>JAJOZX010004946.1:247500-354410 GCA_023014485.1 Bathynomus jamesi | reverse complement strand
TCCCCTTGGCCACAGCCCAAACAATTACAAGGGTTTTGTGGCCTACCTTGGCCACAACCCAAACTATTACAAGGGTTTTGGCCTCATGGCCACAACCCAAACTATAACAAGGTTTTTGTGGCCTTCCTGGCCACAGACCCAAACTATTACAAGGTTTTTGTGGCCTCCCCTTGGCCACAGCCCAAACTATTACAAGGGTTTTATGGCCTCTAATGGCCAGAGACCAACAGCATAAAAACAGTACAGGATTCAAAGCCCCAAGCCCTCCAGATCTACCTGTGGAGGAGTAACATTTACTCACTAAAACTACGGGTATTGACTAGTCTGAAGTGGTAGGAGGTTTGAATACAGTACAAACTCTTTCAACCAAACAACATAACATGGAAGTACAGTACATTTCAATTAACTCAACAACGTAGAAGTCATTTTAATTAAAACATAAATCATTACAAAACAAAACATGACGAACTCCAAAACAACATTAGTAAACCAGCATTTAAAAATTGGTGACATAAAATTTACACAGATAAATAATGAGCAAAAGTTAATAACTTTACTTAAATTCCATAAATTTCCTATACCTAAGGGGAGTTCGAACTGATTGAATAACTTTAACCAACTTGAGAAGCTAACCTCTTGAACTTTTATATTTAAATAGGTTCTTGAGTAACCTTTCTCTTCCTAAATTCCTATTTCATTCTTTTCAATCCATTTCACATGGTTTAAAACACAGTTTATCAAAAATTTGATCTATAACAAATTTTTCTCCGCCCCCCCCCAGTATATGGAAAACCCAACATGGTATCGTATGTGATACCTTTATTTCATAATTAATATAAATTATTAATTAATTGAATTAATTATCTATACAAAATTGGCTCGGGATTGTTGACATAGCCTAATGGGAATGAAATGATTGCCATACATACATGGAAACTGTATGTAGGCGTCGGTCTGCATAATCACGTGAAACCTTCATTTATTTCACGTGAAAACCTTCATTTATTTCACGTGAAACGAAATCTTCCATTCGCTAACCCATGCAAAAACAAGGGAAAAGAGTCAACAACCTTTGCAAAATCAGCAATTTATACAGAAATATGAAGATATATTAAAGGAATAGTCTCAGGGCTGTTTATGTTACAGTAAACGCTTTAAACGGGAGGATGTCTAAAGTCCTCCCTAAAGTTCTGTGTGAATTCCTTATAATATGGAACCTAATGACTGTAAAAGGGTAGGCCTATTCCTTCAGGGGTAAATTAGTGATTGCCTATATAGTAACAAAGTGTTTTCGTCGTGTAACTCCATCGTGGGCGCCCTACACCGAAAATCGTAACGCCTAACATCGAAGTAAACTATGATCCATCAAATTAAGGTGTGAGGTAATTTCATTTTCATTTTCATTCTAGGTGTGTCTAAAATCCGACGCTAAAATTACCATAAACATTAAATATAAAGAGGTCCTTTAAAGACCTTACATATTCATAACTCTCTAACGAAATATATAGGGCTTTTGTCGTTCACTCTCCACTGAAATCTGCTGGACATTTCCAGCGGATGAGGGTAACAGGCAATCAACCCAATGCCCTATACAGTTTTTCACATGGTGGTCCGTATGTGGGGAAGGGTTATTTGCTGTGAAAACACCTTAACCTTGAATAAAATAACAAAACAGAATTAAAACAAACAAATAATAAAATTACGCCTTATCAACATTTTGACATCTGAACAGAATTTATTCCATGTTTGGCTTTTTCATTAAATATAAAATAATAATAATTACGAAGCCTACCTCACAAAGTAGACCCTACTCTTTACACTCAAGGCCTATTCTAACTAAAAACACTAAATTTATAATTCAACCTGTGGTGTAGGTTATAAAATTTATTTCAGCAATTTTACTATAAGACTCATTAACATCACAAAAATAAGTGCAGAACTGTAACATCACAAAAATTAAGTGCAGAACTGTAACATCACAAAATTAAGTGCAGTAACTGTAACATCACAAAAATTAAGTGCAGAACTGTAACATCACAAAAATTAAGTGCAGAACTGTAACATCACAAAATTAAGTACAGAACTGTAACATCACAAAAATTAAGTGCAGAACTGTAACATCACAAAATTAGTGCAGACTGTAACATCACAAAAATTAAGTGCAGAACTGTAACATCACAAAATTAAGTGCAGAACTGTAACATCACAAAATTAAGTGCAGTGTAAAGAACTGTAACATCACAAAATTAAAATCATACATACAGATATAAATATATACAAAACATTGTAATATTTCCTATGGAAATAAATTAAATTGCAACACCCTTTCATTTTGGAAAGAGTGAGGACTTTATAAAATGCTACAACCTTTTATATTAAAAAGTGAGGAAAAACAAAAATGAAATAACAAATAAACGTAAATTAATTATAGGTAATCTAAGATGGGTTTTGTGGCCTTTCCTTGGCCACAGCTCAAACTATTACTATTACAAGGGTTTTGTGGCCTACCTTGGCCACAACCCAAACAATTACAAGGGTTTTGTGGCCTCCCCTTGCCACAACCCAAACAATTACAAGGGTTTTGTGGCCTCCCCATGGCCACAGCCCAAACATTACAAGGGTTTTTGTGGCCTACCTTGGCCACAACCCAAACTATTACAAGGGTTTTTGGCCTACCATGGCCACAACCCAAATTATAACAAGGTTCTTGTGGCCTTCCATGCCACAGACCAAACTATTACAAGGGTTTTGTGGCCTACCTTGGCCACAACCCAAACAATTACAAGGGTTTTGTGGCCTCCCCTTGGCCACAGCCCAAACAATTACAAGGGTTTTGTGGCCTCCCCTTGGCCCCCAGCCCAAACAATTACAAGGGTTTTGTGGCCTACCTTGGCCACAAAAAACTATTACAAGGTTTTTGGCCTACCATGGCCACAACCCAAATTATAACAGGTTCTTGTGGCCTTCTATGGCCACAGACCAAACTATTACAAGGGTTTGTGCCTACCTTGGCCACAACCCAAACAATTACAAGGGTTTTGTGGCCTCCCCTTGGCCACAGCCCAAACAATTACAAGGGTTTTGTGGCCTACCTTGGCCACAACCCAAACAATTACAAGGGTTTCGTGGCCTCCCCTTGGCCACAGCCCAAACAATTACAAGGGTTTTGTGGCCTACCTTGGCCACAACCAAACTATTACAAGGGTTTTTGGCCTACCATGGCCACACCCAAATTATACAAGTTTTTGTGGCCTACCTTGGCCACAACCCAAACAATTACAAGGGTTTTTGTGGCCTCCCTTGGCCACAGCCCAAACAATTACAAGGGTTTTGTGGCCTACCTTGCCCACAACCCAAACAATTACAAGGGTTTCGTGGCCTCGCCCTTGGCCACAGCCCAAACAATTACAAGGGTTTTGTGGCCTACCTTGGCCACAACCAAACTATTACAAGGGTTTTGGCCTACCATGGCCACAACCCAACTATAACAAGGTTTTTGTGGCCTTCCATGGCCACAGACCCAAACTATTACAAGGGTTTTGTGGCCTCCCCTTGGCCACAGCCCAAACTATTACAAGGGTTTTATGGCCTCTAATGGCCAGAGACCAAACAGCATAAAAACAGTACAGGATTCAAAGCCCCAAGCCCTCCAGATCTACCTGTGGAGGAGTAACATTTACTCCACTAAAACTACGGGTATTGACTAGTCTGAAGTGGTAGGAGGTTTGAATACAGTACAAACTCTTTCAACCAAACAACATAACATGGAAGTACAGTACATTTCAATTAACTCACCAACGTAGAAGTCATTTTAATTAAAACATAAATCATTAACAAAACAAAACATGACGAAACTCCAACAACATTAGTAAACCAGCATTTAAAAATTGGTGACATAAAATTTACACAGATAAATAATGAGCAAAAGTTAATAACTTTACTTAAATTCCATAAATTTCCTATACCTAAGGGGAGTCGAACTGATTGAAATAACTTTAACCAAACTTGAGAAGCTAACCTCTTGAACTTTTATATTTAAATAGGTCTTGAGTAACCTTTCTCTTCCTAAATTCCTATTTCATTCTTTTCAATCCATTTCACATGGTTTAAAACACAGTTTATCAAAAAATTTGATCTATAACAAATTTTTCTCCGGCCCCCCCCCAGTATATGGAAAAACCACAACATGGTATCGTATGTGATACCTTTATTTCATAATTAAATATAAATTATTAATTAATTGAATTAATTATCTATACAAAATTGGCTCGGGATTGTTGACATAGCCTAATGGGAATGAAATGATTGCCATACATACATGGAAACTGTATGTAGGCGTCGGTCTGCATAATCACGTGAAACCTTCATTTATTTCACGTGAAACCTTCATTTATTTCACGTGAAACGAAATCTTCCATTCGCTAACCCATGCAAAAAAGGGAGAAAGAGTCAACAACCTTTGCAAAATCAGCAATTTATACAGAAATATGAAGATATATTAAAGGAATAGTCTCAGGGCTGTTTATGTTACAGTAAACGCTTTAAACGGGAGGATGATCTAAAGTCCCTCCCTAAAGTTCTGTGTGAATTCCTTATAATATGGAACCTAATGACTGTAAAGGGTAGGCTATTCCTTCAGGGGTAAATTGTATGATGATTGCCTATATTAGTAACAAGTGTTTAATTCGTCGTGTAACTCCATCGTGGCGGCCCTACACCGAAAAAGATCGTAACGCCTAACATCGAAGTAAACTATGATCCATCAAAATTAAGGTGAGGTAATTTCATTTTCATTTTCATTCTAGGGTGTCTAAAATCCCGACGCTAAAATTACCATAAACAATTAAATATAAAGAGGTCCTTTAAAGACCTACATATTCATAACTCTCTAACGAAAATATATAGGGCTTTTGTCGTTCACTCTCCACTGAAATCTGCTGGACATTTCCAGCGGATGAGGGTAACAGGCAATCAACCCAATGCCCTATACAGTTTTTCACATGGTGGTCCGTATGTGGGGAAGGGTTTTGCTGTGAAAACCTTAACCTTGAATAAAATAACAAAACAGAATTAAAACAAACAAATAATAAAATTACGCCTTATCAAACATTTTGACATCTGAACAGAATTTATTCCATGTTTGGCTTTTTCATTAAATATAAATAATAATAAATTACGAAGCCTACCTCACAAAGTAGACCCTACTCTTTACACTCAAGGCCTATTCTAACTAAAAACACTAAATTTATAATTCAACCTGTGGTGTAGGTTATAAAATTTATTCAGCAATTTTACTTATAAGACTCATTAACATCACAAAAATTAAGTGCAGAACTGTAACATCACAAAAATTAAGTGCAGAACTGTAACATCACAAAATATAAGTGCAGAACTGTAACATCACAAAAATTAAGTGCAGAACTGTAACATCACAAAAATTAAGTGCAGAACTGTAACATCACAAAAATTAAGTACAGAACTGTAACATCACAAAAATTAAGTGCAGAACTGTAACATCACAAAAATTAAGTGCAGAACTGTAACATCACAAAAATTAAGTGCAGAACTGTAACATCACAAAAATTAAGTGCAGAACTGTAACATCACAAAAATTAAGTGCAGAACTGTTAACATCACAAAATTAAAATCATACATACAGTATATAAATATATACAAAACATTGTAATATTTCCTATGGAAAATAAATTAAATTGCAACACCCTTTCATTTTGGAAAGAGTGAGGACTTTATAAAATGCTACACCTTTTATATTAAAAAGTGAGGAAAAACAAAAATGAAATAACAAATAAAACGTAAATTAATTATAGGTAATCTAAGATGGGTTTTGTGGCCTTTCCTTGGCCACAGCTCAACTATTACTATTACAAGGGTTTTGTGGCCTACCTTGGCCACAACCCAAACAATTACAAGGGTTTTGTGGCCTCCCCTTGGCCACAACCCAAACAATTACAAGGGTTTTGTGGCCTCCCCATGGCCACAGCCCAAACAATTACAAGGGTTTTGTGGCCTACCTTGGCCACAACCCAAACTATTACAAGGGTTTTTGGCCTACCATGGCCACAACCCAAATTATAACAAGGTTCTTGTGGCCTTCCATGGCCACAGACCAAACTATTACAAGGGTTTTTTGGCTACCTTGGCCACAACCCAAACAATTACAAGGGTTTTGTGGCCTCCCCTTGGCCACAGCCCAAACAATTACAAGGGTTTTGTGGCCTCCCCTTGGCCACAGCCCAAACAATTACAAGGGTTTTGTGGCCTACCTTGGCCACAACCCAAACTATTACAAGGGTTTTGGCCTACCATGGCCACAACCCAAATTATAACAAGGTTCTTGTGGCCTTCTATGGCCACAGACCAAACTATTACAAGGGTTTTGTGGCCTACCTTGGCCACAACCCAAACAATTACAAGGGTTTTGTGGCCTCCCCTTGGCCACAGCCCAAACAATTACAAGGGTTTTGTGGCCTACCTTGGCCACAACCCAAACAATTACAAGGGTTTCGTGGCCTCCCCTTGGCCACAGCCCAAACAATTACAAGGGTTTTGTGGCCTACCTTGGCCACAACCCAAACTATTACAAGGGTTTTTGGCCTACCATGGCCACAACCCAAATTATAACAAGGTTTTTGTGGCCTACCTTGGCCACAACCCAAACAATTACAAGGGTTTTGTGGCCTCCCCTTGGCCACAGCCCAAACAATTACAAGGGTTTTGTGGCCTACCTTGCCCACAACCCAAACAATTACAAGGGTTTCGTGGCCTCCCCTTGGCCACAGCCCAAACAATTACAAGGGTTTTGTGGCCTACCTTGGCCACAACCCAAACTATTACAAGGGTTTTGGCCTACCATGGCCACAACCCAAACTATAACAAGGTTTTGTGGCCTTCCATGGCCACAGACCCAAACTATTACAAGGGTTTTGTGGCCTCCCCTTGGCCACAGCCCAAACTATTACAAGGGTTTTATGGCCTCTAATGGCCAGAGACCAAACAGCATAAAAACAGTACAGGATTCAAAGCCCCAAGCCCTCCAGATCTACTGTGGAGGAGTAACATTTACTCCACTAAAACTACGGGTATTGACTAGTCTGAAGTGGTAGGAGGTTTGAATACAGTACAAACTCTTTCAACCAAACAACATAACATGGAAGTACAGTACATTTCAATTAACTCACAACGTAGAAGTCATTTTAATTAAAACATAAATCATTAACAAAACAAAACATGACGAAACTCCAAAACAACATTAGTAAACCAGCATTTAAAAATTGGTGACATAAAATTTACACAGATAAATAATGAGCAAAAGTTAATAACTTTACTTAAATTCCATAAATTTCCTATACCTAAGGGGAGTCGAACTGATTGAAATAACTTTAACCAAACTTGAGAAGCTAACCTCTTGAACTTTTATATTTAAATAGGTCTTGAGTAACCTTTCTCTTCCTAAATTCCTATTTCATTCTTTTCAATCCATTTCACATGGTTTAAAACACAGTTTATCAAAAAATTTGATCTATAACAAATTTTTCTCCTCCGGCCCCCCCCAGTATATGGAAAAACCACAACATGGTATCGTATGTGATACCTTTATTTCATAATTAAATATAAATTATTAATTAATTGAATTAATTATCTATACAAAATTGGCTCGGGATTGTTGACATAGCCTAATGGGAATGAAATGATTGCCATACATACATGGAAACTGTATGTAGGCGTCGGTCTGCATAATCACGTGAAACCTTCATTTATTTCACGTGAAACCTTCATTTATTTCACGTGAAACGAAATCTTCCATTCGCTAACCCATGCAAAAACAAGGGAGAAAGAGTCAACAACCTTTGCAAAATCAGCAATTTATACAGAAATATGAAGATATATTAAAGGAATAGTCTCAGGGCTGTTTATGTTACAGTAAACGCTTTAAACGGGAGGATGTCTAAAGTCCTCCCTAAAGTTCTTGTGAATTCCTTATAATATGGAACCTAATGACTGTAAAAGGGTAGGCCTATTCCTTCAGGGGTAAATTAGTGATTGCCTATATTAGTAACAAAGTGTTAATTCGTCGTGTAACTCCATCGTGGCGGCCCTACACCGAAAAAGATCGTAACGCCTAACATCGAAGTAAACTATGATCCATCAAAATTAATGGTGAGGTAATTTCATTTTCATTTTCATTCTAGGGTGTCTAAAATCCCGACGCTAAAATTACCATAAACAATTAAATATAAAGAGGTCCTTTAAAGACCTACATATTCATAACTCTCTAACGAAAATATATGGGCTTTTGTCGTTCACTCTCCACTGAAATCTGCTGGACATTTCCAGCGGATGAGGGTAACAGGCAATCAACCCAATGCCCTATACAGTTTTTCACATGGTGGTCCGTATGTGGGGAAGGGTTATTTGCTGTGAAAACCTTAACCTTGAATAAAATAACAAAACAGAATTAAAACAAACAAATAATAAAATTACGCCTTATCAAACATTTTGACATCTGAACAGAATTTATTCCATGTTTGGCTTTTTCATTAAATATAAATATAATAAATTACGAAGCCTACCTCACAAAGTAGACCCTACTCTTTACACTCAAGGCCTATTCTAACTAAAAACACTAATTTATAATTCAACCTGTGGTGTAGGTTATAAAATTTATTTCAGCAATTTTACTTATAAGACTCATTAACATCACAAAAAATTAAGTGCAGAACTGTAACATCACAAAAATTAAGTGCAGAACTGTAACATCACAAAAATTAAGTGCAGAACTGTACATCACAAAAATTAAGTGCAGAACTGTAACATCACAAAAATAAGTGCAGAACTGTAACATCACAAAAATTAAGTACAGAACTGTAACATCACAAAAATTAAGTGCAGAACTGTAAACATCACAAAAATTAAGTGCAGAACTGTAACATCACAAAATTAAGTGCAGAACTGTAACATCACAAAAATTAAGTGCAGAACTGTAACATCACAAAAATTAAGTGCAGAACTGTAACATCACAAAATTAAGTGCAGAACTGTAACATCACAAAATTAAAATCATACATACAGTATAAATATATACAAAACATTGTAATATTTCCTATGGAAAATAAATTAAATTGCAACACCCTTTCATTTTGGAAAGAGTGAGGACTTTATAAAATGCTACACCTTTTATATTAAAAAGTGAGGAAAACAAAAATGAAATAACAAATAAAACGTAAATTAATTATAGGTAATCTAAGATGGGTTTTGTGGCCTTTCCTTGGCCACAGCTCAAACTATTACTATTACAAGGGTTTTGTGGCCTACCTTGGCCACAACCCAAACAATTACAAGGGTTTTGTGGCCTCCCCTTGGCCACACCCAAACAATTACAAGGGTTTTGTGGCCTCCCATGGCCACAGCCCAAACAATTACAAGGGTTTTGTGGCCTACCTTGGCCACAACCCAAACTATTACAAGGGTTTTTGGCCTACCATGGCCACAACCCAAATTATAACAAGGTTCTTGTGGCCTTCCATGGCCACAGACCAAACTATTACAAGGGTTTGTGGCCTACCTTGGCCACAACCCAAACAATTACAAGGGTTTTGTGGCCTCCCCTTGGCCACAGCCCAAACAATTACAAGGGTTTTGTGGCCTCCCCTTGGCCACAGCCCAAACAATTACAAGGGTTTTGTGGCCTACCTTGGCCACAACCCAAACTATTACAAGGGTTTTTGGCCTACCATGGCCACAACCCAAATTATAACAAGGTTCTTGTGGCCTTCTATGGCCACAGACCAAACTATTACAAGGGTTTTGTGGCCTACCTTGGCCACAACCCAAACAATTACAAGGGTTTTGTGGCCTCCCCTTGGCCACAGCCCAAACAATTACAAGGGTTTTGTGGCCTACCTTGGCCACAACCCAAACAATTACAAGGGTTTCGTGGCCTCCCCTTGGCCACAGCCCAAACAATTACAAGGGTTTTGTGGCCTACCTTGGCCACAACCCAAACTATTACAAGGGTTTTTGGCCTACCATGGCCACAACCCAAATTATAACAAGGTTTTTGTGGCCTACCTTGGCCACAACCCAAACAATTACAAGGGTTTTGTGGCCTCCTTGGCCACAGCCCAAACAATTACAAGGGTTTTGTGGCCTACCTTGCCACAACCCAAACAATTACAAGGGTTTCGTGGCCTCCCCTTGGCCACAGCCCAAACAATTACAAGGGTTTTGTGGCCTACCTTGGCCACAACCCAAACTATTACAAGGGTTTTGGCCTACCATGGCCACAACCCAAACTATAACAAGGTTTTGTGGCCTTCCATGGCCACAGACCCAAACTATTACAAGGGTTTTGTGGCCTCCCCTTGGCCACAGCCCAAACTATTACAAGGGTTTTATGGCCTCTAATGGCCAGAGACCAAACAGCATAAAAACAGTACAGGATTCAAAGCCCCAAGCCCTCCAGATCTACCTGTGGAGGAGTAACATTTACTCCACTAAAACTACGGGTATTGACTAGTCTGAAGTGGTAGGAGGTTTGAATACAGTACAAACTCTTTCAACCAAACAACATAACATGGAAGTACAGTACATTTCAATTAACTCACAACGTAGAAGTCATTTTAATTAAAACATAAATCATTAACAAAACAAAACATGACGAAACTCCAAACAACATTAGTAAACCAGCATTTAAAAATTGGTGACATAAAATTTACACAGATAAATAATGAGCAAAAGTTAATAACTTTACTTAAATTCCATAAATTTCCTATACCTAAGGGGAGTCGAACTGATTGAAATAACTTTAACCAAACTTGAGAAGCTAACCTCTTGAACTTTTATATTTAAATAGGTCTTGAGTAACCTTTCTCTTCCTAAATTCCTATTTCATTCTTTTCAATCCATTTCACATGGTTTAAAACACAGTTTATCAAAAAATTTGATCTATAAACAAATTTTTCTCCGGCCCCCCCCCAGTATATGGAAAAACCACAACATGGTATCGTATGTGATACCTTTATTTCATAATTAAATATAAATTATTAATTAATTGAATTAATTATCTATACAAAATTGGCTCGGGATTGTTGACATAGCCTAATGGGAATGAAATGATTGCCATACATACATGGAAACTGTATGTAGGCGTCGGTCTGCATAATCACGTGAAACCTTCATTTATTTCACGTGAAACCTTCATTTATTTCACGTGAAACGAAATCTTCCATTCGCTAACCCATGCAAAAACAAGGGAGAAAGAGTCAACAACCTTTGCAAAATCAGCAATTTATACAGAAATATGAAGATATATTAAAGGAATAGTCTCAGGGCTGTTTATGTTACAGTAAACGCTTTAAAACGGGAGGATGTCTAAAGTCCTCCCTAAAGTTCTGTGTGAATTCCTTATAATATGGAACCTAATGACTGTAAAAGGGTAGGCCTATTCCTTCAGGGTAAATTAGTGATTGCCTATATTAGTAACAAAGTGTTAATTCGTCGTGTAACTCCATCGTGGCGGCCCTACACCGAAAAAGATCGTAACGCCTAACATCGAAGTAAACTATGATCCATCAAAATTAAGGTGAGGTAATTTCATTTTCATTTCATTCTAGGGTGTCTAAAATCCCGACGCTAAAATTACCATAAACAATTAAATATAAAGAGGTCCTTTAAAGACCTACATATTCATAACTCTCTAACGAAAATATATAGGGCTTTTGTCGTTCACTCTCCACTGAAATCTGCTGGACATTTCCAGCGGATGAGGGTAACAGGCAATCAACCCAATGCCCTATACAGTTTTTCACATGGTGGTCCGTATGTGGGGAAGGGTTATTTGCTGTGAAAACCTTAACCTTGAATAAAATAACAAAACAGAATTAAAACAACAACATAATAAAATTACGCCTTATCAAACATTTTGACATCTGAACAGAATTTATTCCATGTTTGGCTTTTTCATTAAATATAAATAATAATAAATTACGAAGCCTACCTCACAAAGTAGACCCTACTCTTTACACTCAAGGCCTATTCTAACTAAAAACACTAAATTTATAATTCAACCTGTGGTGTAGGTTATAAAATTTATTTCAGCAATTTTACTTATAAGACTCATTAACATCATCACAAAATTAAGTGCAGAACTGTAACATCACAAAAATTAAGTGCAGAACTGTAACATCACAAAAATTAAGTGCAGAACTGTAACATCACAAAAATTAAGTGCAGAACTGTAACATCACAAAAATTAAGTGCAGAACTGTAACATCACAAAAATTAAGTACAGAACTGTAACATCACAAAAATTAAGTGCAGAACTGTAACATCACAAAAATTAAGTGCAGAACTGTAACATCACAAAAATTAAGTGCAGAACTGTAACATCACAAAAATTAAGTGCAGAACTGTAACATCACAAAAATTAAGTGCAGAACTGTAACATCACAAAAATTAAGTGCAGAACTGTAACATCACAAAAATTAAGCAGAACTGTAATCACAAAATTAAAATCATACATACAGTATATAAATATATACAAAACATTGTAATATTTCCTATGGAAAATAAATTAAATTGCAACACCCTTTCATTTTGGAAAGAGTGAGGACTTTATAAAATGCTACACCTTTTATATTAAAAGTGAGGAAAACAAAATGAATAACAAATAAAACGTAAATTAATTATAGGTAATCTAAGATGGGTTTTGTGGCCTTTCCTTGGCCACAGCTCAAACTATTACTATTACAAGGGTTTTGTGGCCTACCTTGGCCACAACCCAAACAATTACAAGGGTTTTGTGGCCTCCCCTTGGCCACAACCCAAACAATTACAAGGGTTTTGTGGCCTCCCCATGGCCACAGCCCAAACAATTACAAGGGTTTTGTGGCCTACCTTGGCCACAACCCAAACTATTACAAGGGTTTTGTGGCCTACCATGGCCACAACCCAAATTATAACAAGGTTCTTGTGGCCTTCCATGGCCACAGACCAAACTATTACAAGGGTTTTGTGGCCTACCTTGGCCACAACCCAAACAATTACAAGGGTTTTGTGGCCTCCCCTTGGCCACAGCCCAAACAATTACAAGGGTTTTGTGGCCTCCCCTTGGCCACAGCCCAAACAATTACAAGGGTTTTGTGGCCTACCTTGGCCACAACCCAAACTATTACAAGGTTTTTGGCCTACCATGGCCACAACCCAAATTATACAAGGTTCTTGTGGCCTCTATGGCCACAGACCAAACTATTACAAGGGTTTTGTGGCCTACCTTGGCCACAACCCAAACAATTACAAGGGTTTTGTGGCCTCCCCTTGGCCACAGCCCAAACAATTACAAGGGTTTTGTGGCCTACCTGGCCACAACCCAAACAATTACAAGGGTTTCGTGGCCTCCCCTTGGCCACAGCCCAAACAATTACAAGGGTTTTGTGGCCTACCTTGGCCACAACCCAAACTATTACAAGGGTTTTTGGCCTACCATGGCCACAACCCAAATTATAACAAGGTTTTTGTGGCCTACCTTGGCCACAACCCAAACAATTACAAGGGTTTTGTGGCCTCCCTTGGCCACAGCCCAAACAATTACAAGGGTTTGTGGCCTACCTTGCCACAACCCAAACAATTACAAGGGTTTCGTGGCCTCCCTTGGCCACAGCCCAAACAATTACAAGGGTTTTGTGGCCTACCTTGGCCACAACCCAAACTATTACAAGGGTTTTGGCCTACCATGGCCACAACCCAAACTATAACAAGGTTTTTGTGGCCTTCCATGGCCACAGACCCAAACTATTACAAGGGTTTTGTGGCCTCCCCTTGGCCACAGCCCAAACTATTACAAGGGTTTATGGCCTCTAATGGCCAGAGACCAAACAGCATAAAAACAGTACAGGATTCAAAGCCCCAAGCCCTCCAGATCTACCTGTGGAGGAGTAACATTTACTCCACTAAAACTACGGGTATTGACTAGTCTGAAGTGGTAGGAGGTTTGAATACAGTACAAACTCTTTCAACCAAACAACATAACATGGAAGTACAGTACATTTCAATTAACTCACCAACGTAGAAGTCATTTTAATTAAAACATAAATCATTAACAAAACAAAACATGACGAAACTCCAAAACAACATTAGTAAACCAGCATTTAAAAATTGGTGACATAAAATTTACACAGATAAATAATGAGCAAAAGTTAATAACTTTACTTAAATTCCATAAATTTCCTATACCTAAGGGGAGTCGAACTGATTGAAATAACTTTAACCAAACTTGAGAAGCTAACCTCTTGAACTTTTATATTAAATAGGTCTTGAGTAACCTTTCTCTTCCTAAATTCCTATTTCATTCTTTTCAATCCATTTCACATGGTTTAAAACACAGTTTATCAAAAAATTTGATCTATAACAAATTTTTCTCCGGCCCCCCCCCTATATGGAAAAACCACAACATGGTATCGTATGTGATACCTTTATTTCATAATTAAATATAAATTATTAATTAATTGAATTAATTATCTATACAAAATTGGCTCGGGATTGTTGACATAGCCTAATGGGAATGAAATGATTGCCATACATACATGGAAACTGTATGTAGGCGTCGGTCTGCATAATCACGTGAAACCTTCATTTATTTCACGTGAAACCTTCATTTATTTCACGTGAAACGAAATCTTCCATTCGCTAACCCATGCAAAAACAAGGGAGAAAGAGTCAACAACCTTTGCAAAATCAGCAATTTATACAGAAATATGAAGATATATTAAAGGAATAGTCTCAGGGCTGTTTATGTTACAGTAAACGCTTTAAACGGGAGGATGTCTAAAGTCCTCCCTAAAGTTCTGTGTGAATTCCTTATAATATGGAACCTAATGACTGTAAAAGGGTAGGCCTATTCCTTCAGGGGTAAATTAGTGATTGCCTATATTAGTAACAAAGTGTTAATTCGTCGTGTAACTCCATCGTGGCGGCCCTACACCGAAAAAGATCGTAACGCCTAACATCGAAGTAAACTATGATCCATCAAAATTAAGGTGAGGTAATTTCATTTTCATTTTCATTCTAGGGTGTCTAAAATCCCGACGCTAAAATTACCATAAACAATTAAATATAAAGAGGTCCTTTAAAGACCTACATATTCATAACTCTCTAACGAAAATATATAGGGCTTTTGTCGTTCACTCTCCACTGAAATCTGCTGGACATTTCCAGCGGATGAGGGTAACAGGCAATCAACCCAATGCCCTATACAGTTTTTCACATGGTGGTCCGTATGTGGGGAAGGGTTATTTGCTGTGAAAACCTTAACCTTGAATAAAATAACAAAACAGAATTAAAACAAACAAATAATAAAATTACGCCTTATCAAACATTTTGACATCTGAACAGAATTTATTCCATGTTTGGCTTTTTCATTAAATATAAATAATAATAAATTACGAAGCCTACCTCACAAAGTAGACCCTACTCTTTACACTCAAGGCCTATTCTAACTAAAAACACTAAATTTATAATTCAACCTGTGGTGTAGGTTATAAAATTTATTTCAGCAATTTTACTTATAAGACTCATTAACATCACAAAAATTAAGTGCAGAACTGTAACATCACAAAAATTAAGTGCAGAACTGTAACATCACAAAAATTAAGTGCAGAACTGTAACATCACAAAAATTAAGTGCAGAACTGTAACATCACAAAAATTAAGTGCAGAACTGTAACATCACAAAAATTAAGTACAGAACTGTAACATCACAAAAATTAAGTGCAGAACTGTAACATCACAAAAATTAAGTGCAGAACTGTAACATCACAAAAATTAAGTGCAGAACTGTAACATCACAAAAATTAAGTGCAGAACTGTAACATCACAAAAATTAAGTGCAGAACTGTAACATCACAAAAATTAAGTGCAGAACTGTAACATCACAAAATTAAAATCATACATACAGTATATAAATATATACAAAACATTGTAATATTTCCTATGGAAAATAAATTAAATTGCAACACCCTTTCATTTTGGAAAGAGTGAGGACTTTATAAAATGCTACACCTTTTATATTAAAAAGTGAGGAAAAACAAAAATGAAATAACAAATAAAACGTAAATTAATTATAGGTAATCTAAGATGGGTTTTGTGGCCTTTCCTTGGCCACAGCTCAAACTATTACTATTACAAGGGTTTTGTGGCCTACCTTGGCCACAACCCAAACAATTACAAGGGTTTTGTGGCCTCCCCTTGGCCACAACCCAAACAATTACAAGGGTTTTGTGGCCTCCCCATGGCCACAGCCCAAACAATTACAAGGGTTTTGTGGCCTACCTTGGCCACAACCCAAACTATTACAAGGGTTTTTGGCCTACCATGGCCACAACCCAAATTATAACAAGGTTCTTGTGGCCTTCCATGGCCACAGACCAAACTATTACAAGGGTTTTGTGGCCTACCTTGGCCACAACCCAAACAATTACAAGGGTTTTGTGGCCTCCCCTTGGCCACAGCCCAAACAATTACAAGGGTTTTGTGGCCTCCCCTTGGCCACAGCCCAAACAATTACAAGGGTTTTGTGGCCTACCTTGGCCACAACCCAAACTATTACAAGGGTTTTTGGCCTACCATGGCCACAACCCAAATTATAACAAGGTTCTTGTGGCCTTCTATGGCCACAGACCAAACTATTACAAGGGTTTTGTGGCCTACCTTGGCCACAACCCAAACAATTACAAGGGTTTTGTGGCCTCCCCTTGGCCACAGCCCAAACAATTACAAGGGTTTTGTGGCCTACCTTGGCCACAACCCAAACAATTACAAGGGTTTCGTGGCCTCCCCTTGGCCACAGCCCAAACAATTACAAGGGTTTTGTGGCCTACCTTGGCCACAACCCAAACTATTACAAGGGTTTTTGGCCTACCATGGCCACAACCCAAATTATAACAAGGTTTTTGTGGCCTACCTTGGCCACAACCCAAACAATTACAAGGGTTTTGTGGCCTCCCTTGGCCACAGCCCAAACAATTACAAGGGTTTTGTGGCCTACCTTGCCCACAACCCAAACAATTACAAGGGTTTCGTGGCCTCCCCTTGGCCACAGCCCAAACAATTACAAGGGTTTTGTGGCCTACCTTGGCCACAACCCAAACTATTACAAGGGTTTTGGCCTACCATGGCCACAACCCAAACTATAACAAGGTTTTTGTGGCCTTCCATGGCCACAGACCCAAACTATTACAAGGGTTTTGTGGCCTCCCCTTGGCCACAGCCCAAACTATTACAAGGGTTTTATGGCCTCTAATGGCCAGAGACCAAACAGCATAAAAACAGTACAGGATTCAAAGCCCCAAGCCCTCCAGATCTACCTGTGGAGGAGTAACATTTACTCCACTAAAACTACGGGTATTGACTAGTCTGAAGTGGTAGGAGGTTTGAATACAGTACAAACTCTTTCAACCAAACAACATAACATGGAAGTACAGTACATTTCAATTAACTCACCAACGTAGAAGTCATTTTAATTAAAACATAAATCATTAACAAAACAAAACATGACGAAACTCCAAAACAACATTAGTAAACCAGCATTTAAAAATTGGTGACATAAAATTTACACAGATAAATAATGAGCAAAAGTTAATAACTTTACTTAAATTCCATAAATTTCCTATACCTAAGGGGAGTCGAACTGATTGAAATAACTTTAACCAAACTTGAGAAGCTAACCTCTTGAACTTTTATATTTAAATAGGTCTTGAGTAACCTTTCTCTTCCTAAATTCCTATTTCATTCTTTTCAATCCATTTCACATGGTTTAAAACACAGTTTATCAAAAAATTTGATCTATAACAAATTTTTCTCCGGCCCCCCCCCAGTATATGGAAAAACCACAACATGGTATCGTATGTGATACCTTTATTTCATAATTAAATATAAATTATTAATTAATTGAATTAATTATCTATACAAAATTGGCTCGGGATTGTTGACATAGCCTAATGGGAATGAAATGATTGCCATACATACATGGAAACTGTATGTAGGCGTCGGTCTGCATAATCACGTGAAACCTTCATTTATTTCACGTGAAACCTTCATTTATTTCACGTGAAACGAAATCTTCCATTCGCTAACCCATGCAAAAACAAGGGAGAAAGAGTCAACAACCTTTGCAAAATCAGCAATTTATACAGAAATATGAAGATATATTAAAGGAATAGTCTCAGGGCTGTTTATGTTACAGTAAACGCTTTAAACGGGAGGATGTCTAAAGTCCTCCCTAAAGTTCTGTGTGAATTCCTTATAATATGGAACCTAATGACTGTAAAAGGGTAGGCCTATTCCTTCAGGGGTAAATTAGTGATTGCCTATATTAGTAACAAAGTGTTAATTCGTCGTGTAACTCCATCGTGGCGGCCCTACACCGAAAAAGATCGTAACGCCTAACATCGAAGTAAACTATGATCCATCAAAATTAAGGTGAGGTAATTTCATTTTCATTTTCATTCTAGGGTGTCTAAAATCCCGACGCTAAAATTACCATAAACAATTAAATATAAAGAGGTCCTTTAAAGACCTACATATTCATAACTCTCTAACGAAATATATAGGGCTTTTGTCGTTCACTCTCCACTGAAATCTGCTGGACATTTCCAGCGGATGAGGGTAACAGGCAATCAACCCAATGCCCTATACAGTTTTTCACATGGTGGTCCGTATGTGGGGAAGGGTTATTTGCTGTGAAAACCTTAACCTTGAATAAAATAACAAAACAGAATTAAAACAAACAAATAATAAAATTACGCCTTATCAAACATTTTGACATCTGAACAGAATTTATTCCATGTTTGGCTTTTTCATTAAATATAAATAATAATAAATTACGAAGCCTACCTCACAAAGTAGACCCTACTCTTTACACTCAAGGCCTATTCTAACTAAAAACACTAAATTTATAATTCAACCTGTGGTGTAGGTTATAAAATTTATTTCAGCAATTTTACTTATAAGACTCATTAACATCACAAAAATTAAGTGCAGAACTGTAACATCACAAAAATTAAGTGCAGAACTGTAACATCACAAAAATTAAGTGCAGAACTGTAACATCACAAAAATTAAGTGCAGAACTGTAACATCACAAAAATTAAGTGCAGAACTGTAACATCACAAAAATTAAGTACAGAACTGTAACATCACAAAAATTAAGTGCAGAACTGTAACATCACAAAAATTAAGTGCAGAACTGTAACATCACAAAAATTAAGTGCAGAACTGTAACATCACAAAAATTAAGTGCAGAACTGTAACATCACAAAAATTAAGTGCAGAACTGTAACATCACAAAAATTAAGTGCAGAACTGTAACATCACAAAATTAAAATCATACATACAGTATATAAATATATACAAAACATTGTAATATTTCCTATGGAAAATAAATTAAATTGCAACACCCTTTCATTTTGGAAAGAGTGAGGACTTTATAAAATGCTACACCTTTTATATTAAAAAGTGAGGAAAAACAAAAATGAAATAACAAATAAAACGTAAATTAATTATAGGTAATCTAAGATGGGTTTTGTGGCCTTTCCTTGGCCACAGCTCAAACTATTACTATTACAAGGGTTTTGTGGCCTACCTTGGCCACAACCCAAACAATTACAAGGGTTTTGTGGCCTCCCTTGGCCACAACCCAAACAATTACAAGGGTTTTGTGGCCTCCCCATGGCCACAGCCCAAACAATTACAAGGGTTTTGTGGCCTACCTTGGCCACAACCCAAACTATTACAAGGGTTTTTGGCCTACCATGGCCACAACCCAAATTATAACAAGGTTCTTGTGGCCTTCCATGGCCACAGACCAAACTATTACAAGGGTTTTGTGGCCTACCTTGGCCACAACCCAAACAATTACAAGGGTTTTGTGGCCTCCCCTTGGCCACAGCCCAAACAATTACAAGGGTTTTGTGGCCTCCCCTTGGCCACAGCCCAAACAATTACAAGGGTTTTGTGGCCTACCTTGGCCACAACCCAAACTATTACAAGGGTTTTTGGCCTACCATGGCCACAACCCAAATTATAACAAGGTTCTTGTGGCCTTCTATGGCCACAGACCAAACTATTACAAGGGTTTTGTGGCCTACCTTGGCCACAACCCAAACAATTACAAGGGTTTTGTGGCCTCCCCTTGGCCACAGCCCAAACAATTACAAGGGTTTTGTGGCCTACCTTGGCCACAACCCAAACAATTACAAGGGTTTCGTGGCCTCCCCTTGGCCACAGCCCAAACAATTACAAGGGTTTTGTGGCCTACCTTGGCCACAACCCAAACTATTACAAGGGTTTTTGGCCTACCATGGCCACAACCCAAATTATAACAAGGTTTTTGTGGCCTACCTTGGCCACAACCCAAACAATTACAAGGGTTTTTGGCCTCCCCTTGGCCACAGCCCAAACAATTACAAGGGTTTTTGTGGCCTACCTTGCCCACAACCCAAACAATTACAAGGGTTTCGTGGCCTCCCCTTGGCCACAGCCCAAACAATTACAAGGGTTTTGTGGCCTACCTTGGCCACAACCCAAACTATTACAAGGGTTTTGGCCTACCATGGCCACAACCCAAACTATAACAAGGTTTTTGTGGCCTTCCATGGCCACAGACCCAAACTATTACAAGGGTTTTTGTGGCCTCCCCTTGGCCACAGCCCAAACTATTACAAGGGTTTTATGGCCTCTAATGGCCAGAGACCAAACAGCATAAAAACAGTAACAGGATTCAAAGCCCCAAGCCCTCCAGATCTACCTGTGGAGGAGTAACATTTACTCCACTAAAACTACGGGTATTGACTAGTCTGAAGTGGTAGGAGGTTTGAATACAGTACAAACTCTTTCAACCAAACAACATAACATGGAAGTACAGTACATTTCAATTAACTCACCAACGTAGAAGTCATTTTAATTAAAACATAAATCATTAACAAAACAAAACATGACGAAACTCCAAAACAACATTAGTAAACCAGCATTTAAAAATTGGTGACATAAAATTTACACAGATAAATAATGAGCAAAAGTTAATAACTTTACTTAAATTCCATAAATTTCCTATACCTAAGGGGAGTCGAACTGATTGAAATAACTTTAACCAAACTTGAGAAGCTAACCTCTTGAACTTTTATATTTAAATAGGTCTTGAGTAACCTTTCTCTTCCTAAATTCCTATTTCATTCTTTTCAATCCATTTCACATGGTTTAAAACACAGTTTATCAAAAAATTTGATCTATAACAAATTTTTCTCCGGCCCCCCCCCAGTATATGGAAAAACCACAACATGGTATCGTATGTGATACCTTTATTTCATAATTAAATATAAATTATTAATTAATTGAATTAATTATCTATACAAAATTGGCTCGGGATTGTTGACATAGCCTAATGGGAATGAAATGATTGCCATACATACATGGAAACTGTATGTAGGCGTCGGTCTGCATAATCACGTGAAACCTTCATTTTTTCACGTGAAACCTTCATTTATTTCACGTGAAACGAAATCTTCCATTCGCTAACCCATGCAAAAACAAGGGAGAAAGAGTCAACAACCTTTGCAAAATCAGCAATTTATACAGAAATATGAAGATATATTAAAGGAATAGTCTCAGGGCTGTTTATGTTACAGTAAACGCTTTAAACGGGAGGATGTCTAAAGTCCTCCCTAAAGTTCTGTGTGAATTCCTTATAATATGGAACCTAATGACTGTAAAAGGGTAGGCCTATTCCTTCAGGGGTAAATTAGTGATTGCCTATATTAGTAACAAAGTGTTAATTCGTCGTGTAACTCCATCGTGGCGGCCCTACACCGAAAAAGATCGTAACGCCTAACATCGAAGTAAACTATGATCCATCAAAATTAAGGTGAGGTAATTTCATTTTCATTTTCATTCTAGGGTGTCTAAAATCCCGACGCTAAAATTACCATAAACAATTAAATATAAGAGGTCCTTTAAAGACCTACATATTCATAACTCTCTAACGAAAATATATAGGGCTTTTGTCGTTCACTCTCCACTGAAATCTGCTGGACATTTCCAGCGGATGAGGGTAACAGGCAATCAACCCAATGCCCTATACAGTTTTTCACATGGTGGTCCGTATGTGGGGAAGGGTTATTTGCTGTGAAAACCTTAACCTTGAATAAAATAACAAAACAGAATTAAAACAAACAAATAATAAAATTACCTTATCAAACATTTTGACATCTGAACAGAATTTATTCCATGTTTGGCTTTTTCATTAAATATAAATAATAATAAATTACGAAGCCTACCTCACAAAGTAGACCCTACTCTTTACACTCAAGGCCTATTCTAACTAAAAACACTAAATTTATAATTCAACCTGTGGTGTAGGTTATAAATTTATTTCAGCAATTTTACTTATAAGACTCATTAACATCACAAAAATTAAGTGCAGAACTGTAACATCACAAAAATTAAGTGCAGAACTGTAACATCACAAAAATTAAGTGCAGAACTGTAACATCACAAAATAAGTGCAGAACTGTAACATCACAAAAATTAAGTGCAGAACTGTAACATCACAAAAATTAAGTACAGAACTGTAACATCACAAAAATTAAGTGCAGAACTGTAACATCACAAAAATTAAGTGCAGAACTGTAACATCACAAAAATTAAGTGCAGAACTGTAACATCACAAAATTAAGTGCAGAACTGTAACATCACAAAAATTAAGTGCAGAACTGTAACATCACAAAAATTAAGTGCAGAACTGTAACATCACAAAATTAAAATCATACATACAGTATATAAATATATACAAAACATTGTAATATTTCCTATGGAAAATAAATTAAATTGCAACACCCTTTCATTTTGGAAAGAGTGAGGACTTTATAAAATGCTACACCTTTTATATTAAAAAGTGAGGAAAAACAAAAATGAAATACAAATAAAACGTAAATTAATTATAGGTAATCTAAGATGGGTTTTGTGGCCTTTCCTTGGCCACAGCTCAAACTATTACTATTACAAGGGTTTTGTGGCCTACCTTGGCCACAACCCAAACAATTACAAGGGTTTTGTGGCCTCCCCTTGGCCACAACCCAAACAATTACAAGGGTTTTGTGGCCTCCCCATGGCCACAGCCCAAACAATTACAAGGGTTTTGTGGCCTACCTTGGCCACAACCCAAACTATTACAAGGGTTTTTGGCCTACCATGGCCACAACCCAAATTATAACAAGGTTCTTGTGGCCTTCCATGGCCACAGACCAAACTATTACAAGGGTTTTGTGGCCTACCTTGGCCACAACCCAAACAATTACAAGGGTTTTGTGGCCTCCCCTTGGCCACAGCCCAAACAATTACAAGGGTTTTGTGGCCTCCCCTTGGCCACAGCCCAAACAATTACAAGGGTTTTGTGGCCTACCTTGGCCACAACCCAAACTATTACAAGGGTTTTTGGCCTACCATGGCCACAACCCAAATTATACAAGGTTCTTGTGGCCTTCTATGGCCACAGACCAAACTATTACAAGGGTTTTGTGGCCTACCTTGGCCACAACCCAAACAATTACAAGGGTTTTGTGGCCTCCCCTTGGCCACAGCCCAAACAATTACAAGGGTTTTGTGGCCTACCTTGGCCACAACCCAAACATTACAAGGGTTTCGTGGCCTCCCCTTGGCCACAGCCCAAACAATTACAAGGGTTTTGTGGCCTACCTTGGCCACAACCCAAACTATTACAAGGGTTTTTGGCCTACCATGGCCACAACCCAAATTATAACAAGGTTTTTGTGGCCTACCTTGGCCACAACCCAAACAATTACAAGGGTTTTGTGGCCTCCCCTTGGCCACAGCCCAAACAATTACAAGGGTTTTGTGGCCTACCTTGCCCACAACCCAAACAATTACAAGGGTTTCGTGGCCTCCCCTTGGCCACAGCCCAAACAATTACAAGGGTTTTGTGGCCTACCTTGGCCACAACCCAAACTATTACAAGGGTTTTGGCCTACCATGGCCACAACCAAACTATAACAAGGTTTTGTGGCCTTCCATGGCCACAGACCCAAACTATTACAAGGGTTTTGTGGCCTCCCCTTGGCCACAGCCCAAACTATTACAAGGGTTTTATGGCCTCTAATGGCCAGAGACCAAACAGCATAAAAACAGTACAGGATTCAAAGCCCCAAGCCCTCCAGATCTACCTGTGGAGGAGTAACATTTACTCCACTAAAACTACGGGTATTGACTAGTCTGAAGTGGTAGGAGGTTTGAATACAGTACAAACTCTTTCAACCAAACAACATAACATGGAAGTACAGTACATTTCAATTAACTCACCAACGTAGAAGTCATTTTAATTAAAACATAAATCATTAACAAAACAAAACATGACGAAACTCCAAAACAACATTAGTAAACCAGCATTTAAAAATTGGTGACATAAAATTTACACAGATAAATAATGAGCAAAAGTTAATAACTTTACTTAAATTCCATAAATTTCCTATACCTAAGGGGAGTCGAACTGATTGAAATAACTTTAACCAAACTTGAGAAGCTAACCTCTTGAACTTTTATATTTAAATAGGTCTTGAGTAACCTTTCTCTTCCTAAATTCCTATTTCATTCTTTTCAATCCATTTCACATGGTTTAAAACACAGTTTATCAAAAAATTTGATCTATAACAAATTTTTCTCCGGCCCCCCCCCAGTATATGGAAAAACCACAACATGGTATCGTATGTGATACCTTTATTTCATAATTAAATATAAATTATTAATTAATTGAATTAATTATCTATACAAAATTGGCTCGGGATTGTTGACATAGCCTAATGGGAATGAAATGATTGCCATACATACATGGAAACTGTATGTAGGCGTCGGTCTGCATAATCACGTGAAACCTTCATTTATTTCACGTGAAACGAAATCTTCCATTCGCTAACCCATGCAAAAACAAGGGAGAAAGAGTCAACAACCTTTGCAAAATCAGCAATTTATACAGAAATATGAAGATATATTAAAGGAATAGTCTCAGGGCTGTTTATGTTACAGTAAACGCTTTAAACGGGAGGATGTCTAAAGTCCTCCCTAAAGTTCTGTGTGAATTCCTTATAATATGGAACCTAATGACTGTAAAAGGGTAGGCCTATTCCTTCAGGGGTAAATTAGTGATTGCCTATATTAGTAACAAAGTGTTAATTCGTCGTGTAACTCCATCGTGGCGGCCCTACACCGAAAAAGATCGTAACGCCTAACATCGAAGTAAACTATGATCCATCAAAATTAAGGTGAGGTAATTTCATTTTCATTTTCATTCTAGGGTGTCTAAAATCCCGACGCTAAAATTACCATAAACAATTAAATATAAAGAGGTCCTTTAAAGACCTACATATTCATAACTCTCTAACAACGAAAATATATAGGGCTTTTGTCGTTCACTCTCCACTGAAATCTGCTGGACATTTCCAGCGGATGAGGGTAACAGGCAATCAACCCAATGCCCTATACAGTTTTTCACATGGTGGTCCGTATGTGGGGAAGGGTTATTTGCTGTGAAAACCTTAACCTTGAATAAAATAACAAAACAGAATTAAAACAAACAAATAATAAAATTACGCCTTATCAAACATTTTGACATCTGAACAGAATTTATTCCATGTTTGGCTTTTTCATTAAATATAAATAATAATAAATTACGAAGCCTACCTCACAAAGTAGACCCTACTCTTTACACTCAAGGCCTATTCTAACTAAAAACACTAAATTTATAATTCAACCTGTGGTGTAGGTTATAAAATTTATTTCAGCAATTTTACTTATAAGACTCATTAACATCACAAAAATTAAGTGCAGAACTGTAACATCACAAAAATTAAGTGCAGAACTGTAACATCACAAAAATTAAGTGCAGAACTGTAACATCACAAAAATTAAGTGCAGAACTGTAACATCACAAAAATTAAGTGCAGAACTGTAACATCACAAAAATTAAGTACAGAACTGTAACATCACAAAAATTAAGTGCAGAACTGTAACATCACAAAAATTAAGTGCAGAACTGTAACATCACAAAAATTAAGTGCAGAACTGTAACATCACAAAAATTAAGTGCAGAACTGTAACATCACAAAAATTAGTGCAGAACTGTAACATCACAAAAATTAAGTGCAGAACGTAACATCACAAATTAAAATCATACATACATACAGTATATAAATATATACAAAACATTGTAATATTTCCTATGGAAAATAAATTAAATTGCAACACCCTTTCATTTGGAAAGAGTGAGGACTTTATAAAATGCTACACCTTTTATATTAAAAAGTGAGGAAAAACAAAAATGAAATAACAAATAAACGTAAATTAATATAGGTAATCTAAGATGGGTTTTGTGGCCTTTCCTTGGCCACAGCTCAAACTATTACTATTACAAGGGTTTTGTGGCCTACCTTGGCCACAACCCAAACAATTACAAGGGTTTTGTGGCCTCCCCTTGGCCACAACCCAAACAATTACAAGGGTTTTGTGGCCTCCCCATGGCCACAGCCCAAACAATTACAAGGGTTTTGTGGCCTACCTTGGCCACAACCCAAACTATTACAAGGGTTTTTGGCCTACCATGGCCACAACCCAAATTATAACAAGGTTCTTGTGGCCTTCCATGGCCACAGACCAAACTATTACAAGGGTTTTGTGGCCTACCTTGGCCACAACCCAAACAATTACAAGGGTTTTGTGGCCTCCCCTTGGCCACAGCCCAAACAATTACAAGGGTTTTGTGGCCTCCCCTTGGCCACAGCCCAAACAATTACAAGGGTTTTGTGGCCTACCTTGGCCACAACCCAAACTATTACAAGGGTTTTTGGCCTACCATGGCCACAACCCAAATTATAACAAGGTTCTTGTGGCCTTCATGGCCACAGACCAAACTATTACAAGGGTTTTGTGGCCTCCTTGGCCACAACCCAAACAATTACAAGGGTTTTGTGGCCTACCTTGCCACAACCCAAACAATTACAAGGGTTTTGTGGCCTCCTTGCCACAGCCCAAACAATTACAAGGGTTTTGTGCCTACCCACACCCAAACTATACAAGGGTTTTGGCCTACCATGGCCACAACCCAAACTATAACAGGTTTTTGTGGCCTTCCATGGCCACAGACCCAAACTATTACAAGGGTTTTGTGGGCCTCCCCTTGGCCACAGCCCAAACTATTACAAGGGTTTTATGGCCTCTAATGGCCAGAGACCAAACAGCATAAAAAACAGTACAGGATTCAAAGCCCCAAGCCCTCCAGATCTACCTGTGGAGGAGTAACATTTACTCCACTAAAACTACGGGTATTGACTAGTCTGAAGTGGTAGGAGGTTTGAATACAGTACAAACTCTTTCAACCAAACAACATAACATGGAAGTACAGTACATTTCAATTAACTCACCAACGTAGAAGTCATTTTAATTAAAACATAAATCATTAACAAAACAAAACATGACGAAACTCCAAAACAACATTAGTAAACCAGCATTTAAAAATTGGTGACATAAAATTTACACAGATAAATAATGAGCAAAAGTTAATAACTTTACTTAAATTCCATAAATTTCCTATACCTAAGGGGAGTCGAACTGATTGAAATAACTTTAACCAAACTTGAGAAGCTAACCTCTTGAACTTTTATATTTAAATAGGTCTTGAGTAACCTTTCTCTTCCTAAATTCCTATTTCATTCTTTTCAATCCATTTCACATGGTTTAAAACACAGTTTATCAAAAAATTTGATCTATAACAAATTTTTCTCCGGCCCCCCCCCAGTATATGGAAAAACCACAACATGGTATCGTATGTGATACCTTTATTTCATAATTAAATATAAATTATTAATTAATTGAATTAATTATCTATACAAAATTGGCTCGGGATTGTTGACATAGCCTAATGGGAATGAAATGATTGCCATACATACATGGAAACTGTATGTAGGCGTCGGTCTGCATAATCACGTGAAACCTTCATTTATTTCACGTGAAACCTTCATTTATTTCACGTGAAACGAAATCTTCCATTCGCTAACCCATGCAAAAACAAGGGAGAAAGTCAACAACCTTTGCAAAATCAGCAATTTATACAGAAATATGAAGATATATTAAAGGAATAGTCTCAGGGCTGTTTATGTTACAGTAAACGCTTTAAACGGGAGGATGTCTAAAGTCCTCCCTAAAGTTCTGTGTGAATTCCTTATAATATGGAACCTAATGACTGTAAAAGGGTAGGCCTATTCCTTCAGGGTAAATTAGTGATTGCCTATATTAGTAACAAAGTGTTAATTCGTCGTGTAACTCCATCGTGGCGGCCCTACACCGAAAAAGATCGTAACGCCTAACATCGAAGTAAACTATGATCCATCAAAATTAAGGTGAGGTAATTTCATTTTCATTTTCATTCTAGGGTGTCTAAAATCCCGACGCTAAAATTACCATAAACAATTAAATATAAAGAGGTCCTTTAAAGACCTACATATTCATAACTCTCTAACGAAAATATATAGGGCTTTTGTCGTTCACTCTCCACTGAAATCTGCTGGACATTTCCAGCGGATGAGGGTAACAGGCAATCAACCCAATGCCCTATACAGTTTTTCACATGGTGGTCCGTATGTGGGGAAGGGTTATTTGCTGTGAAAACCTTAACCTTGAATAAAATAACAAAACAGAATTAAAACAAACAAATAATAAAATTACGCCTTATCAAACATTTTGACATCTGAACAGAATTTATTCCATGTTTGGCTTTTTCATTAAATATAAATAATAATAAATTACGAAGCCTACCTCACAAAGTAGACCCTACTCTTTACACTCAAGGCCTATTCTAACTAAAAACACTAAATTTATAATTCAACCTGTGGTGTAGGTTATAAAATTTATTTCAGCAATTTTACTTATAAGACTCATTAACATCACAAAAATTAAGTGCAGAACTGTAACATCACAAAAATTAAGTGCAGAACTGTAACATCACAAAAATTAAGTGCAGAACTGTAACATCACAAAAATTAAGTGCAGAACTGTAACATCACAAAAATTAAGTGCAGAACTGTAACATCACAAAAATTAAGTACAGAACTGTAACATCACAAAAATTAAGTGCAGAACTGTAACATCACAAAAATTAAGTGCAGAACTGTAACATCACAAAAATTAAGTGCAGAACTGTAACATCACAAAAATTAAGTGCAGAACTGTAACATCACAAAAATTAAGTGCAGAACTGTAACATCACAAAAATTAAGTGCAGAACTGTAACATCACAAAATTAAAATCATACATACAGTATATAAATATATACAAAACATTGTAATATTTCCTATGGAAAATAAATTAAATTGCAACACCCTTTCATTTTGGAAAGAGTGAGGACTTTATAAAATGCTACACCTTTTATATTAAAAAGTGAGGAAAAACAAAAATGAAATAACAAATAAAACGTAAATTAATTATAGGTAATCTAAGATGGGTTTTGTGGCCTTTCCTTGGCCACAGCTCAAACTATTACTATTACAAGGGTTTTGTGGCCTACCTTGGCCACAACCCAAACAATTACAAGGGTTTTGTGGCCTCCCCTTGGCCACAACCCAAACAATTACAAGGGTTTTGTGGCCTCCCCATGGCCACAGCCCAAACAATTACAAGGGTTTTGTGGCCTACCTTGGCCACAACCCAAACTATTACAAGGGTTTTTGGCCTACCATGGCCACAACCCAAATTATAACAAGGTTCTTGTGGCCTTCCATGGCCACAGACCAAACTATTACAAGGGTTTTGTGGCCTACCTTGGCCACAACCCAAACAATTACAAGGGTTTTGTGGCCTCCCCTTGGCCACAGCCCAAACAATTACAAGGGTTTTGTGGCCTCCCCTTGGCCACAGCCCAAACAATTACAAGGGTTTTGTGGCCTACCTTGGCCACAACCCAAACTATTACAAGGGTTTTTGGCCTACCATGGCCACAACCCAAATTATAACAAGGTTCTTGTGGCCTTCTATGGCCACAGACCAAACTATTACAAGGGTTTTGTGGCCTACCTTGGCCACAACCCAAACAATTACAAGGGTTTTGTGGCCTCCCTTGGCCACAGCCCAAACAATTACAAGGGTTTTGTGGCCTACCTTGGCCACAACCCAAACAATTACAAGGGTTTGTGGCCTCCCCTTGGCCACAGCCCAAACAATTACAAGGGTTTTGTGGCCTACCTTGGCCACAACCCAAACTATTACAAGGGTTTTTGGCCTACCATGGCCACAACCCAAATTATAACAAGGTTTTGTGGCCTACCTTGGCCACAACCCAAACAATTACAAGGGTTTTGTGGCCTCCCTTGGCCACAGCCCAAACAATTACAAGGGTTTTGTGGCCTACCTTGCCACAACCCAAACAATTACAAGGGTTTCGTGGCCTCCCCTTGGCCACAGCCCAAACAATTACAAGGGTTTTGTGGCCTACCTTGGCCACAACCCAAACTATTACAAGGGTTTTGGCCTACCATGGCCACAACCCAAACTATAACAAGGTTTTGTGGCCTTCCATGGCCACAGACCCAAACTATTACAAGGGTTTTGTGGCCTCCCCTTGGCCACAGCCCAAACTATTACAAGGGTTTTATGGCCTCTAATGGCCAGAGACCAAACAGCATAAAAACAGTACAGGATTCAAAGCCCCAAGCCCTCCAGATCTACCTGTGGAGGAGTAACATTTACTCCACTAAAACTACGGGTATTGACTAGTCTGAAGTGGTAGGAGGTTTGAATACAGTACAAACTCTTTCAACCAAACAACATAACATGGAAGTACAGTACATTTCAATTAACTCACCAACGTAGAAGTCATTTTAATTAAAACATAAATCATTAACAAAACAAAACATGACGAAACTCCAAAACAACATTAGTAAACCAGCATTTAAAAATTGGTGACATAAAATTTACACAGATAAATAATGAGCAAAAGTTAATAACTTTACTTAAATTCCATAAATTTCCTATACCTAAGGGGAGTCGAACTGATTGAAATAACTTTAACCAAACTTGAGAAGCTAACCTCTTGAACTTTTATATTTAAATAGGTCTTGAGTAACCTTTCTCTTCCTAAATTCCTATTTCATTCTTTTCAATCCATTTCACATGGTTTAAAACACAGTTTATCAAAAAATTTGATCTATAACAAATTTTTCTCCGGCCCCCCCCCGTATATGGAAAAACCACAACATGGTATCGTATGTGATACCTTTATTTCATAATTAAATATAAATTATTAATTAATTGAATTAATTATCTATACAAAATTGGCTCGGGATTGTTGACATAGCCTAATGGGAATGAAATGATTGCCATACATACATGGAAACTGTATGTAGGCGTCGGTCTGCATAATCACGTGAAACCTTCATTTATTTCACGTGAAACCTTCATTTATTTCACGTGAAACGAAATCTTCCATTCGCTAACCCATGCAAAAACAAGGGAGAAAGAGTCAACAACCTTTGCAAAATCAGCAATTTATACAGAAATATGAAGATATATTAAAGGAATAGTCTCAGGGCTGTTTATGTTACAGTAAACGCTTTAAACGGGAGGATGTCTAAAGTCCTCCCTAAAGTTCTGTGTGAATTCCTTATAATATGGAACCTAATGACTGTAAAAGGGTAGGCCTATTCCTTCAGGGGTAAATTAGTGATTGCCTATATTAGTAACAAAGTGTTAATTCGTCGTGTAACTCCATCGTGGCGGCCCTACACCGAAAAAGATCGTAACGCCTAACATCGAAGTAAACTATGATCCATCAAAATTAAGGTGAGGTAATTTCATTTTCATTTTCATTCTAGGGTGTCTAAAATCCCGACGCTAAAATTACCATAAACAATTAAATATAAAGAGGTCCTTTAAAGACCTACATATTCATAACTCTCTAACGAAAATATATAGGGCTTTTGTCGTTCACTCTCCACTGAAATCTGCTGGACATTTCCAGCGGATGAGGGTAACAGGCAATCAACCCAATGCCCTATACAGTTTTTCACATGGTGGTCCGTATGTGGGGAAGGGTTATTTGCTGTGAAAACCTTAACCTTGAATAAAATAACAAAACAGAATTAAAACAAACAAATAATAAAATTACGCCTTATCAAACATTTTGACATCTGAACAGAATTTATTCCATGTTTGGCTTTTTCATTAAATATAAATAATAATAAATTACGAAGCCTACCTCACAAAGTAGACCCTACTCTTTACACTCAAGGCCTATTCTAACTAAAAACACTAAATTTATAATTCAACCTGTGGTGTAGGTTATAAAATTTATTTCAGCAATTTTACTTATAAGACTCATTAACATCACAAAAATTAAGTGCAGAACTGTAACATCACAAAAATTAAGTGCAGAACTGTAACATCACAAAAATTAAGTGCAGAACTGTAACATCACAAAAATTAAGTGCAGAACTGTAACATCACAAAAATTAAGTGCAGAACTGTAACATCACAAAAATTAAGTACAGAACTGTAACATCACAAAAATTAAGTGCAGAACTGTAACATCACAAAAATTAAGTGCAGAACTGTAACATCACAAAAATTAAGTGCAGAACTGTAACATCACAAAAATTAAGTGCAGAACTGTAACATCACAAAAATTAAGTGCAGAACTGTAACATCACAAAAATTAAGTGCAGAACTGTAACATCACAAAATTAAAATCATACATACAGTATATAAATATATACAAAACATTGTAATATTTCCTATGGAAAATAAATTAAATTGCAACACCCTTTCATTTTGGAAAGAGTGAGGACTTTATAAAATGCTACACCTTTTATATTAAAAAGTGAGGAAAAACAAAAATGAAATAACAAATAAAACGTAAATTAATTATAGGTAATCTAAGATGGGTTTTGTGGCCTTTCCTTGGCCACAGCTCAAACTATTACTATTACAAGGGTTTTGTGGCCTACCTTGGCCACAACCCAAACAATTACAAGGGTTTTGTGGCCTCCCTTGGCCACAACCCAAACATTACAAGGGTTTTGTGGCCTCCCCATGGCCACAGCCCAAACAATTACAAGGGTTTTGTGGCCTACCTTGGCCACAACCCAAACTATTACAAGGGTTTTTGGCCTACCATGGCCACAACCCAAATTATAACAAGGTTTTGTGGCCTTCCATGGCCACAACCAAACTATTACAAGGGTTTTGTGGCCTACCTTGGCCACAACCCAAACAATTACAAGGGTTTTGTGGCCTCCCCTTGGCCACAGCCCAAACAATTACAAGGGTTTTGTGGCCTCCCCTTGGCCACAGCCCAAACAATTACAAGGGTTTTGTGGCCTACCTTGGCCACCCCAAACTATTACAAGGGTTTTTGGCCTACCATGGCCACAACCCAAATTATAACAAGGTTCTTGTGGCCTTCCATGGCCACAGACCAAACTATTACAAGGGTTTTGTGGCCTACCTTGGCCACAACCCAAACAATTACAAGGGTTTTGTGGCCTCCCCTTGGCCACAGCCCAAACAATTACAAGGGTTTTGTGGCCTACCTTGGCCACAACCCAAACAATTACAAGGGTTTTGTGGCCTCCCCTTGGCCACAGCCCAAACAATTACAAGGGTTTTGTGGCCTACCTTGGCCACAACCCAAACTATTACAAGGGTTTTGGCCTACCATGGCCACAACCCAAACTATAACAAGGTTTTTGTGGCCTCCATGGCCACAGACCCAAACATTACAAGGGTTTTGTGGCCTCCCCTTGGCCACAGCCCAAAAACAAAACTATTACAAGGGTTTTATGGCCTCTAATGGCCAGAGACCAAACAGCATAAAAACAGTACAGGATTCAAAGCCCCAAGCCCTCCAGATCTACCTGTGGAGGAGTAACATTTACTCCACTAAAACTACGGGTATTGACTAGTCTGAAGTGGTAGGAGGTTTGAATACAGTACAAACTCTTTCACCAAACAACATAACATGGAAGTACAGTACATTTCAATTAACTCACCAACGTAGAAGTCATTTTAATTAAAACATAAATCATTAACAAAACAAAACATGACGAAACTCCAAAACAACATTAGTAAACAGCATTTAAAAATTGGTGACATAAAATTTACACAGATAAATAATGAGCAAAAGTTAATAACTTTACTTAAATTCCATAAATTTCCTATACCTAAGGGGAGTCGAACTGATTGAAATAACTTTAACCAAACTTGAGAAGCTAACCTCTTGAACTTTTATATTTAAATAGGTCTTGAGTAACCTTTCTCTTCCTAAATTCCTATTTCATTCTTTTCAATCCATTTCACATGGTTTAAAACACAGTTTATCAAAAAATTTGATCTATAACAATTTTTCTCCGGCCCCCCCCAGTATATGGAAAAAACCACAACATGGTATCGTATGTTGATACCTTTATTTCATAATTAAATAAATTATTAATTAATTGAATTAATTATCTATACAAAATTGGCTCGGGATTGTTGACATAGCCTAATGGGAATGAAATGATTGCCATACATACATGGAAACTGTATGTAGGCGTCGGTCTGCATAATCACGTGAAACCTTCATTTATTTCACGTGAAACCTTCATTTTTTCACGTGAAACGAAATCTTCCATTCGCTAACCCATGCAAAAACAAGGGAGAAAGAGTCAACAACCTTTGCAAAATCAGCAATTTATACAGAAATATGAAGATATATTAAAGGAATAGTCTCAGGGCTGTTTATGTTACAGTAAACGCTTTAAACGGGAGGATGTCTAAAGTCCTCCCTAAAGTTCTGTGTGAATTCCTTATAATATGGAACCTAATGACTGTAAAAGGGTAGGCCTATTCCTTCAGGGGTAAATTAGTGATTGCCTATATTAGTAACAAAGTGTTAATTCGTCGTGTAACTCCATCGTGGCGGCCCTACACCGAAAAAGATCGTAACGCCTAACATCGAAGTAAACTATGATCCATCAAAATTAAGGTGAGGTAATTTCATTTTCATTTTCATTCTAGGGTGTCTAAAATCCCGACGCTAAAATTACCATAAACAATTAAATATAAAGAGGTCCTTTAAAGACCTACATATTCATAACTCTCTAACGAAATATATAGGGCTTTGTCGTTCACTCTCCACTGAAATGCTGGACATTTCCAGCGGATGAGGGTAACAGGCAATCAACCCAATGCCCTATACAGTTTTTCACATGGTGGTCCGTATGTGGGGAAGGGTTATTTGCTGTGAAAACCTTAACCTTGAATAAAATAAAAAACAGAATTAAAACAAACAAATAATAAATTACGCCTTATCAAACATTTTGACATCTGAACAGAATTTATTCCATGTTGGCTTTTTCATTAAATATAAATAATAATAAATTACGAAGCCTACCTCACAAAGTAGACCCTACTCTTTACACTCAAGGCCTATTCTAACTAAAAACACTAAATTTATAATTCAACCTGTGGTGTAGGTTATAAAATTTATTTCAGCAATTTTACTTATAAGACTCATTAACATCACAAAAATTAAGTGCAGAACTGTAACATCACAAAAATTAAGTGCAGAACTGTAACATCACAAAAATTAAGTGCAGAACTGTAACATCACAAAATTAAGTGCAGAACTGTAACATCACAAAAATTAAGTGCAGAACTGTAACATCACAAAAATTAAGTACAGAACTGTAACATCACAAAAATTAAGTGCAGAACTGTAACATCACAAAAATTAAGTGCAGAACTGTAACATCACAAAAATTAAGTGCAGAACTGTAACATCACAAAAATTAAGTGCAGAACTGTAACATCACAAAAATTAAGTGCAGAACTGTAACATCACAAAAATTAAGTGCAGAACTGTAACATCACAAAATTAAAATCATACATACAGTATATAAATATATACAAAACATTGTAATATTTCCTATGGAAAATAAATTAAATTGCAACACCCTTTCATTTTGGAAAGAGTGAGGACTTTATAAAATGCTACCTTTTATATTAAAAAGTGAGGAAAAACAAAAATGAAATAACAAAAAAACGTAAATTAATTATAGGTAATCTAAGATGGGTTTTGTGGCCTCCTTGGCCACACCCAAACTAACTATTACAAGGGTTTTGTGGCCTACCTTGGCCACAACCCAAACAATTACAAGGGTTTTGTGGCCCCTTGGCCACAACCCAAACAATTACAAGGGTTTTGTGGCCTCCCCTTGGCCACAGCCCAAACAATTACAAGGGTTTTGTGGCCTACCTTGGCCACAACCCAAACTATTACAAGGGTTTTTGGCCTACCATGGCCACAACCCAATTATAACAAGGTTCTTGTGGCCTTCCATGGCCACAGACCAAACTATTACAAGGGTTTTGTGGCCTACCTTGGCCACAACCCAAACAATTACAAGGGTTTTGTGGCCTCCCTTGGCCACAGCCCAAACAATTACAAGGGTTTTGTGGCCTACCTTGGCCACAACCCAAACAATTACAAGGGTTTTGTGGCCTCCCCTTGGCCACACCCAAACAATTACAAGGGTTTTGTGGCCTACCTTGGCCACAACCCAAACTATTACAAGGGTTTTGTGGCCTACCATGGCCACAACCCAAACTATACAAGGTTTTGTGGCCTACCTTGGCCACAACCCAAACAATTACAAGGGTTTTGTGGCCTCCCCTTGGCCACAGCCCAAACAATTACAAGGGTTTTGTGGCCTACCTTGCCCACAACCCAAACAATTACAAGGGTTTCGTGGCCTCCCCTTGGCCACAGCCCAAACAATTACAAGGGTTTTGTGGCCTACCTTGGCCACAACCCAAACTATTACAAGGGTTTTGGCCTACCATGGCCACAACCCAAACTATAACAAGGTTTTTGTGGCCTTCCATGGCCACAGACCCAAACTATTACAAGGGTTTTGTGGCCTCCCCTTGGCCACAGCCCAAACTATTACAAGGGTTTTATGGCCTCTAATGGCCAGAGACCAAACAGCATAAAAACAGTACAGGATTCAAAGCCCCAAGCCCTCCAGATCTACCTGTGGAGGAGTAACATTTACTCCACTAAAACTACGGGTATTGACTAGTCTGAAGTGGTAGGAGGTTTGAATACAGTACAAACTCTTTCAACCAAACAACATAACATGGAAGTACAGTACATTTCAATTAACTCACAACGTAGAAGTCATTTTAATTAAAACATAAATCATTAACAAAACAAAACATGACGAAACTCCAAAACAACATTAGTAAACCAGCATTTAAAAATTGGTGACATAAAATTTACACAGATAAATAATGAGCAAAAGTTAATAACTTTACTTAAATTCCATAAATTTCCTATACCTAAGGGGAGTCGAACTGATTGAAATAACTTTAACCAAACTTGAGAAGCTAACCTCTTGAACTTTTATATTTAAATAGGTCTTGAGTAACCTTTCTCTTCCTAAATTCCTATTTCATTCTTTTCAATCCATTTCACATGGTTTAAAACACAGTTTATCAAAAAATTTGATCTATAACAAATTTTTCTCCGGCCCCCCCCCAGTATATGGAAAAACCACAACATGGTATCGTATGTGATACCTTTATTTCATAATTAAATATAAATTATTAATTAATTGAATTAATTATCTATACAAAATTGGCTCGGGATTGTTGACATAGCCTAATGGGAATGAAATGATTGCCATACATACATGGAAACTGTATGTAGGCGTCGGTCTGCATAATCACGTGAAACCTTCATTTATTTCACGTGAAACCTTCATTTATTTCACGTGAAACGAAATCTTCCATTCGCTAACCCATGCAAAAACAAGGGAGAAAGAGTCAACAACCTTTGCAAAATCAGCAATTTATACAGAAATATGAAGATATATTAAAGGAATAGTCTCAGGGCTGTTTATGTTACAGTAAACGCTTTAAACGGGAGGATGTCTAAAGTCCTCCCTAAAGTTCTGTGTGAATTCCTTATAATATGGAACCTAATGACTGTAAAAGGGTAGGCCTATTCCTTCAGGGGTAAATTAGTGATTGCCTATATTAGTAACAAAGTGTTAATTCGTCGTGTAACTCCATCGTGGCGGCCCTACACCGAAAAAGATCGTAACGCCTAACATCGAAGTAAACTATGATCCATCAAAATTAAGGTGAGGTAATTTCATTTTCATTTTCATTCTAGGGTGTCTAAAATCCCGACGCTAAAATTACCATAAACAATTAAATATAAAGAGGTCCTTTAAAGACCTACATATTCATAACTCTCTAACGAAAATATATAGGGCTTTTGTCGTTCACTCTCCACTGAAATCTGCTGGACATTTCCAGCGGATGAGGGTAACAGGCAATCAACCCAATGCCCTATACAGTTTTTCACATGGTGGTCCGTATGTGGGGAAGGGTTATTTGCTGTGAAAACCTTAACCTTGAATAAAATAACAAAACAGAATTAAAACAAACAAATAATAAAATTACGCCTTATCAAACATTTTGACATCTGAACAGAATTTATTCCATGTTTGGCTTTTTCATTAAATATAAATAATAATAAATTACGAAGCCTACCTCACAAAGTAGACCCTACTCTTTACACTCAAGGCCTATTCTAACTAAAAACACTAAATTTATAATTCAACCTGTGGTGTAGGTTATAAAATTTATTTCAGCAATTTTACTTATAAGACTCATTAACATCACAAAAATTAAGTGCAGAACTGTAACATCACAAAAATTAAGTGCAGAACTGTAACATCACAAAAATTAAGTGCAGAACTGTAACATCACAAAAATTAAGTGCAGAACTGTAACATCACAAAAATTAAGTGCAGAACTGTAACATCACAAAAATTAAGTACAGAACTGTAACATCACAAAAATTAAGTGCAGAACTGTAACATCACAAAAATTAAGTGCAGAACTGTAACATCACAAAAATTAAGTGCAGAACTGTAACATCACAAAAATTAAGTGCAGAACTGTAACATCACAAAAATTAAGTGCAGAACTGTAACATCACAAAAATTAAGTGCAGAACTGTAACATCACAAAATTAAAATCATACATACAGTATATAAATATATACAAAACATTGTAATATTTCCTATGGAAAATAAATTAAATTGCAACACCCTTTCATTTTGGAAAGAGTGAGGACTTTATAAAATGCTACACCTTTTATATTAAAAAGTGAGGAAAAACAAAAATGAAATAACAAATAAAACGTAAATTAATTATAGGTAATCTAAGATGGGTTTTGTGGCCTTTCCTTGGCCACAGCTCAAACTATTACTATTACAAGGGTTTTGTGGCCTACCTTGGCCACAACCCAAACAATTACAAGGGTTTTGTGGCCTCCCCTTGGCCACAACCCAAACAATTACAAGGGTTTTGTGGCCTCCCCATGGCCACAGCCCAAACAATTACAAGGGTTTTGTGGCCTACCTTGGCCACAACCCAAACTATTACAAGGGTTTTTGGCCTACCATGGCCACAACCCAAATTATAACAAGGTTCTTGTGGCCTTCCATGGCCACAGACCAAACTATTACAAGGGTTTTGTGGCCTACCTTGGCCACAACCCAAACAATTACAAGGGTTTTGTGGCCTCCCCTTGGCCACAGCCCAAACAATTACAAGGGTTTTGTGGCCTCCCCTTGGCCACAGCCCAAACAATTACAAGGGTTTTGTGGCCTACCTTGGCCACAACCCAAACTATTACAAGGGTTTTTGGCCTACCATGGCCACAACCCAAATTATAACAAGGTTCTTGTGGCCTTCTATGGCCACAGACCAAACTATTACAAGGGTTTTGTGGCCTACCTTGGCCACAACCCAAACAATTACAAGGGTTTTGTGGCCTCCCCTTGGCCACAGCCCAAACAATTACAAGGGTTTTGTGGCCTACCTTGGCCACAACCCAAACAATTACAAGGGTTTCGTGGCCTCCCCTTGGCCACAGCCCAAACAATTACAAGGGTTTTGTGGCCTACCTTGGCCACAACCCAAACTATTACAAGGGTTTTTGGCCTACCATGGCCACAACCCAAATTATAACAAGGTTTTTGTGGCCTACCTTGGCCACAACCCAAACAATTACAAGGGTTTTGTGGCCTCCCTTGGCCACAGCCCAAACAATTACAAGGGTTTTGTGGCCTACCTTGCCCACAACCCAAACAATTACAAGGGTTTCGTGGCCTCCCCTTGGCCACAGCCCAAACAATTACAAGGGTTTTGTGGCCTACCTTGGCCACAACCCAAACTATTACAAGGGTTTTGGCCTACCATGGCCACAACCCAAACTATAACAAGGTTTTTGTGGCCTTCCATGGCCACAGACCCAAACTATTACAAGGGTTTTGTGGCCTCCCCTTGGCCACAGCCCAAACTATTACAAGGGTTTTATGGCCTCTAATGGCCAGAGACCAAACAGCATAAAAACAGTACAGGATTCAAAGCCCCAAGCCCTCCAGATCTACCTGTGGAGGAGTAACATTTACTCCACTAAAACTACGGGTATTGACTAGTCTGAAGTGGTAGGAGGTTTGAATACAGTACAAACTCTTTCAACCAAACAACATAACATGGAAGTACAGTACATTTCAATTAACTCACCAACGTAGAAGTCATTTTAATTAAAACATAAATCATTAACAAAACAAAACATGACGAAACTCCAAAACAACATTAGTAAACCAGCATTTAAAAATTGGTGACATAAAATTTACACAGATAAATAATGAGCAAAAGTTAATAACTTTACTTAAATTCCATAAATTTCCTATACCTAAGGGGAGTCGAACTGATTGAAATAACTTTAACCAAACTTGAGAAGCTAACCTCTTGAACTTTTATATTTAAATAGGTCTTGAGTAACCTTTCTCTTCCTAAATTCCTATTTCATTCTTTTCAATCCATTTCACATGGTTTAAAACACAGTTTATCAAAAAATTTGATCTATAACAAATTTTTCTCCGGCCCCCCCCCAGTATATGGAAAAACCACAACATGGTATCGTATGTGATACCTTTATTTCATAATTAAATATAAATTATTAATTAATTGAATTAATTATCTATACAAAATTGGCTCGGGATTGTTGACATAGCCTAATGGGAATGAAATGATTGCCATACATACATGGAAACTGTATGTAGGCGTCGGTCTGCATAATCACGTGAAACCTTCATTTATTTCACGTGAAACCTTCATTTATTTCACGTGAAACGAAATCTTCCATTCGCTAACCCATGCAAAAACAAGGGAGAAAGAGTCAACAACCTTTGCAAAATCAGCAATTTATACAGAAATATGAAGATATATTAAAGGAATAGTCTCAGGGCTGTTTATGTTACAGTAAACGCTTTAAACGGGAGGATGTCTAAAGTCCTCCCTAAAGTTCTGTGTGAATTCCTTATAATATGGAACCTAATGACTGTAAAAGGGTAGGCCTATTCCTTCAGGGGTAAATTAGTGATTGCCTATATTAGTAACAAAGTGTTAATTCGTCGTGTAACTCCATCGTGGCGGCCCTACACCGAAAAAGATCGTAACGCCTAACATCGAAGTAAACTATGATCCATCAAAATTAAGGTGAGGTAATTTCATTTTCATTTTCATTCTAGGGTGTCTAAAATCCCGACGCTAAAATTACCATAAACAATTAAATATAAAGAGGTCCTTTAAAGACCTACATATTCATAACTCTCTAACGAAAATATATAGGGCTTTTGTCGTTCACTCTCCACTGAAATCTGCTGGACATTTCCAGCGGATGAGGGTAACAGGCAATCAACCCAATGCCCTATACAGTTTTTCACAGTAAGTTTCCATACATAGGAAAAATAAACATTTTTTTATGGACAACCATTTTTATTTATATAATATGCTCTACATGGTTGCCATTGTTTTGAAAACACATTTCAATACGTGTTCCCCACTGTTGATGAACACGCATTAGCACAGTTGACGTTATGCTTGTAATGGCGTTGGTGATACGTTCCTTTAGATGATTTATGTCTCGTATCTTTTCCTGATACACCATGGCCTTCAAGTGCCCCCAAAGATAGAAATCAAGGGGGGTGAGATCTGGGGATCTGGGAGGCCACTCCACAGGACCAGCCGACCAATCCAAGCATCCGGAAACTGCTGCTGCTGATCCAAATACCGACGCACGTGAAGACCATAATGAGGTGGAGCTCCATCTTGCTGGAAGTAAACTGGGAAGTTACCTTCCTCGTTTAGCAGGGATGGGAAAATCTCTTCTTGCAACATGTTAAGATACCTTTCGGCATTAAGATTTCCACTGACAAAAAAATTGGTCCAATAATTCTGTCACCCCATATCCCGGCCCACACCATCACTTTACCGGCACCTTGCATCTTCGTCGGACTCAGCCAGTTAGGGTTAGCATTACTCCAATAACGTATGTTTTGCCGATTAACCTCTCCATTGACGTAAAAATTTGCTTCATCAGTAAACAAGATCTTACGTCAAACGCATATTCTTAGGGTATCTGAAACATAAAAACAAACGTTTAATTTTTCCTATGTATGGAAACTTACGGCCCACCCTGTATATATATATATATATATATGAAAATTATTTCACGAAAGTAACACATGAATAATATTTATGATGAAAATAACCACGATCGAAAAAGGAAACACAGAATGGTGCTCAAGTACTTCCATTTTTCCCAGGCTTTTTAACATTGCTAATGTACTTAAACTTTTGAATATTAATGTAATATTTTCATATGACAATACTGTAAAAATATCATAGTAAAAATAGTCCTACCAATAATTCAGGCATTATCTATAAATTGGTGGTAAACAATGTGATTCCTTTTACATTGGATAGACGGGAAAGGATTTGCACACGCGTGTAAAACAGCATCAGTATTTCGTTAGAACGGGAAAGTCGTCCAATGCCCTTTCGTCCATTTGTCAGCGTTATCCCACTGTATTGATTGGAATAATGCTTCAATTTTGTTTCACTCAAGCAACATTGTTAATAGAAATATTCTTGAATCTGCCATTATTCACCTTACAAATGATTTTAACATTAGCCAGAACCTTTTTTCGCTTGATCCTGTTGTTCTGAATTCGTTCAGAACGGATTTAGACAAGAGGGGCAAAGTGCTAAAACTCTGATAGCTTTTCCTTATAAATTTATATGCTCCTCCTACAATTTTTATTTTTCTATTTTATTCTTTTTTTGTGACCTATATATAGTCTCGAACTTGTTATTTATTTCAGCGTTCCTGAGGATGTCATTAGACGAAAGCGCTTGAGCACCATTCTGTGTTTCCTTTTTCCTTCGTGGTTATTTTCATCATATATAATATATATATATTATATATGGTGGTGTAGCGGTTTGGGTGCCTCGGTGGTGTAGTGACAACCATCGCTGACTACGGATCTACCGGTTCCAGGTTCGATTTCTGGCGATGACAGGCGGCGCTCAGTTCACCCAGCTGTTCATCTTTCCATACAAAAATTGGTTGGTAGATGAATAGGTACCCTGAGTAGCCTATTGTTTAAGACATTGAACTTCTGAGCCAGAGGTCGTGAGATCGAGTCCATTTGAACGCTTTGTAATTTCTGACCGCCGCCCGTGATGGGCCGTGGTTCGGATTCCACGTTAATTAAGTCGTAGGTGGGGCAACAAATTTGGCCTTCTTCAGAGTGGAGTGAACAGTTCGGGCGGAAGCAAAAATAAGATTACTAAGGAAATGTATACAGGGTGGTTCAAAAAAGCGTTCCCAAAATATTTATGTAAAAATTTTTGGGAAGCCCTTCTTGGTCACCCTGTATAGTTTTACCGTCTCTTTAACTAGTGCTTCCGTTAGGTTATGTTAGGTTAATTTGGAGCGACACTCGAGAGCTGACCATTTTTTATTCGGGAAACTTCATCAGAAAGGTATCGTACCCCGTTTTTCCCTCAGATGTTGAATCCAAACGATCGTTAAAAGTGTGCCATCTAAACAGGAGGCATATCTTCGCAGAGAACAAATGAGGTACTTTCCCCTTGACTGAAGGTTCAATCAAATGACCTCAAAAAATGTTTCACTCATGTTTCACTTTCACATGTTGAAAAGACGCGTCAGCCTTTGAACTTCATGTAAGTAATTGAGAATTTCAAACTGAAATCCAGCAAGGATGAAATTTCGTTACCTCAGATGTTTCTCGTGCCATACCCACTCACTCACCACCCACTCTGAAGGGAAGTTCTAATAATGTTTGTTTAGCCACCTATGTTTTCTACTCGTGTTATAAAGAAGTGAGCATAGGTCACACTTTTGTGAGAATTGTAAATTAAGTGAGTGGATGATGAGTTTCCTTAATCATACACATACTGAAGTTCAGTATTCTTGATTTAAATAAAGTTAAACAGAGCAAGACTTTACAGAAATAAATTGTCTGAATGGTTTGTAACGTGAAGATAGAAATTTTTAGTAAAGCAACATAAACGCTCATTTGTGTATGGAACCAAAAGAAAGAAGTGTTCAGATGTGCGTATCTTTTTCAAGTAACTCGACCGTACATGAATAATTAATGCATCATTCTTTCACTAATCTAATTCTCAACAGGTATTTGATTATTTTACCTCTCTAATAAGCTTTTTTAAATACCATACAAATGTGCTCCTATATGCAAAATAAAGTTTAAAGGATGTTTATGAATCTTAAGTCAAAGACATTTTCTAAACTGAGACACAAGTTCCACTTGCATGAAAACTCAAGGTACCTTCAGTTTCTAAAGTCGGGGTTCATGCAGAAACCTTTGTAACCCTGTAAAAAAACCTCTGTAACTCCTGTAAGAAACTTAATTGTGACTGATTTGAATGTATACAGTGGATTGTGTTTCCTCTACACTTTTATACGGTGTGTGGAATCACTTCTATGAGCTGTTCGTAAGTGTATAAGAAACCCTCTCAGAAAATTTCCGTCGACTCATTATCACTTTTATTATTCATTTTGTAAGGTAAAAATGGCCATAAACTCTCTACGACTATAGCAATAATCTCATAATGATAAAAAATGGACATCCAAGTGTGTATATATATATATATATATATACATTTCAACTGCAAAGAACATGCAGTATAATTAACGTAAAGAACGACGCTTGTATAGGAGAACATTCCGCGCAAGATGAGGAGGGAGAACGAACAAATGAAAAAATGAGGTAACCACCCGGGAATCGAACCCGGGATCTTCCGATTGCCGGTCAGATTCCGGGTTCGATTCCCGGGTGGTTACCTCATTTGTTCGTTCTCCCTCCTCATCTTGCGCGGAATGTTCTCCTATACAAGCGTCGTTCTTTACGTTAATATATTATATATATATATATAATATATATATATATGCGGCTTTTGATTCCTCCCAGTCCTAGTCAGCACCAAAGCGGTGCAAGTTGTTCAATTTTATGGCTGCTCCAGCTCCCTCTACAGCTTCTCAGAACCCTATTGTCATCCAGGTGGACAGCTACCTTGACTAACCCTGCATTGATGAGGACTGCAATCCCCTGACATGGTGGAGGGACAATGTACATCTGTATCCTGACGTATCTGTTCTTGCTGCCAAGCATCTTTGCATCCCTGCCTCCAGTGCACCGGTGGAGCGCTTATTCAGTATATTCAGTATTGTAATGATCATTACAATGATAATGAAGGGCTTGTAATGATAATGTAATGATAATGAAACAAAAATGCTGTAATGGTAATGCTAATGGAAAATTTCTGGTAATGATAATGATAAACCTTGTAATGACCCCATGTCTGCTAAATATAATTGCAATTACAATTAAAATTGCAATGAGTATGCATACATACATATGTGACAAATATAAAGTAAATATAGTAAATAAATATACATATAAATAAAGTAAGAACATAGGGCAACAAAAACGGTACCGAAGGAAAACGAACTTGAAATGCACAAGGGGCAACGAAAAATAAAGAATATAAATATTATCCTGGCTAATATTCAAGGAATAAGACCAAACCAATCACTCAACAAAGTTTCGTACCTGAAAGGATTTATGGACGAAACAAGGGCGGACATCGCATGCCTCCAGAAACTCATCTTAAGGATTGCCAAGGAAATTGTGAAAACTGCGAACATTACATGTATATTGATAAAAAAAAGATAAATATAGAGGGCTTCAACTTACTAAGAGCGGATAGAACAACGAGACGTAAAGGTGGCTGTGCTATATATGTATATGAAGGTCATATGACAGAGACTATAATAAGTAAATCCAACAGCTTTGTGGAACTCCTAGCAGTGAAAATAGAAAAACTAAACGTGATACTGATAGTCATCTATAGATCTCCAAACCCACCCAACCGAAAAATTCTCGGAGGCCATTGATGATATCAGAAAGCTAATAAAGGCCACAAACCTTCCATCCCCCAATATAATGATCGCGGAGACTTTAACTTCCCATTTATAAAATACAAAAAGGTGGATAAGATATATATATATATATATATATATATATATATATATATATATATATATATACACCAGGACAAGGGGGGCACAAGAACGGACCAGGAGCAAGCAAAAATGTTGATGGCTTTCACAAATGAATTTATGCTGACACAGGAGATAACAGAAAATATTAGAAAAAATAACTGCGTAGATCTGGTAGTCACGAATAACACGAACTTGATTGCTGATATAAAAATAACCCCAACCATTATCTCAGACCACAACTTAATCGAGATATCAACAAATATGATGACAACATTAAAAGACAATACACATATTGAGGAAAGAAGTAAATTTGGGGCCTTTAACTTAAACTCCAAGACTATAAATTGGGAAGCAATCAGATCGCACATGGCCCAAATCGAGTGGAAAACAGTTTTAAAGAATAAAACAAGTGAAGAAATGCTAACAATCTTAAAAGAAAAACCGCTGAGAATTTTAGAAAAATATGCTCCAAAATCACAGCCAAAAGGAAAGAGGAGCTGGCTAGAGAGCAAAGCTGGGCACTTGCGTTTTTTTTTGCGGTACTGCGGTACTGCGGTACTACCGCACTACCAAACCGGTACCGCATAACGCAGTACCGCAAAGGATCGCTGAAAGTACAGCCTGTACTTTCAGCGATCCTTTGCGGTACTGCGTTATGCGGTACCGGTTTGGTAGTGCGGTAGTACCGCAGTACCGCAGTACCGCAAAAAAAAACGCAAGTGCCCAGCTTTGCTAGAGAGGCAAAAGAGAAGAATATTCCGTAAAAGAGAGTGGAAGCGAAGTTAGCCAACTGCGGAGATAATACCAGGAAAGTAATACAAGAAAAACTGGAGGGTATCGATAGGGAAATACAAGTCCTGATTAAGGACCAGACAGAGAGGGAAGAGGAAAAGACAGTAGAAGCAATAAAGGAAAATCCAAAATATTTCTATAGTTATGCGAAAAGGAAAACAAAAACGCGCGCCGCTATTGGGCCTTTAAGGAAGAAAAATAATGAACTAACCGACGATCCAAAAGAAATATCTGAAACATTGAGAGCCCAGTATGAATCAGTTTTCAGTACTCCAAAAAGTGACCAAGCGATACCTGACGTAGATGCATTCTTTGAAGAGAAATTGCAAGGAGAGTGTATAACAGACTTTGATTTTACCCCAGAAGATGTAGCGAGAGCTATAGGACAAATGAAACCACATTCAGCTGCAGGTCTTGACAATTGGAACGCATTATTGATCAAAAACTGTAAAAATGAAATAGCTACACCCTTATACTGGATATGGAGAAGATCCCTAGACAGTGGGGAAATACTGAGCATCTTGAAAAGAGCAAACATTGTTCCTATATAAAAAGGAGGGGACAGAACTTAAGCAAAGAACTATAGACCAGTGTCATGGACGTCCCACCTCACCAAAGTATTTGAAAGAATAGTTAGAGAGAAAATTTATGATTTCTTGGAGACACTGGAAAGATTCAATAAAAATCAGCACCGATTCCGATCAAGTAGATCATGCCTATCACAACTAATAGAACACTACAACAATATCCTAGATGCACTGAAAGACAATGACAACTACGATGTCATATACAGGGATTTTGCTAAAGCTTTCGACAAATGTGATCACGGTATAATAGCACATAAAATGAAATATATGAACAGCAGGCAAAGTGGGAAAATGGATCTCAACTTCCTCAGAGAACGTCTACAGGTCGTCAAAATTCAAGGTATATCATCATCAGAATCGGAAGTACGCAGTTCACTACCACACGGTACAGTACTGGCTCCACTCCTGTTCATTATCATGCTAACAGACATCAACAGCGGAGTAAACAGCAACAGTATAGTAACATCCTTTACAGACGATACAAAGATCAGCAGAAAAATCAGCGATGTAAATGAAGTGGAGGCCTTGCAGAGGGACACGAACAAAATATACAAATGGTCAGAAGACAACAACATGACATTTAACACCGAGAAATTTCAGCTCTTGAGATATGGTAGAGAAGAGGAACTTAAAGAGACTGCATATTATGCTCCAGACAGACAGGAAATTCAGAGAAGCACGAAAGCGATCGATCTGGGGGTAATGACCGATGATGCGAAATTTCAGACACAAAATCAGATAGCGATAAATAAAGCAAAAAGAGTCGAGGGACAGGTACTAAGAACGTTCAAAAGAAGGAACACGACAGTAATGATTCCCCTGCTAAAACATTGATTATACCAAAACTTGAATACTGCTCAGTTTTGACATCCCCATATAAAAAGGAAGAAACTAATAAACTCGAAGAAACTCAGAGACATTTCACAGCAAAGATTGATGGCTACAAAGAGCTCAACTACTTGGAAAGACTACGTAAACAAACTCTGTACTCCCTGGAAAGAAGAAGAGAGAGGTACACCATAATCTACATATGAAAAATGATCGAAAAACTGGTACCAAACCTCAAACTAAACCCAATTTCCATTCAAACAACACTGGAAAATAGGAAAGGCAGGATGTGTAGTGTTCCCAAATTAAAGGCCCGACAAGGGACCTCCTCAACACTGAAGGTAAATAGCTTGGTTATCAGGAGACCAAGACTTTTTAACCAGTTTCCAAAGGACCTCAGAAACGTTACAGAGGTTGAAGTTGAAGTCTTCAAGAGAAGACTAGATGCCTGGCTCAGGACGGTACCAGGTGAACCGGGTGTACCTGGCTATTTACGGTGGAGAGCGCAAGAAAGCAACTCGCTCCGCCACCAAGCCAGACCTAGAGGCGGGGCCACCAGCTTGACTTTTGTGTGAAGAGAGACCAACGCATGGAACAGCAACGAGGTTAACGAGGTATATATATACTGTATATATATATATATATATATATATATATATGTCACACGTCAATTGGGAAAACGTAACGGGGACCTCCAACGCAAAAATATTGTGGGAATCGTTTGAAACAGTGTTTAGGACTATAAATGAGGAATGTGTACCGTACAAGATTAAGCGTGCGAAAGTAAATAACAAGCCCTTGTGATTTACTTCTAGAGTAGGGGATATTATAAAGAGTAGAGATAGGGCTTATAGGCTACATAAGTCCGATAAAGACAATTTGTGGTTACGAAACAACTATACTGTATGTATTTAAGGCGTGAAGCGAAAAGCGTAGTAAAAAGGTACAAGCGCGATTTTGAAATTTCCATTGCTCGTGACGGCAAAGAAAACCCCAAGCGATTTTTGCAATACGTTGATAACAGGAATCCGGTAAAGAGCGTGTTGGGACCGTTGAGAAATTCTGACGGTGAGCTGGTTTCTGAAACAAGCAAATGGCTACTCTGCTAAACGAATTTTTTACGTCAGTTTTTACAATAGAAGATGTAACGAATGTTCCTACGGTCATAAACATAATACCTTTCGATAATGGTAATACTTTAGATAATACTGTGGTGAGTGAAAGGGAGGTACTGCACTATATTTGCAAAATGAAAATGCTTAAATCACCGGGGGGCGGATTCCATATATCCCATACGACTAAAAGAATTAAAGGAAGGCATTGTTGTGCCGTTAGCCAAGATTTTTAATGCGTCTATTTCTGAGGGGTGCGTATCAGATAATTTCAAGTTAGCAAATGTATCGCCTATTTTTAAGAAAGGCAATTGAGGTGCGGAGGGAAATTATAGGCCAATCAGTTTAACGTCTGTCGTAGGTAAGTTACTGGAATTGCTAATTAGGGATCGTATAGTCGAACACTTAGAATTGCATAACTTGATTAGAAATACAGCACGGTTTTAGGCGAAACAAATCTTGCTTAACTAATCTTTTAGAATTTTTCCAAAGCGTGGTTGAAGTTTACGATAGTCATCGGGCGGTAGATGTAGTGTATTTAGATTTTCAAAAAGCGTTTGACACTGTACCGCACAAAAGACTCGTTAAAAAACTAACGCTCATAGGATCAGGGGTGTAGTAATAAATTGGATAGAAGTGTGGATGCGAAGTAGGAAACAGAGGGTGGTCGTTGATGGAGCGGAGTCTTCGGCTAATGTAGCGAGTTTAGTTCCTCAGGGTTCTGTATTCTTATATATATGAACGATTTAGATGTCGGCCTAGTCAGTACAGTTTCAAAGTTTGCGGATGACACGAAGCTGGGTGGTAGGGCGATAAATGACGAAGATAGAGGTAAAATCCAGGAAGATCTGAATAAAGTCGTTGATTGGTCGGTCACATGGCAAATGAGATTTAACGTCGATAAGTGCAAAATTGTACATATAGGTTCGCGTAACGGTAATTTTGCGTATAGTATGTCAGGGAAGGAGTTAGCAAGCGTAGACTAGAAAAAAGATTTAGGAGTTATAATCACTGGTGATTTGAAAGTAGCGAAACAAAGTACAGCGGCGGTCAATAGGCTAACAAAGTGCTAGGTTTTATAGCAAGGAATTTTGAGTACAAATCGGGCGATATTATTGTTCCTCTTTATAAATCATTAGTTAAACCCCATTTGGAGTACGCGATCCAGTTTTGGAATCAGTATATGCACAAGGATATACTCGTAGACACAATCGAACGAGTTCAAAGACGAGCAACTAAGATGATTCCATCGCTTAGGTCAAAGTCGTACGGGGATAGGCTTAAGGAGTTAAAACTGATTACACTCGAGACGAGGAGACTAAGGGGTGATCTAATCCAGGTTTTTAAAATTATGAATGGGTTCGATAACGTAAATAGAGAGAATAGTAAATAGCTGGAATAGTTTGCCGATAGAAGTAATTAGTAGCACGTCTATAAATATATTTAAAAATCGATTAGATATGTACAGTATGTTGATAGATTGGGTATAGTTTAAGGTAGCAAAATTAAAGTTTTTGTGGTTCGGAACCCACGTAAAACTGTAGGTCCCCTCCGTCACCACGGAGGACATGCACAACAAACAATTACAAACACGGTTAGGTAGACCAGCCATGAGTGGATCCTAGGGTCTTTGTTGGTCTGAAACATTATAACATTATAGTATATACAAATTATACATATACTATATATATATATATATATATATATATATATATATATATATATATATATATAATATATAATATTTATATATGCATATATGTTGGGAATGATGATGATGATGACGATGATGACGATGATGGTGGTGGTTAACCGATCAGCCCACCCTGATCGAGCAAGCCGGCGGCACGCAGGTAACCGATCGTCCTCTCCGGAGTGGACCAGAGGTTCAGCGCACCTGTGATCTTGTGCTAGAGCGGTACAGTCTGTCATAATGTGTTCAATTGTTTGTGGTGTGTCCTGGCACAGGTGGCAGGTGTCGTCTGTGGAGTTGTCTAGTCTGTGTTTATATGTCTGTAAGTTGGGGTGATGTCCACATCGGAATCGTGCTAAGTTAACTCGATCCCATCTGCTCAGGCTGGTCCCTGACCGTCAATGAGTGGCGGCTTCGCAGCTAGGACCGCATTCGGACCGAGTCGTGTCAGTGCTTTGTGGGTTAGGTGTGTGTGTATGTGTTTTCTTTACTGTGTGATGTCTGTGGGGCGTGGTATGGAATAGAGTATTTGGTTATAATATCTCTCAGGTGTTACCTTAATGGTGCGAAGTGTTGGTGCATGATTGTACATGTAGTGGTAAGGGTGTTGTGGGTTAGTTGCCATTGCTGCCATGAATTGTGTTCCCCTCATGTCTAAATGTTCCCTAACTTTCAGTATTTTTGTTTCTGTGTGCAGGTGTTCTATTGGTGTTGTTTGAGTACATCCTGTAATGATACGAAGTGCGTTGTTTTGTATTGTTTGTAAGGTGTTTATATGTGTGTTTGAGATAATGGGTGCCCAGCATGGGCTAGCATAGTCCATAGCTGAGCGAATATATTGTTTGTATATGAGTGATGTTGTTTCCTGCTGGTGTCCAAAGTTTGTGCCTGTTAGTACCTTAAGCGTGTTAAGTCTTGATGTACATTTGTTTTTAATGTCCTGAATGTGGTTTGCAAAAGATAATGATGTGTTGTATGTGACCCCAAGTATTTTGTCCTGTGAGTGTGTGGAATGTTGGTGATGTTTAGTGTAAACTGTGGAGTTATCTGGTGTTCTTTTGTGTTGCTTGTTAGCAAGGTGATGGTTGATTTTGTGGGCGCTACTTTGAGTCTATTGTGTGTGAGCCAGTCTTGTATACTGTTTATGTATGCTTGTAAGTTATTTGTAGCGGTGTCGATTTTGTTGTGGGCGGATGTTAGAGTGATGTCATCTGCATATGATGATAAGGTAAGCTTGTTATCTATGGGTGTTGGAATGTCATGCTTGTATAAGTTGAACAGTGTTGGTGAGAGAACAGAGCCTTGAGGGACCCCGTTCGGGAAAAGCTTGTTTTTGGATGACTTGCCATTAAATGTGACATGTGAGTATCTTCCTGAAAGATGGTTACTCAGCTACCTTTTGGTGTTATTGTGCATGTTTGTGTTTAGTATTTTGTTTATGAGAGGGAAGCGTGGGATAGCATCAAATGCTTTACTAATGTCTATTGTTGCTAATAGTGTACGTTGAGCTGGTCGTCTGGAGTTGATGCCACCCATGATGTGCTGCGTGAGGTTCGTGAGCAGTGTCGTGGTTGAGTGGTGAGGTCTGAATCCATGTTGAGTAGGCGATAGTGGTATGTGTGGGTTGGTGATTTGTAAGATTAGTCTTTCTGTTACTTTGGAAGGTGAGCATAGTAAAGTAATGGGTCTATAGGAAGCTGGTTCTGTTGGATTTTTGTTTGGTTTGAGTAGTGTAATAAATTTACTTTGTTTCCATATGTTGGGAATAATACAGTCTTGGTATGAATATGTGCTGATGTTTGTGAGAGCTAGTATTCCCTGTGGGCCCAAGTGTTTAAGGTGTATGTTAGATATGTTGTCTGGTCCAGTCGCCTTCGAATTCTTAATGTTTTTGATGATCTTGGTGGTCTGGTCTGTATTGAATGGTGTAATGGTCGTGTCGAGTCTGTAGGTTTTCTTGTGTCTGGCTGTTTGTCTGTCTGCGTGTTTCTGGTTGTTGTCTCTGTTTAAGTGACTTATCTTTGCGTAGTGATTAACTAGAATGTTAGCTTGTTGTGTATATGTTGGGATATTATTTTGGATGCGACAGATAGCCACGTGTGAGGTGTGAATGCCGCTGTTAGAGTGGGTAATGCTGTTTATATTCTTGTATAGCCTGGATGGATCTGTGGAGTGGTTTACTGTTGTTATGAATTCCCTAAATGTTTCTGTTTGTTTTTCTTTAAGTTTGTTTTTATTTCTGAGTTGAGGTGTTGTAGTGTTTGTGTGTTATGTTTGAGGTTGTTACGTTGCCTTATGAGGTGGGCTATTTCTCTAGTGTAATTTGGGTTGTATTTCCTAATGCTGCCCTTGGGTATGTATTTGTTTGCATTATTGATGATCTGATTAAATGTCTTGAGTGTTGTATTGATGTTTATGATGGGTGTGCTGTTTAATGTGGTGAATTGTTCCTCAGTCTGTATTCTGAACTGTTCCCAATCAGCTTTCTTGTAATTTCTATAAATGTGCCTAAGGCTGTTTGGGCAGAGTGTAGAACGTGTTGTAATGATGATAGGCAGGTGGTCTGATGACAGTTGTTTTTCTGTTCTCCAGTGTGTATGTATTGTTAGTGAGGGGGAACAGAACGTTATGTCTGGGGAGGAGTTTGAGTATCCTGCTTGATGTGGTATGTGTGTATGTTCTTCTGTGTTGTTAAGAATGAAGAGGCTGTTTAGTTGTATGGCTATGTTGACGCCTCTGGTGTTGTTTTGGTTGTGCAGGTACCAACTAGTGTCTTTAGCGTTGAAGTCTCCTCCTAAGATGACATTAGTGAGAGTGGCCAGATTGTGTAACTGTGGATTGTAATTGGCTGGCATCTGAGGTGACTATCTGGTGGGATGTAAATGTTGATGAGTGTGGTGGTGTGTTTTGTGCGTGATTTAATATTAACTGCCTGTATTTCTATCGTGTTATCTGCTTGGATTGTGTTTGTAATGTTTTGGGTGACATCGGTGTAGCTAATGCTTTTACGTATGTAAGTGATGAGTCCACCCCCGTGACCCCCAGTACGATCTTGACGGATCGTCGTGAAGTCAGGGATGATGGGTGTTTTGGTGCGTTTTAGTTTTGTTTCTTGTATAAGTGCTATGTTTTGTTTGTGTACGAATTCCCTAAGCTGCATGATTTTTTTTTGTGAGGCCATCTACGTTTTACTGTAATATGTTAATATTATGCTTCTGTATGTGTCTCATGGTCCTATTGTGTCTATGTTATAATGTTATAATGTTTCAGACCAACAAAGACCCTAGGATCCATCATGGCTGGTCTACCTAACTGTGTTCGTAATCGTGTATTGTGTATACACATACGAGGAAAAGTGTAGGTGTGGCTGTAAAGACTGTACAGTAATGTAGAAATGTGTGCACCCATTATGGGTCTCCCATTTAAAGGTGTTTGTGGGGCAAGTGAAGATCATGAGTTTTTCAATACCTCACAGTACTATGGGGGGCACCGCTCGGCAGAGGAATCTCTTTAAATGGGGTGTGTAAGGACAGAGAGTATCCCCTAACCCAAGACGCTGCCTCCCTATATCCCACAACACTTGTGTTGAGCTGTGGGATCTATCCCCACAAAGCCTTAATTTTACTACCTTAAACTATACCCTTTCTATCAACATGCGCGTCCAATCGATTCTTAAACATGTTTATAGACGTGCTACTAATTACTTCTACCGGCAAACTATTCCAGCTGTTTACTATTCTATGCGTAAAAAAGTTTTTCGCAACTGCTGTCTCGAACCTTCTACTTGTCAACTTACACCCGTTTTTCTAGTCCTATTATATGAGATATTTCGAAAAAGCTATCTCTATCTACGTTATCAAACCCATTCATAAATTTTGAAAACCTGGATTAGATCACCCCTTAACCTCCTAGTCTCGAGTGTAGTCAATTTTAACTCTTTAAGCCTATCCTCGTACGACTTTGACCTAAGAGACGGAATCATCTTAGTTGCTCGTCTTTGAACTCTTTCGATTTTGTCTATATCTTTGCGCATATGCGGATTCCAAAATTGGACCGCGTACTCCAAATGGGGTCTAACTAATGATTTATAAAGAGGAACTATAATATCGCGCGATTTGTACTCAAAATTTCGAGCTATAAAACCTAACACTTTGTTCGCCTTATTGACCGCCGCTGTACTTTGTTTCGCTACTTTTAAATCACCAGTGACTATAACTCCTAAATCTTTTTCCTGCTCTACGCTTGTTAAATCTTTCCCTGACATACTATACGCAAAATTACCGTTACGCGAACCTATATGCATAATTTTGCACTTATCCACGTTAAATCTCATTTGCCATGTGACTGACCAATCAACGATTTTATTCAGATCTTCCTGAATTTTACCTCTATCTTCGTCATTAATCGCCCTACCACCCAGCTTCGTGTCATCCGCAAACTTTGAAACTGTACTGACTAGGCCGACATCTAAATCGTTAATATATATAAGAAAAAGCAAGGGGCCCAATACAGAACCCTGAGGAACGCCACTCGCTACATTAGCCCAACACGACTCCGCTCCATCAACGACCACCCTCTGTTTCCTGCCTCGCAACCATTCTTCTAGCCAATTTATTACTACACCCCTGATTCCATGAGCCTTAGTTTTTTCAATCAGTCTTTTGTGCGGCACGGTGTCAAACGCTTTTTGAAAATCTAAATACACTACATCAACCTCCCGATGTCTATCGTAAACGTTAACCACGCTTTGGAAAAATTCTAAAAGATTAGTTAAGCAAGATTTGTTTCGCCTAAAACCGTGCTGCGTATTTCTGACCAGATTATGCACTTCTAAGTGTTCGACTATACGATCCCTAATTATTGATTCCAGTAGCTTACCTACAACAGACGTTAAACTGATTGGCCTATAATTTCCCGCCGCACCTTTATCGCCTTTCTTAAAGATAGGTGTTACGTTTGCTAACTTGAAATTATCTGGTACGCACCCCTCAGAAATAGACGCATTAAAAATCTTTGTTAGCGGCACAACAATGCTATCTTTTAATTCTTTTAGTTGTATGGGTATATGGAATCCGGACCCGGTGATTTACGCGTTTTCATTTTATCAATATAGCGCATTACTTCCCCTTCACTAACGACAATATTATCCAAAATATTACCATTATCAAAAGGTAATATGTCTATGACCGTAGGGATATTCGTTACATCTTCTATAGTAAAAACTGACGTAAAAAATTCGTTTAGCAAGGTAGCCATTTCCTTGTTTTCAGAGACTAGATCTCCATTTCCATTTTTTAATGGACCTAAGACACTTTTTACTGGATTTCTATTATTGACGTATTGAAAGAATCGCTTGGGATTTTCTTTACCGTCACGAGCTATGGAGATTTCAAATTCGCGTTTTGACTTTTTTATTACACTTTTAGCTTCACGCCTTAGAGATATGTAGTTGTTTCGTAACAACAGATTATCTTTATCGGACTTGTATAGCCTATAAGCCCTCTCTCTACTCTTTATAATGTCTCCTACTCTAGAAGTAAACCACAAGGGCTTGTTGTTTACTTTCGCACGCTTAATTTTGTACGGTACACATTCCTCATTTATAGTCCTAAATACCTTTACGAACGATTCCCACATTAGTTTTGCGTTGGAGTTCCCCATTACGTTTTCCCAATTGACGTGTGAAAATTTATTTCGAAATTTACTAAAGTCTGCGTGCTGGAAGCTAGGAATTTTAGTCGAGTTAGTTGGTTTCGAGTGACTTACTGAGAGGACAAACTCTACCATATTGTGATCGCTATTGCTCAACGGTTCTATTACTTGAAGATCAGTAATTAGCCTATCATCCGTAGTTATTACTAAATCTAAAATACTGTCCAACCTCGTAGGTTCCCCAACCTTTTGAATAAGAAAGCTATCCTCGAGAAAATTAACTAAACGATTACCTTCCGCGTCTCCCTGCATTGTATCGTAATTCACGTTGGCGCAATTAAAGTCACCCATAACTAAAGCCTGCTCACTACCGATTATTCTCTTTAGTTCACGATATAACGCTTCGTCCGTAGCAGCTGTTTGATTTGGGGGCCTATATATAACCGCAACAAGAAGTTTGAAATCGTTGAATTTAAGTTCTGCTATAGTCGAATCTATCGGTTCTGGAATTGAGTGCTTTACTTCTATAACGTTCGCAATATTATCTTTGATATACAACATAACACCGCCTCCTCGCCTACCTATTCTGTTTTTAACAAAAAGTCTATAACCTTTAATTTGATACTCCCCTACAAAGTCACGTGTTTCAGTGCTAAGCCACGATTCATTTATCGCAATTAAATCATAGTCTTTACAAGCAATTAAAGAAAAAAATTCGTTTATTTTATTTCGTAGGCTACGAGCATTTAAGGATAGAACCTTCAAATTGTTTGTAATTGCGACACCTTCGCGAGCGCGGGGGAAATTTGTGGAATTTACGCTGGGACCGTTCGGCTTACGGCAGCCTGAAAAGAAGAGACAGTATTATGAAATAGTCTTCCTAAACGCGCAGCTCCAACTTCATTAAGATGAAGTCCATCTTCGAGGAACAAGTCCCTCCTGCCGTAGAAACTGTTCCAAAAATTAGCAAAATGCACTCCTTCCTGTTGGCAAAGAGACTTTCGGTTATTGTTAATATAGGTCGCCTTGCTGTAGAAATCGCTTCGTTGGATAATTCGAGGAAGTATACCTGTTAAAACAATCTTATTAGTTTTCTCCCTTAATCGCTCTAATAAGTCCCTGTACCTAGCCAGCAGTTCTTCCGATCTAGAATTTAAAACGTTATTAGTACCGACATGAATAACATACGTTGTGTCCTCGGCGGTACTGTCTGTAAAATGGTCAACATTATTAGTTATATCCTCCACCCTTGCACCAGGGTAGCAGTAACGGCGCCAGTGGGGCCTGGATTAGTCTTAATGTCGCCGGAGAGTAAGAGTAGTCCGGGGAGCACGTCCGGCACGCAATTGCTCCCCGTAAATGAAAATATAGCACGCTGGTATAGGTCCGGTCCCGAGAGCCGATCGGCACTCTGACCGTGCCACGCAACGGGCCGTCGACTGCCAGTCTGGCCAACCGTAGACAGTCCGCTGCACGGAGATTTGAGGAGGTTTGGCCACCAGCGCGTTGACGTCTTCGGTTTGACGTCGCCTCTTCTTCGCGTTGACATTCCACGTTTTTTCGTTGACGTTGACTAATCAAGACAAATGGCCTCTCGTTAAGCATTTGTCTTTTGTTTGTTTCTGAGGGATGTTATTACTGCGATAAGTCGCGATTAGGCATTGCTTTCCCCATGGGGAAATTTAATGAGTTTTTGTTGTGGATTGTTTTGGTTGAGTGTAGCGCTGCATTTTCTTGCGATTAGCCATTGACAGGGGATGTCCATACGAGTTGTAGGCATGTTGTTCCTCTTCAGTGGAGGTGAATCTGTTGTTTCATATGGACGATGTATCATGGGAATTAATTTACGTATTTTAATTCCTTCAAAGGTCTGTCCATTTTTAATTTTTCTTTTAATGGTAACGTTTTGTGCTTTTGAGGAGGTACTCGACACAGAATCGAAACGTTTCTTTTTTGATATAAGAATAGATACCCTTTGAAGCACGTTGCACGTACGCCCATTACGCCCAAGCTATTCCGACATATGAAGAAAATTCGTATACCCGAAAAGTATCAATTTGTCCTTGGAACTTTGTATCATGAACCACCTATTAATCTGACACATTCTCTCTCTCTCTCTCTCTCAGTATAAATGACAGCATTATATAAACAAAGTTTATTTGTCCATAACTTTTAATTGGCGATGATGCTATCTGTCTGTTCTATGTCCGTTTATACGCGCCTAAACGACTAGGGTACGCCATCAAATTTAGTATACACATTAAGGTAGAACTAGGGAAGATTTTAGTGACACACCCGCCCCTCCAAGTCCCGCTCTAGGCTGTGTTTCGAAGGCCTTTTGTTGCGCAAGCCGTAGCGGGCGACCAAGTATATATATTATATATATATATATATATATATTAGTGGTGGACCGGATATCCGTGTAATTTTTTAACATCCGCATCCGCACTTCTGACTGCGGATGTTATGCGGATATTACCTCTAATAAATTATGCAATTGACAATTAAATTAGCTTATAAAGTAGCTTATAAGGCCCAGTCATGCACATTTCATGTAAAGTATTAATTAATTATTAATGAACAAACAAATATATAAACCTCAAAATATAAATACCTGGTAACAGAAAATTGAATGAAACTTGTTTCATTGAATTTTCTGTGGCTGAAACTCTTGAGAAAGTTATTATTTTTATCATAATGAAAACATTAATATTAATTTTAATTCTTATGCATTGCCTGCCATAATAGTAATATCACGAAATTTGAAAACTTATGTCATATATTCATAATTCTATATTATATTGATAGATTAACTAAATATCCGCATCCGCATCCGCGGATACTGAAATAAAAAATCCGCATCCACAGATGTTGAAAAACTGACATCCGGTCCACCACTAATATATATATATATACCGGTATATATATTTTTATATACAGAGAGAGAGAGAGAGAGAGAGAGAGAGAGAGAGAGAGAATAATAACGAATGGACTTGCATGATTGGTATGACGTTATCCGGCTCTTATTTTATTAACTACACGTTTTCCAATCTTCGCCAATTATGTTACATCTTACACCTAATCGTATAACAAAAGGATGGAATCTGAGATCTCGTATCCAGAAATGCTGGGAACTCCTCCTCTACAGCCGTTCTCGTAGGACCCTTCTATCGGCGCTTTGCTATTGGTTAAAAGAAGCCTGTAAGTGCGAGCTTTTATATGATTGGTTACCTTTAAAAACACTTTTTTCTTCTCTCTCACTTCGCTTTTTAACCCTAAACAAAGTTCGTTTCATCAAATCAATAACGTTTTTAAACTGATCATTCTATAGAACATTTTAATTTACGATTAATTTAACGAATCAATAAAAATAATATTCTAAAATTAATTAATAAAAGTCGTATTAAAAATACTAATATTAAAATCTGTTTGTTTCGTCAAATAAATAACGTTTTTAAATTGATCGTTCTATATAACATTTTAATTCACGATTAATTAACGAACTATATTAAAAATAATATTCTAAATTTAATTAATGTAATTTATATTAAAAATATGAATAGTAAAATTTGTTTATTACAAAACGTAACAAAATAACGAACAAAATAAATAAAAAACAATTTTTTTCCAATTATTTTAATAATTAATTAAATGCATTTATATCTGCAGCTGATCCACGAAAGCCTATGTTCGTTCGTTCATCTCTCGTTTGACATACGATCCAAATGTGAACGATCTTTCATCACTCAAATGCTTTGATCGTGTGCGATGGATACAAAAACTTGGGAAAAAACTTCCCTTGAAATCGCCAATTAAAAGTTATGGACAAATAAACTTTTTGTTGTTTATAAAATGCTGTCATTTATACTGAGAGAGAGAGAGAGAGAAGAGAGAGAGAGGAGAGAGAGAGATAGAGTTACAAGGACAAGAGGAAGGCTCAAAGACCTTCCAGTCCACTCTGGGAGGTTCCTGTTATTAAACAAGTTTATTTTTCTTTCAACTATCCTAGCAGTAGTAGAAAACTGGATAGAAAAGTAGAAGGCTCTCTCCCCACCCTCCGCTCCCTCCCTGCCAGAGGCAGGTACGGAAAAAGGTTGAAGAAAATACCTTGACCCTGGAAAAGTAGCCAAGGAAATTTTACAGGAAAGTGGAGAATATATAAATAGCTCTATATTTAGCATGCTCACAGAGACACCGTGCAAGCGAACTCCTGCAGAGTTATGTTATGTTTTAGTCTTAAACTATGAGAGTATTCAGTACTTTGTCCAGCCTATTTTTAAACACATTTACACTTTGACTGGAAACAACCTCTGAGGGAAGTTGGTTCCAAATATTAACTATTTTATAGGAAAAGAAATTCCCGTAGACAGAGATCCTAAATGTCTTTAGTTCCAGTTTAAACCCATTATTTCTTGTCGGATTGGCATTAAGTGAGAATAAGTTTCTGTAATCTACCCTGTCTATTCCATTGAGCATCTTGAAGACTTGAATAAGCTGACCGCGCAACCTCCTCGTCTCTAAGGTAAACAGATCTAGGCGCTCCAATCTCCGTTGGTAGCTTTGCATTCTCATTGAAGGGGGATCAATTTTGTAGCCCTTGCTTGTACTCTTTCTAACCTTTCTATGTCCTTCCTGAAGGATGGAGACCAAAACTGCGCACAGTATTCCAGTTGAGGTCTGACTAGAGAATTATAGAGACATTACAGTCTCCTTGTTCCGAAACTGGAACTGTCTTTTAATATAACCTAATATTTTTAAGGCCCTCTTTTTGACTTCTGCACAGTGCTTCGACGGTTTCAGATCGTTGCTGATATAGACTCCTAAGTCTTTCTCTAGATCGGTCTCAGTCAAGTTCCTTCCCAAGAGAGTAATCGGTCTCCGGGTTTTTATAACCTATGTGCATTACCTTACATTTGTTCAAGTTGAATGGCATCTGCCAAGTAGCAGACCATTCGCCCAACCTGTCAAGATCGTTCTGAAGCGTTCTTACGCCCTCCTCAGTACCTACACTACTTCCTAATTTCGTATCGTCTGCAAATTTGGAGATTGCACTTAGAAGCCCGACGTCTATATCGTTAATATAGATGATAAAAAGTAAAGGACCCAGAACGGAAGCCTGTGGGACACCACTGGTGACGGGCGCCCACTCCGAAGCCACTCCATTTATTACCACTCTCTGCTTTCTATCTTTTAACCAATCCTCAATCCAGTTGGAAACGAGCCCGGTGATTCCTAGTCCTTTGACTTTAGCCATCATCGCGTGAGAGACTTTGTCAAAGGCTTTTTGAGAGAGAGAGAGAGAGAGAGAGAGAGAGAGAGAGAGAAGAGAGAGAGAAGAGAAGAGAGAGAGTTACAAGGAAACGAAGTACCTCAAAAGGTCTTGCGGCCCATACCGAGGAGGTACCAATGGCAACGGGTGCCACGGAAAATTTTCTACACCCTCAAATAGTGTGCAAGATTTGGTCTAACCTTTTCTTGAACTAATCCACAGAGGAACTATTCACAACTTCTGAAGGTAACCTGTTCCACGTGTCACAGATCTTATACGTAAAGTAATTCCCACACACACTAGTCCTAAACCGTTTCAAATCCAACTTCCAACCATTGTTGCGAGTTGAGTTATCATTTGAACTAAACATACTTCTAAAATCGACATCGTTGAACCCGCGTAAGAACTTGAAAACCTCGATCAGTTGACCGCGCAGCCTCCGAGTTTCAAGCGAAAACAAATTCAGCGCGCGTAAGCGTCGATTGTAGCCATATGCCTAACGGAAGGGATTAACTTTGTGGCTCTCGCCTGCACTCGCTCCAGTCTCTCATATCTTTCCTGAGGGTGGGCGACCAGAACTGCACAGCATACTCCAGGTGCGGCCGAACCAGAGAATTGTACAGCGAGAGCACAATCTCCTTGTTCCGAAATCGGAATTGTCTCCTGATATAACCCAACAACTTCTGGGCTTTCTTCTCCACCTCTACGCACTGTTTCGTAAACTTAAGGTCGCTGCTAATTAGCACACCCAAGTCCTTTTCCAAATCAGTCGCCTTGATATTACTCCCCAACAGTGAGTAGTCTGACTTGGGATTGGCGTAGCCAATGTGCATCACCTTGCACTTACCCAAGTTAAACGGCATTTGCCATTTTTCGGACCACTCTCCTATCCTACGTAGGTCCGCACGCAGTTGCTCCATCGCCTCGGGCGTCCCAACATTGGCCCCAAGCTTTGTGTCATCAGCGAATTTGGCGATCCTACTGACGATGCCACCGTCGATATCATTTATGTAAATGATAAATCAGTGGCCCAAAACGGAACCCTGAGGAACCCCGCTAGTGACCAAGGCCCAACCCGAACTAGCCCCTTTAATTACAACCCTCTGCCGCCAATTCTTCAGCCAGTTTTCAATCTACCTACCTACTTCCCCACCAATATCCAGCGCGCGCACTTTGGCCATTAGCCGGCGATGAGGTACCTTATCAAACGCTTTCTGAAAGTCGATATAAAGTATATCAATCGCCCTACTCTTATTATACTCACTCAACATGACGTGGAAAAACTCGAGCAAGTTGGTGAGACACGACCTATGCCGTCTAAACCCATGTTGGGAGTCCCCAAGCAGCTTGTAGGAATCCAAGTGGTCAACGATCCTATCCGCTATTATCCCCTCTAATATTTTACCTACGACTGAAGTGAGACTAATGGGACGATAATTCCCTGGACTTTCGTGATCCCCTTTTTTAAAGATAGGGGTCACGTTGGCTTCCCTCCAGTCACCAGGCACCTGGCCCGTCTCCAACGATTTGTTGGAGAGGTTACAAGGAGTTACAAGGACAAGAGGAAGCCTCAAAGACCTTTCGGTCCACTCTGGGAGGTTCCTGTTATTAAAAGTTTATTTTTCTTTCAACTATCCTAGCAGTAGTAGAAAACTGGATAGAAAAGTAGAAGGCTCTCTCCCCCCCCCGCTCCCTCCCCCTGCCAGAGGCAGGTACGGAAAAAGGTTGAAGAAAATACCTTGACCCTGGAAAAGTAGCCAAGGAAATTTTACAGGAAAGTGGAGAATATATAAATAGCTCTATATTTAGCTTGCTCACAGAGACACCGTGCAAGCGAACTCCTGCAGAGTTTTCTTATGTTTTAATCTTAAACTATGAGAGTATTCAGTACTTTGTCTAGCCTATTTTTAAACACATTTACACTTTGACTGGAAACAACCTCTGAGGGAAGTTGGTTCCAGATATTAACTATTTTATAGGAAAAGAAATTTCCGCAGACAGAGGTCCTAAATGTCTTTAGTTCCAGTTTAAACCCATTATTTCTTGTCGGATTGGCATTAAGTGAGAATAAGTTTCTGTAATCTACCCTGTCTATTCCTTTGAGCATCTTGAAGACTTGAATAAGCTGACCCGCAACCTCCTCGTCTCTAAGCTAAACAGATTTAGGCGCTCCAATCTCCGTTGGTAGCTTTGCATTCTCATTGAAGGGATCAATTTTGTAGCCCTTGCTTGTACTCTTTCTAACCTTTCTATGTCCTTCCTGAGGGATGGAGACCAAAACTGCGCACAGTATTCCAGTTGAGGTCTGACTAGAGAATTATAAAGACATTACAGTCTCCTTGTTCCGAAACTGGAACTGTCTTTTAATATAACCTAATAATTTTAAGGCCCTCTTTTCGACTTCTGCACAGTGCTTCGACGGTTTCAGATCGTTGCTGATATAGACTCCTAAGTCTTTCTCTAGATCGGTCTCAGTCAAGTTCCTTCCCAAGAGAGAGTAATCGGTCTTCGGGTTTTTATAACCTATGTGCATTACCTTACATTTGTCCAAGTTGAATGGCATCTGCCAAGTAGCAGACCATTCGCCCAACCTGTCAAGATCGTTCTGAAGCGTTCTTACGCCCTCCTCAGTACCTACACTACTTCCTAATTTCGTATCGTCTGCAAATTTGGAGATTGCACTTAGAAGCCCGACGTCTATATCGTTAATATAGATGATAAAAAGTAAAGGACCCAGACGGAACCCTGTGGGACACCACTGGTGACGGGCGCCCACTCCGAAGCCACTCCATTTATTACCACTCTCTGCTTTCTATCTTTTAACCAATCCTCAATCCAGTTGGAAACGAGCCCGGTGATTCCTAGTCCTTTGACTTTAGCTATCAATCTAGCGTGAGGGACTTTGTCAAAGGCTTTTTGAAAGTCGAGATACACTATATCTATTGCCCTACTTGCATCGTACAGTGTATGCATATTATGGAAAAACTCTAACAGGTTTGTCAGACAGGATCTATGTCGCCTAAATCCATGTTGAGAATAAAAAATTAGATTGTTAGATTCAAGGTGATACACAATACGTTTTGTAATGATGGATTCCAACAGTTTGCCGACAACTGATGTTAAACTGATCGGGCGATAATTACAAGGATTTTCCCTATCACCCTTTTTAAAGATAGGTGTTACATTTGCTAACTTCCAGTCGGTTGGAACTTTCCCTAACTCGATTGATTGTTTGAATATGGTTACTAAGTCGTCAACAACATTGTGGCTAACCTCTTTTAATACCCTTGGAAGAAATAAGTCGGGACCAGGTGATTTGTATTTATTCATCTTATCAATTAATTGCTGTACCTCATTTCTCGTAAAACTTATGGTCTCTACGGGATGTCACCATCATATGTAATCCGAGGACTTGGCACTTCTATTGTGTCTTCCTCCGTGAAGACTGTAACGAAGAACTCGTTTAACGTATTAGCTATATCTTTATCACCGAATTTCAGTACGCCATTTCTATCTTTTAAGGGGCCTACAGAATTTTTAATTGGCTTTCTGCTATTAACATGGGCAAAAAATTCTTTAGGGTTAACTTTACAGAGTGAGGCAACTCTAGCTTCTTCATCACGTTTGGCTGATCTAATTAAGGACTTAACCCTCCTACGTAGGTTTATATAGTTTTCTGAATTAGTGTGTTGAAATGCGACTTAAGTAGTTTGTAGGCTCTATTTCTTCCCGTAATAGCCCTCCTAATTTCGTTGTTAAACCATTTCGGTGACTTTGTTGACAAGGAAACCATTTTAGTGGGTATAAAAGTGTTCTGTAATATTCTAAATTGATCCCTATATGAGCTCCAGGTGACATTGACATCCTCACTTATTAGAACTTCAAGTGTTCTAAACTACTTCGGAAGCTTTCAAAATTTGCTCTCGAGAAATCCAGTCTTTCACGAGTCTTTTCGCGTGTATTAACTGGAACCCTGAGGTCAAACCTAATCAAATTATGATCGCTGTTACTTAAATTTTCACCAATAGTCAGGTTAGAGACTAGGTCATCTTCGTTCGTGAATATGAGGTCTAGTTTATTATTACCCCTAGTAGGCCCGTCAACCCATTGACTTAATAAGTTATCATCGGCAAATTCCAACAGTCTTGAGCCCTCAGCATCAGCTGTTTTGTTTTCCCAATTTACATTACCACAATTAAAATCACCAAAAATCACACTGATCTTATTATTCACTATTCTGCTTAATTTGTTATACAAGTTTATATCCTTATCCACGGGGTAGTGAGGTGGTCTATATACTAGAAGTAGCTGCACTACTTTATTATTTAGGTTTAGATCAATTCCCAACATTTCATGAGCAGATACGATATTACTGTTTACCGGGTGCAGGGAGTCCCGAGCATACAAAAGTACACCGCCGCCTTCCCTTCCGTTCCTATCTTTGTGAAACATTTTGTAACCTACCATTTCAAATTCTCCTACAAAATCCCTTGATTCAGAATGAATCCAGGATTCCGTTATTCCGATGATATCAAAGTTCTCAGTTTTGACAAGCGCTATAAATTCCATTAGTTTGTTTCTAATTGACCTAGCATTGAAGAGCACAGTTTTGAGTGATTTTAAGTTGTGGTTTTTCCTAACTGGCCTGAGTCGTTTCCCGACGCAGTTGAACTAACTACTGGGAGGGGGCTAACTGCTGGGGGAGGGGGACTAACTGCTGGGAGGGGGACTAACTGCTGGGGAGGGGGACTAACTGCTGGGGGAGGGGGCTAACTGCTGGGGGAGGGGGGCTAACTGCTGGGGGAGGGGGACTAACTGCTGGGGGAGGGGACTAACTGCTGGGGGAGGGTTTAACTGTTTGGGGAGCAGGATCAATTGCTGGTTTGGGGGGTCCTAGTTTAAAAAGATTATACAAATTAATGTTCAGTAAATCACCATACTTCTTTTTCCCCTTCTGGTTAAAATGATCCCGTCCGAACCAAAGTATTCCCCATTTCCGTAGAATGTAGGCCAAAAATCGACAAACTTTAGGCCTTTTTCATCACACATGCGTTTAACTCTTTTATTTATGCTAATGGCTTTACTTAGAGTATAGTCACTAGCACGCATTCGAGGGAGAATTCCTACTACCATACCCATGTCTGTCCTATCCCTAACCTTGTCAGTTAGGTTCTTGAATTCTTTTATAATGGACTCTGTCTGCCCTCCTGTCCCTCCCAGAAAAACGTCATTGCCACCAACATGGACAATGATAGGGCAACTCTTATTCTTGATATTAATTTTGCCTAATTCCCTATTAACTATCTGGCTTGTGGCACCCGGAAAACATCGGAGTTTTCTCTTGGTCACGCGTCTTGCTCCGAAAAAGTCCCCTTGACTCCTTACCATAGAATCCCCAATTAAAAAGGATTCATCCTCCTCGTCAGCAAGTAAGTGAAACTTATTTTTGATGGTAATGGGTTCCAAATCCTTATGTTTTGGTTTTGGTTTGGAGGGTCTTTTATTTTTTACCAATTTGAATTCTTGTTCCTCCGTTCTATTTTCCGGAATAGTCACCGTGTTTTCCAAGCGTGCCACGCTTTGTTCTAGATGCTTAATCTTACAGTTTAAATCTGCTGGTGTGTTTTTAGTTTGATCTTGTCCACTGGGTTGGATTTCCAGTGCTACGACCCTAGCTTCAAGCTTTTTTACTAATTCCTTTAGCTCTTTAACTTCCTTTTCGTGGTTGTCTCTAAGTTTACAAAACAAACATACACTAAGGGATGTGATATCGCTGATACTACCTTCAGGGAAGTCAACGCACCAATGATTAACTTTACATTTAAAGCATTCTGCTTTCAATTTAGCTGGCCCTGCCATATTTTCTCTTTTTTTTTTTCTGAATACTCTGAATAAGATAAAGCGTTCTAGCAATGAAAACTATCCAAAAACGTTCTGACCAGTATATAAAAAAGGGGGGGGGGTGAATTCATCCCGCGCGTAGACGCATCCACCTATTTGCAAGTGACGTTCATCCCTTCCAGAAGACTACAGCTGTCGCACCGACCAAAGGTCTCCCCAGGGCCGGAGAGTCCCAAACGTGTCGCAGCTACCAACTGACAAATACTCGCGACGCAAGCGTCACGGATTTTCCGCCAGGAGCGGCAGCGAGATGCAGCCCCTTACTAAGTCTTACTAGTCACTCACAAGCGGCCAGACTCTTAGAATCCAGTGTTCAAGGGATATCCCACCAGACCCAGAGCCCACGCCCGAGACTTTACGCTGGCCTGGCAACCAGCTGGGCAGTAAAGCTCTCTCACCTCAGAGCAGTACAGCCAAGCACCATCAATTGGTCACCAAAGAACGGTCGCATGGGGCTGGTCAGGCCATTACGCGTTAGGAATGGGCTTAACGGGGCACTAGCCACACTCCATTCATCGCGCCCCTACGCCTGGGACCCCTCCATCCCAGTCTCTCACAACCTACGAGCGTTAAATGGTGTTATTTATAGAGGTTCCAAAGCCTCTCTTCCCACGCATGAGGTAGCAGTAGGGTCCTAATAGTAAAAAAGAGAAAAAGACTTGATACGAAAAGTTTTTTTTTTTTTTTTTCAGTCAGAGGAGAACAACCTTAACGTAAGCTAAAAGGACAGAGTAGGGATGGGATGGGGTCCTAGTAACCCACGGGACGGGATTGTGCAAAATACTTCACCCGCCCTCCCGAAAGAGAGAGAGAACCTAAAGGAACTGGCAGCCAGTTCCTCTAGAATCCCACGACTCGGGACCGGAGGGCTGTCACACCCCAAGTATAAAGTTTACTACATCCAGAAATGTGCATAACCTTTATACCCCCTGCGGAGAGAGAGAGAGAGAGAGAGAGAGAGAGAGAGAGAGAGAGAGAGATTAATGGGTGGTTCATGATACAAAGTTCCAAGGACAAACGGATACTTTTCGGGTATACAAATTTTCTTTATATGTGGGAGTAGCTTGGGCGTAATGGGCGTGCGTACAACGTGCTTCAAAGGGTATCTATTCTTATATAAAAAAAGGAACATTTCGATTCTGTGTCGAGTACCTCCTCAAAAGCACAAAACGTTACCATTAAAAGAAAAATTAAAAATGGACAGACCTTTGAAGGAATTAAAATACATAAATTAATTCCCATGATACATCGTCCATATGAAATAACAGATTCGCCTCCCTGAAGAGGAACAACATGCCTACAACTCGTATGGACATCCCCTGTCAATGGCTAATCGCAAGAAAATGCAGCGCTACACTCAACCAAAACAATCCACAACAAAAACTCATTAAATTACCCCATGGGGAAAGGAATGCCTAATCGCGACTTATCGCAGTAATAACATCCCTCAAAAACAAACAAAGGACAAATGCTTAACGAGAGACCATTTGTCATGCTTAGTTGTCTGATTAAAAAAGTCATCATACGAACTTTTTAAAAGGTGTACTTTGGCTGAAACAAAGACTCGGTTCATGAAGCCTAACCCATTGCTGTTTCTTACTCCAAACACTTATAAAATGGAAATAGTTAAAGTTCTCTCGAGTAGATACTACTGCAGGTGGGATACTCGTTGTCTGTATCTACTGCGTTTCCTCTTCAGGAGAATACACAACATAAGCGTGGTCCAAATAAAAGGGCCGTTCATGGGAAACACGTGAACTCAAGTATGTCGACTACAGTTCGGAATGCGAAATTACACACCGGATAACCGTCACACACTGACTTTGAGACCGAGCGTAGCGAGCACCTTTGTGTTTCTGAGATATATGTATAACGGCAAAACAGACTCTTGAGCCGTAATTGGACTCTAATTGGCTGCTAATCTCTGTTTACGGCAATTATTTTGTTTACATTTTCTTCCATTCATACCAGAAGAAATTATTTAAATTGCACGCATGAAAATCACTTCAGAGATACAATACATATCCCTGCATCACATCACACTGTAAAAACATATCTGCAAAAACATGTGAAAACATGTTTACGTAGAAAAAGGTTTAGAATTGTATTGAACATAAGAACACATAACACATTTCTAAAGAAATATTCCATCATATAAGTCAACATTTGTAATGTAAATAGGTTTGGATATTTCTATCCTGCATTTAAATGGAAATAAAAACGCGTGTGAACATGTTTAGCAGTTAAAGGTTTTACTGATTTGTTATACGCTATATGATTCTAAAACAATATAAATTTGAGTTGCCTGGCGTAAGAAAAAATGCAAATGCTTTTTAAAAAAGAATGCATCAAAAGTATTGTGTGGTATGACTTTTTCGTAAACGAAGAATCTGTATCATTTATCCTGCTCTGTCTGCGCATGCGCGCTGTTCTGGTTTCTGTCAGTTATTTTTTTTTAGTTCATCTGGATCTTTTTTCAATGTTTCTAAAGGTTTTTCTTCGTAAAATATGTAGCAGCTGTGTAAACATTCTCAAGTTCGTTCTGAGACCATCACAAAAGGTCAACCTTATGATAGCTTCGAGTGCTCGTACAAACTCCTTAATTGCTATGGAACTCCTGGAGTTTATCATAGAACACTTACCGACTTCAGACATTCAGCATCGCCAACAGAAGCTTACACCTGCGTTAGGAAGCATTACAAGGAACTTCTCTGTTCACGCCCTCAAAGTTGGAGTTTTTCTGTTTACTCGTTCAAGCTTACAACCAATCATAAACGCTAACAGAGTTTCTCTTACAGCTGTGTCAGTTATAATCAAAGAACGTTTTTGATTCGCCTACGATAGGCTCTACCGAAGGTTATCCCAAGAGGTCAACCTCTTTCAAGACCATGAGACTTTAGAAAATGATAACGACTTTTTGTGCCTCGAGAATTTTACCGTTGAAATTTCATACCAGTTCGTCTTCAGGCACCAGTGAAGAGACGTCTGCCTTAGTTCCTCGCCCCTTAAGTGCAATCTTGTCTACTTAAATTTTGTGCCATGATTCAACTTGACTAAATATTCCGTAGCAGAAACGTTTCTTACTTAGAGGCCTCCCTTTGTGTTTAACTAAGTGCTTGCAATGCTTTATAGGCTTACATCTGCCAGCCAAATACTGTACAGTTCCGAGCCTAAAGTACAAGGCTCTCGCTCAACAACTTAAATCTCCGTTAAGGAACCTTTTTGCTGGCTTCTACAATCCTTTTTTTTTTTGCTCATCGAACTCATACTGCGTCACTTATAACGAACTAACAATTGTTGTATTAATGTGCCCTTTAATGTAACTGATTTTCTGTTAATGCATTCTGATATTGAATATTCATTCTGACAGTATATTCATTCATATTAAATCTTTTATTTTCAAGCATTTGTGTCTGTACCGTATTTTCATCAATTACTGCATTTTTGTTATTCATTATAATGATTTATTTACGTTATTTTGTCAATTAAATAAAAAACCAGGAGGTCCATTAATCTTTCTTGATGACATTCATTGGGTGACCTCTCAAGTAAATATTAATTAATTTAAACTGATTACATTCATTATAGCCTACAGTCAACAGGTTCTATAAATATATTTCCTCTTTCACAAAGTGCTGAACTGTAACTTTGTTTTAGTCATATCTATAGGTCATAATAAGACATATCAAACATGTTAAATCTCTAAACAAGTTCAGAAGTTAAACAGAGGTCAAAACACATTGAAAGTGTTTAAAAAGTGGAGACAATATACATTTCTAAAACGTGTTTTAAATCAAAACCCTATTTTTGTAGTAATTTAATGATGAAGTCGTTTAACCTTCTTCATAACATCTAAGGTCATATGACGGAGGGGACCTACAGCTCTACGTGGGATTCGAACCATGGGTCGCTACGTAATCTGGACGCAGAGGGCAGTCTCCCATCCAACTACTACCCAGCAGACCCAACGTCGTTTTACTTCGCTGATCGATGGGAAGCTGTGTCACGATACTGGCCACGACGTTAGCCCCTATTTTTACAGCGTATACTTATATATTGTACATGAGAAGGGGCAATTTGCATGTTGGGGGAGCATCGTAGAAACAATTGAAGGTCGAGTTTCGATCGGAAGTTCCTCCGGAAAATATGAATTTTATGGCTGCTCCCCGGAGTGTGGTGAAAGACCCCAACCCCCAACCTCAAGAATGAAGGTTAAAGAGAGTAATATCGAGAAGATAAATATAAAAAGTTTCTGGAATTTGACGTTTCATAAAATGCAATTTCCATTTTCAGTCCAAATTAAAAATTCTAAACTATGTAAAATATATAAAGCTTGTAAAATATATTACTTCTTTTAATTACAGAAAATTGTGTTACAAAAAGTACTGAAAATATAATATTTACATTTAGAAAAGAAAATATAGTGTAAATATTAAAGATATTTTTTTGAATGAATTGAATTTTACATAAAATATATTCATAAATGGAATAAAAAGTAAATATCAAATTCGTAATAAGAACTAGAAATGTAAATTAAAATTAAAATTTAAATAAAATAAATTTAAATTTAAATTAAACTTAAAATGGAATATTTGTATTCAGAAATTAAGGAACCAAAATTTTAAAACGTAAAAAATATAAAATTTTAGATTTTAAACCAAAAATATGGACAAAATTTTATCCTCAATTCTGAGGACAGACGATCATTTGGACTTTGTGTTCGTATATGTAGAGAGAGAGAGAGAGATTCTGAAGACCGCACCATGTTGCACGCTCATTAGTACTGAAATATTCACGTGGTATTCGTACTCATAGGTCAGTGTGTTTATTGGACAGGTAAAGTGGAAGACAACTGAATTATTTCAGCGTGGTATGAAACAGTTCATCAGCCCCTGCTTTCATTAGAGACTATAAATTCTAAAGGCAGCGAAAATGCTCCATACCAACGCAGAACGAACCAAGCTTGGTAAAAAATAATTGGAGATTTACATGAATATTTGCAATAATTTTATAGGAAAGTCCTTTGAACGTAAACACTGAGAAAAAGGCGTCATTTTCATTAAATAGATATGTTTATTACTCAAATTATTTTAATAAATAAAGAAGATAATGAGATAACGGAAGATTATGGTCTTCAAAATGTTATAAAACAGTGCCTTAGATCGATACACAGACAATCCTTTTAGGAGAGACAACAGGGGCCTAACAGGAAAGAATTGGCTTAAATTAAAAGGAAAGAAATTAAACATTTTCCCAATAAAATTGCGGACGAATGGAACAGTTTTCCAGCTCATGTTTTAATGACATAATTAAAAACATTTTTCCTTTGAGTTAATTTGAAGCTGCAATAAATCACTATAAGTATGTCCATTCTCCATTCGCAAAAAGAAAAAAAAAAATGTTTACATCCAAATCGTAGATCATTAAACTGTAAAAAAAAAAAGAAAATTTAATGATAAAAAATGTAATTTACGAGACGGAGCTAAATTATAATTTTTATAAGTTCTTCTCACGAAATGTACATAAAAAAAAGAATTGATCGCGCTCAAAATGCTTCAGGTACGAATGGTATGAAATAAGGGTAAGAAGTAAGGTCTTTACGGTAATTATTTATATGTCATAGAGTGCCAGGGAAGGAGCGTGCGAGTATATGGCACGGAGTGCCTGGCCAGTAATGGAGAAAATACGGACAGTGTATTTAAATGTTTCAAGGTTTGCATTTGGGGAAAGACAGTGTTATCCCCCAAGAGAAAATGGTACTGCGGGATTGGGAAGAAATCGTTTTTGGCACCAAAAAATTTCTGATTAGTTTCGTCGTAAAAAGAAATATCGGAGACACCTCGTAACGAAATTGCTGCTCAGCGCGAATGTTTTGAGGGATTATAAGAAGATTTTGGGGATAAAATCAAGTGACAGGATTTGAAATGAAGAGGTTAGAATTAAAAATAAGATTATTATATTGATATAGAATATAGAATTGGGGATGTGCCAAGTGATTCTATCTACTACGTAGTAAGAGTTTATATCGCATCTGACAGAGACATCGTTAGCCAATCGATATTAATTGTAAGTAAAAATGTGACGTTACTGATTCATCAAAATCTAAATGGGTTTGAGGATTGGTGTTCTACGAATGTTCAACATAAAAATGTTGAATGTGTAAAAATTAGATATTCAATCATTAAAATATTAAAATTAGCCACAATCGGAATGTCTCGCGAGAATTACGAATAGATAATTTTATAAATAGACAAACATCATGTACAATTGTGGCTTTTGGAAATAAAGTTGAAAGTATTTGAAAATATAATATATATATATTCTATAATAATAATAATTATATTAAATTATTTAGATTTCTTATTGATCTTTAAAGGATATTGATCATAAATGAAGTATAAATTGCTTTATAATGCGATCCATTCCAAATTATCTTTGCGATACGGAATATGATTTAAGCTCGTAATTAATTCGGTTCCTTATTATAAATCTTTCAATTAATATATTATTATTATAAGTTAATAAACATAATTATTTAAGTTAATTATCAATTATCATAATTACAGTTATCGTAATTACAATTATGAGAATTCTGATTACTCGCACAAATTATGTCAGTTAATTGGATAAAGAAATACACTTTTAGTATTTGATTTAACTTCGGTAATTACGTAATTTATAACTCATTAATTATTATAATTACGAGGTAATTATCATTGTCATTAAATTTAGCGTGATAACGATGCAAATTTAAGGCAACTAAATTGTGAATTACTTCAGTAATGACCAAACAGAATGGGACACTAGACACAGTTGTATACAGTGGGTTGACAAAAGTAAATAGACACCTCCCGTTTTCCCATAGTTTTTGATTTGATAATAAAAGTCAATAAATAATAATAAATTTATTGAATGAATATATTTGGAATCGTGTTGCTTTTTCCTTTATAATTTGTAAAGGTGGAGCACGTTCGAACATTCCATTGATGAAATGTAACTGTATACTACAGTGCGTTCGAAAAGTCTCTCCGCAGTTAAACGCATAGGAAATTGAAAAACTACAATGTTTTCATTGAACCATGATTTAGTGATTTTATTACATAACCTTTTGATTTTACGGCATGTGTTGAAAGTGTTTTCCACCATTTTGCAGGCACAGAGCAACTCGTCTACACTTGTTGTCAAACACTTTTGACAACAAGCACGTTGACTGCGGAGAGACTTTTCGAACGCACTGTATATTCCATTGATAAACTTTTGCCATTTGTTCTCGAGGACAATGATCGTGGTGTCTATTTACTTTTGTCAACGTTCCGTATATTGATAGATATTTCTGAGTATGTCTTTCGTTTTGTGTCATTACTCGCTACATTTATTATATATTCTCCTGAAGGAAATAAAATGAATAATGCATAATTATTATTGGTCTTTGGAGTGATTTGCGATATACATTATCTCTCTAATATGACTTATAGAGACAGTTCACAGAGATTATAAGGTTTATCGCTTCGCGTAATTATGTAAAGACACGAATTCAAGACATATCTAATGACTTGAACGAACCTAAAACAACGGTTGTTGCATTTATTAATGAGTAGAGAAGGAAACGAACCGATGAACCGCATCTGAATACAAAAGTTGAAAGGAAAAGGAAGACGATGCGTGAGATCACAGACACCCAATTAAGGAAAATATATAAAAACAGTCTAGAAAGACTTCAAATATGACATTCAGAGAGAAGAAGATATACAGATCTACAGAAGCTAAGGCTAACAAAGACCCTAAGATCCACTCTAAGGTTAGCCCGAGAGAAAGAAGAGAGTAGGGGGTTAAAAGAAGAGAATAAGGGGTTAAGTAAGTAGCACAATCTATCATTCGTGGGTTAAAATTCATTCAGAAAAAGAGAAAGACTCACCATCAACATCCGCCGGCCACTACCGACAAGTCCGGAAAATAGTCGAAGAGAATAGGAAAGGGGTGAAAAATGAAAAGAAGTAAAATAAGAACGCTTACAAACCATGCAAACACAGTCTTAACTCAAACACTCTCATAACATGCAAACTACAGACATGCAAGTAAAGAGAGTTACAGACATGCAAGTAAGGAGAGGATAAGAGGAAAAAAAAGTATAAAGAGTATAACAAAAAGTGGGTTAGTTTATGCTACGAGCTACATGAAGTTCGTGTTAGTGTAATTTTTTTTTTTAAATATTTTTATTGCTAGCATATCACACGCTGGCGTGTCACAAGCTGGCATTAATCGTCAACAGACTCATTCTCGACCATTACCCCTAGAGCTCCTGTTGCTAATTATTTTTTTTATTTTAAACAACGTTATTATTTTTAAAATGCCTCTCTAAACGGTTTTTAAACATATTAACGCTGGTAGAGTTCACGACGGTCGCGGGAAGATTATTCCATTTATCAATTACTTTAAACGTAAAAAGTTTTTAGTGATATTAGTAATGAAACGTCTGCCACGCAACTTAAATCCGTTATTACGAATATTGCTATTATCGAAAGTGAACAGTTTGTCAAAATTTACGTTATCGATTTCATTAACGATTTTGAAAACTTCAATAAGCTCCCCCACTTAATCTCCTAGTTTCGAGTGAATGTAAGTCTAACTCCTTAATCCTATCTTCGTAAGACTTGTTGCGCAATGACGGAATTAGTTTCGTGGCGCGACGCTGAACCCTTTCCAACCTATCAATATCCTCACGCAAATACGGGCCCCAAAACTGAACGGCATATTCTAAATGAAGCTTGACTAGGGACTTGTAAAGGGGCAATATAATATTCTTCGATGTAAATTCAAAATTACGCTCTATGAAGCCTAACATCCTATTAGCTTTTGCGCAAGACTCCAGGCACTGGTTCCTAACTTTTAAATCCTTAGATACACGTACGCCTAAATCTACTTCCTCGTCAACGCTTGCTAACTGTCTATCATCCATCGTGTACGCGTAATTGTTGTTACGAGAACCTATATACAGAACTTTACATTTGTCTATGTTAAATTGCATCTGCCACTTATCCGTCCACTCCATAATCCTATTTACATCGTCTTGAAGCCTCTTTCTATCGTCCACGTTAACAACTTTACCGCCTATTTTAGTATCGTCCGCGAATTTTGACACGTTACTGGTCAAGCCTACATCTATGTCGTTAATGTAGATTACGAATAATAATGGGCCTAACACTGAACCCTGAGGGACACCGCTACCTACATCCAACCACCCCGATTCACTACCATTAACAACGACCCTCTGTTTCCTAGCACGAAGCCATTCCTCAAACCAATTAGCTGCTTGACAGCGTATACCGTGCGCTTTAACCTTCGCAATGAGAACAGTGCCATTAATAGGTTCGACAAAACAGTCACAAAAAGACTTTATGAGTAAGAAGACATGGAATCATCTCGACCATCCAAAAAAAGACTTCTAACTGTTCACAAGAGAACGAAAAACTTTCATATATATATATATGTAGAGAGAGAGAGAGAGAGAGAGAGAGTAATTTCTGTAAATTTTAAATTATATTTACATTTTGTAAGAAAGCTTCACCCTTTTCCATGTACAGTTTCGGACAAAAGTTCTCGAACTTAAAATCCACCCCCCCCAAAAAAAAAACGAATTGGTAACATACTGTTTTCCTAAAGATAGATTATACAGTATGTTTGGTGACATTTATAAAATGTCAAAAACAAAATCCAATCATCAATCATTACTAATTAGTAATTTTTTATTACAAATTTTAAGTTTGTGGGCGAAATTTTGTAGTGTAAACTGTAAATTTTTTATTGAATAAACTTTTAAAAAATTAAATTTTCCTCATCAGTGATTAAATTTACAATTAAAATTCTCCATAATTAAAGAAAGAATTTTGTTTTTATTTACAATTTTATTTACGATTTTTGCGGCCATTACGAAACTTTTTTGTCATGGGTGTACAATATTGAATTAATAACGATTAAGGAAGTCCAGAAACTGGCACAGCGCTCAGGCCAACGAATGCGGCCCATTAATGTTCTAACTTCTGTATTATTATTATTATTACCAGCATCATCGGGATTCGAACTCCCGACTTCAGTGTCGTCAGTTCGCTTAAAGGGAAACGGTGTAACTCACTCAACTACGGATATCCTGCCAATATCCTACCAATACACGACCAATATCCTGCGCGTTGCAATGCGCGCGATTCAACAATAGATTCTATACACAAGTGGGTTGAGCATTTTTCTTTTTTGGGGTTCAGGAGAGACTAGATACCAGGGGCGGATCCAGCCTTCTGGGCTGACCGTCTTCCAAAATTTGAAAAGTAAAAAATGCCTACGGAACTATTGTAAATCGTGAAATTTTCGCTATCACCTTTTTGGCAGAAGTACATTTTGAAGTCGCTATAACATATTTTTAAATGAAATGAAACATAAAAATAAAACAATGGAAAATTACCTCATATTTATCAAAATATTACATAATTAAATATTATATATATTATATATTATTAAAATATCATATAATAAAAAAAATTCACTGAAAATTCTGACCGTCTTCCGGAAGACGGTGGAAGACGGTCTAAATCCGCCCCTGGGATAGGAGTTGATTATGAAAAATGGAGTGGAAAGTGATTCGTGTGGACAATAAGGACAAAAGTTGAGATATTTCTGATTTTAATTTACGATTTAAGCGGACAAAGAACGGTTGAATTATGTAGTCAATATCTTTTAAAAATTTTGATTTACTCTTGCTACAAATTATTGACGTGTTTCGCAAATATTTATGAGAATATACACGTTCAAGAAAGAGATTGTTGTGAAAGGACTGTTTAAGCATTTAAGATTGGAGGTTTAAATCATTGGAATATGTTTCGTATGGTCAGTGCATCCGAGTTTCTGTAATGATTAGTCTGTTAACGAATGAGACGCAATTTCAGTGTTTGTCGAGGTCATTATTAGCTCGTCTGTAAATTGATGTGTGAACATTAATATTTAATTTTCTAATTTTTAAATATCAGTTCAGGGTGTAAAAGTTTGTTTATTACAGACTTTATTTTGTTAATTAATAAAACTATAATCAGGGTCTGTATTACCTACCTCTTAACCCTCTACCGCCGAATGGGTCGAATACATACCGTTTCAAATACATGCATTTAGACTTAACCCTACAAAAACGTTCGGTGTTTAGAGAGTTAATCAAAGGTTTAATCAAAGAAGAACTCTAGATATTAAGTATTGCAATATTCGACAAACAGTAAAAAAAATTACTGTAATTTTACAGACTGTACTGAGCGCTGAAATCTATGTGCATAGAGGTCTTCCTTAAGGTTAAAAAAATCGTCTGACATTAGCCAGACAAAGATTTAAACCAAATCATTTAAGTTCTTTTCTTTAATACCCGTGAGATCCTTAACCCTTAAATTCATCAGAGGAACTTGAAATAGTCCGTCTTCAGCGACGAGTGCGCGGTTTGAGGTGGCACACAAGTATCAAATAACGACGCTTCCACGAATCAATTCAGAAATGACGAAGAGAAAATTTCACTGAAACGCTTTTCGAGATTAAAAATATTTTCCATCAATAAACAAACCTGAAAGTTGTTTTTCCTTGCGGTTTTTAAAGAAATGCATATATTCACTTTTTATTTCAATGATATATACACATACAATATATAGTCATGGGGAAAAAAGTTTGAGATCACTCGTGATAACGCGATAATTCTGAGGTGTCATGCCTTCATGTGATTCCCAGTTCATTCCTCTGCTTCTCACAATAGTGCTTTTGTCTCCTGTCTCTTTTGTCTCTTGTCTCTTTTGTCTCTTGTCTCAAAAGAAATCGGAAAGGGATAATAAAGTCGTTTCCTTCCCTGAATACATAATAATATTTACAAAAGAAACAAGGAACTTTCCTCAGCTACGAGAACACCAATTCATGCCTTGAGTAAGGAAAGACTCTCCCAGTGGTCCCTAAGTACGAAGTTAAGGGTCTTAAAAACCGCGATTCAAAGAACTTTTGCAGATCCTCAAGAGTGAAAAAGAACCCGAATGGTCGAATTGCGCAATATAAACCGACCATTTCAGACAGAAATATAGTAGAAAGGAAAGCTGAGTATGTTCCAGTAAACGAAGAAGCCGGACATTTGTGCAATGGTCCACAGTTTTGTGGACGGATAAATCGAAGTTTCGTAGATCCTTTGGAAAATATGCGAAAAACGTACGAGAGTCAATTCCTGTTCAAAGTCGTCGATCCTCAGTGGAGTCTGCCCCGCCGTTGTGCAGTGATTGGCAGGTCCGGAGGAGATCCAATGAAGTATTGGATGCACAATGTGTAGTGAAATATTCATACGGCTCTGTAACTATAGCTCAGGTGTTCTCATTCTTTTCCCATACATACATATATATATATATATTATATATATATATATATATAGAGAGAGAGAGAGAGAGAGAGAGAGAGAGAGAGAGAGAGAGAGAGAGAGAGAGAGAAACCTTCCCAGTCCTTAATTGAACCATAATTCAAAAATGGCGTGCAACAGAAATGTAGAGAAATTTTGTTTTTTATCAACTATTTTGCAACTTTTTCAATCTAATGAAAAGAAAATTTACTTCTTAATTTTTATTCAATGTTTTTGGTATTCGTAAGTTCCATTTTATGACAATTGATAATTATCGACTTAAAAACTGAAATTGGAGACAAACCTCGCGTAATTCTTGATTAAAGAAGGTAATTTGAGGGAATTCCTCACTCTGCATGTTCGTTTCTTATTACCCAAAACCATCGTCTATTGAAGGAAAAATTCAAGGAAGGATTCACGATATTCTCCTGCATTAACGGATTAGTTGCACTAAGGCTGCTCTGAGCTTCGTATTAATTAGTACTGATAAGCCCGAAGATATGATTTACATTCATACACTCAACTTAATACTCGTGTATTATATATATATATATATATATACAGGGTGGGCCGTAAGTTTCCATACATAGGAAAAATTAAACGTTTGTTTTTATGTTTCAGATACCCTAAGAATATGCGTTTGACGTAAGATCTTGTTTACTGATGAAGCAAATTTTTACGTCAATGGAGAGGTTAATCGGCAAAACATACGTTATTGGAGTAATGCTAACCCTAACTGGCTGAGTCCGACGAAGATGCAAGGTGCCGGTAAAGTGATGGTGTGGGCCGGGATATGGGGTGACAGAATTATTGGACCAATTTTTGTCAGTGGAAATCTTAATGCCGAAAGGTATCTTAACATGTTGCAAGAAGAGATTTTCCCATCCCTGCTAAACGAGGAAGGTAACTTCCCAGTTTACTTCCAGCAAGATGGAGCTCCACCTCATTATGGTCTTCACGTGCGTCGGTATTTGGATCAGCAGTTTCCGGATGCTTGGATTGGTCGGCGTGGTCCTGTGGAGTGGCCTCCCAGATCCCCAGATCTCACCCCCCTTGATTTCTATCTTTGGGGGCACTTGAAGGCCATGGTGTATCAGGAAAAGATACGAGACATAAATCATCTAAAGGAACGTATCACCAACGCCATTACAAGCATAACGTCAACTGTGCTAATGCGTGTTCATCAACAGTGGGGAACACGTATTGAAATGTGTTTTCAAAACAATGGCAACCATGTAGAGCATATTATATAAATAGAAATGGTTGTCCATAACAAAATGTTTATTTTTCCTATGTATGGAAACTTACGGCCCACCCTGTATATTATATATATATATATATATATATATATATATATATGTGTCGGATATGACGATAGTGTTAAATTCTCTCGGACCAACGAGGACGTTTATATCGTTTACCTATTTTATTCTGACTGCGAATTTCGAAGACAACAATTTATACCCTCGGTTGATGGCGTCCGCTCTCTCTCAGTCCGTTGAGAGAAGGGAATGCTTTTCTCCGTTGGAAGGATATAAAATGACGAGTTTTCCTTTGTTAGTCCTTTATTTCCACAAAGTTGAAATCACTAATAAACACCCTTAACACAACACTTGCTTAGAGAGTTATTAACGGGCAAATGCTTACATCAAAATAAGCTGAGGGGTCCAGCCAAACCCGGCTGGCCCACGGGCGGAACACTCTACTCCCTCTGTCGGAAGCTGAGGCGAGCGTTAGACTGACAAAGCATGTTGCCTTCCTCAAGGGGCTCCCTTTTGTCCTGGAGAAACACCCATGGTTGCCACGTGTTACAGAAGACTATTAAACTTGCAAAATCTTACTCTAATAATGATATTAACGAGAGAATTGGTATAATTGGATATTAGCAAAAGAATTTATACAATTGTAGTTTTACACTTAACTCTTTTATGTGATTTATAATAATTGAAAAGAACATTTACAATTTGGGAATCTCCGTTTAAGATTAGACGTGGCAACACTGTTTTCGTTAGGCTTATCGAAAAGGTGCAGAGAATCCGCGGGCATCGAGGCACTCTATACAAACATTAAAAATTTAACGGATTCATGTTTTAATTTATATGAGCAGAATAATATCTTCTAAAGGATTAATATTTTAATTTATACAAACAGAATGATATCTTTTAAATTTTAACATAAATTTATTTTCCTGTGGAAACACTTTTCCACATATATATATATATATATATATATATAAACGTTGTTTTCCCATCGGATATAGTTGTAAAAATTGCGTGCACATATGCCCTTAACACACTCAAACTTAATTTCTAGTTCGTAAGCAAATTCTTCCTACACGAACGCAAAACTCAAAGAAATACGATCTCCAGAAATTGCTGAGTCATCTTTCTTTCGTTAATCACCATTTTGGAAGCGAGTGAATATCTTATTAATTAATGGTTTACAATAAAAATGTTATTAAAACGCATAAACTGTTATAAAGTTTAAACGTCTAAAACTATAGTAAACTATAATAACTATAGATAAATTATAATTTCAGATTTGTAATCCTGAAAGCAACGCGTTTCCAATGAATATAAACAACACAGTTTTTGCTTTAAAATTTAAAAATTTCGCCTGAAAAATTAAATCGTAGGTCTTCCTATGAAAGGTTAGGTTAATATTAGATTTATGCAACTGAAAGGTTAACAATAAAAATTAAGATGTTCGTCTATCTATAAACAATCCGGAATCATCGAATCCTTTAAAATTATTTCATAGCAAAAAATATTATCCTAAAATAATTTTTAAATTAAAATATATTTTAAAAATTACTATTACTGCAGCATATTACATAAATTCGAGTCATACCAAATTTTCATTGATGGAGAAACTTTTTATCCGATCCCTCCGCCCTTGAAATTATTGTTGTTGGTTAACTGATCAGCCCACCCTGATCGAGCAAATTGAAATTATTGAAAATTATTGAAATTGTTGTTGTAATGTTTAGTGGTTTTCGGCTAAATTTAATTCTTGCATTCCCCCCGCCCTCACTTTAAAAATTTCACCTATTTTTTTCTTATGAAAATTTACGAGAATAAAATGTGTGTTCTTTTTGCTTGAATTATTATAGACCAGATGTAATGAAGATGTTGTTTAACTTTCTTCGCAACATCTAAGGTCATTTGACGGAGGGGACTTACGGTTTTATGTGGGATATGAACCAGGAGTCGCTACATAATCTGGACGCGGAGGACAGTCTATCACCATCCCACTACTACCCGCAGACCCAACGCAACGTCGCTTAACTTCGCTGATGTACGGGAAGCAATGTTACGATTCTGGCCACGACGTATACCACATATAATAGACCTACGCCGTCCATATTTAGTTCTGAAGTTCAGCTTTTATTTTATACTGATGTACTTTTCTAATTTTTGTGTGACATTTTTGTGGAAATAATAAGTTTTTACTTGGAAGAGTAACTGGAATGGTATCATATGTAACCACTGGTTTCAACCACTGATTTCAATAATTCCCCCCCCCCCCCCCCCCCCCCGACATTTCAACTGATTTTTCTTCTTCAATTTCACTTGTTTAAATCCCGGATTTTAATTTGATTAATTTTCAACATAATGAATTAAATTATTTGAATTCTGTGAATTTTTCATTAAATTAACACAAATCTTAAAAATGAAACATTCTGAAAATTCTACTTTTCACTTTTATTTTAAAGACTGAATCAAGTGCAATTTGGGGTCTTCGAATTCTTCGAATTAAAGAATTAATTATAAACATTAATAAAAAAAAAACACAGGTCAGACTCAGTTCATGCGAGGGCATATATATACTGTATATATATGGGATGCATTTCACATTTAAACACGTGAAATGGATAAATGATGCAAACCCACAAGGAAAAAGAAATAATTATTCCAAAGTCTTTCGTGTATTCAACAGTACACCTCCTCAGGGAATGACCCTGAAGAGGTGTACTGTTGAATACACGAAAAGCCTTGAAATAAATTTTTCTTTTTCCTTGTGGATTTGCATTATATACACATTATATACATATACAGTATATACAGTATATACTGTATATATATGATTTCAATATTAAACACGTGAAATAAATAAAAGCACATCCACAAGGAAAAATGAAAACCGATTCCAAGGTCTTTCGTGTATTCATCATACACATCGCCGTAGAATTCCCTGATGAGGTGTACTGTTGAATACCCGAAAACGTTGTACTTGTATTTCAGTTTTCCTTATGGGTGTGCATCATATATATACACACCTTACCTTTATATACTTTAGAAAGTTCCGAACGACGGTGCAGGATTCAGGATTGACCTGCAATCGCCCCGCCCCGTCTGCAGCATCCTGCCTCATTTGCGGGATTTGGTGGAGGAGGGAATTGGTTTCCGTTCTCCTCCTGCCCTCGTAACCAGCCATGCATGGCTGGTCAGGGACTTTGCACAAGAACCTTCCCAGCTGGTTCTTGAAATTATTTAGGTTGGTGTGCCAGAGGTTCCTCAGTTCTTTTTCCATCCTCGTTTCTATGAGAGAGAGAGAGAGAGAGAGAGAGAGAGAGAGAGAATAAACCATTGAAAACTGTCACAAATCATTTATTATTATATTTACTCATTTACTTTATTCTCGAACGTTTCGATAACATTCTTTCCCCATCATCAAGTCAATATTACAATGACCGCACTTTAATAAAACACAAGTTTAATTAAACAAAAGTAGTTTTTTTATGTATTTTTCTTCCAACCAAATTGTTTTAATCTCTTTAAATTTAAAAAATTGTTCCTTTAATCACGTTTGCAATTAATTTTAATTAAAATTCTAAATAAACAATACCTTATCTTCCCTATTACAGTTTCCACCCTGCGGTGTTCGTTAATGAAACTGTAATTATACAGGGTGATTCAAAAGTCAGGTTACATAGGGCTTTTCTGTTTCTTTGCAGGTAAATGAGTTATGAGATATTATCGAAGGAGGAGCGCATTGATGTGATATTCCTAGCTGGCTGCGCAAGTGCATTGCCGTTAACGGTGGCCATATCGAACATGTGATGTGACTATTCCCCTGTATCATTACATAATACAGTATTTCCCTATGTAACCTGACTTTTGAATCACCCTGTATATATATATATATATATATATATGGGATGAATTTCACAATAAAACACGTGAAATGAATGAATGCTGCAAACCCACAAGGAAAAAGAAAAACGATTCCAAGGCCTTTCGTGTATTCAAAGCTACACCTCGTCAGGGAATGTGACGAGGTGTAGCTTTGAATACACGAAAGGCCTTGGAATCGTTTTTCTTTTTCCTTGTGGATTGGAGCATATATATATATATATATATATATATATATATATATATATATTATATATTGTTGTAATAACAAATTTGTATGTTTAAATTTCATATCGAAAAATAATTAAAAATTGTAAGGTAAAGAAATGACTTTGAAATGGTTTTAATTTCACGTGAAAATTAATTCTTCAAAATAAAGACATGGAAAAGTGAAGTAATCCGATCCAATACCGGAGATCGGGCCGAAGGGCTGGGTGCGTTATCAGAAATCATAAATCAGGTCAGACGCAATTAATATGTCGAGGGGAAAGAAACTTTAGCTTTAAGCTTTTTCATCATGGAGCTTGTAAAAGTTTGTATTTTTGGTTAAGGGTGAATTTCAATTTAAATATTTGAGATATGTTTCATTTGTTACACGTCAAAAGCTTGATTAGCTCTCTCCTAAGGAAAATCCTCTGAGAGGAAACTTTAGTGTAAACTTTTTCTGACGTAAAGGCGGAGCTTAGGTATAACGAAATTAGAAATTAGGCAAATAGAAGATTAGTAGTGTTTGTACGAATGATGTCATGTATTGAAAATATTTTGATACGTCATTTAAGGTACAATAAGGCGGAGTCTCTTTAAGTCTAAGCTGTGACTTAAAGGTATAGTTTCAGTTGTAGTCCTACCTTTCGAATGAAGATGAAGTGTTGTAATTCTCTTCTGAAATAAGTGGCCTTGATTGATTTTATAAGCCAACTTTAAAGTGCCTCCGTTGTCCGAATAATTTGAGTCTCAATGTTTCACTGTTTCATACTTTGTTTCGCGGGTTCACGTTATGGTTCAAACCTCCTTCTGTAAACGAGGTCGTACTCGGCAAGAAAGACTCTGTGAAAATAATATCCGAATATGTCGGGCATTTTTTAAATTAAATTTTGTTCACATGTCCAAATTCAGAATTATAAGCTTGTTGAGTTTATCATTTCCTCCGGGAATAATTTTACAAATTTTGTGCTGAGCAAATATCTTTTGGTGATTTTGTTTCGCGAGGAAATTTGCACAGTTCGCGCAGGACCTTTGAAAATTTATGAAAAAAATAATTTGGCGGAATTTTTTACGAAAAAATCTGCGAAACTGGAGCGGAACTTTTGACTCCAAATTTCCGTACCTTTTGATTTAGAGGAATTTAAATTAAGTGTTGTTTCTTGAGTCACGCATGATACCCTTCTTTATAAACCCTTTTGAAATTTAAATAAATTTTTGTGAACAAAAATTGGTCAGTGTACATCTGTAAATTTATTCTGAATTAATATCAAGTAAGCCGAGAAAATTGTGTGTATAAAATTGAAAAGGTCATCCGAGTGATAACCAGAGCCATCCTGAACAAACGAACCCTCGCGCGCAATAAGTGCATTAAAAAGTGATTGCACCACAAAGTCCACGATATATATATATATATATATATATATATATATATATAAGGTTGACAAAAGTAACTAGACACCAATGATATAGGACTCGAGACCCATCTCGAGACCTTTTTTTCTGGTCTCGGTCTCAGTCTCGTCTCGGCCATGGCCATGATTGTTTCGACTACATCACTGCTGAGTATGTTGATGTTCCTCAATTGCTCAATTGCAACGAACATTTATCTTGTTTTAAGTAGGCAGTTAAGTGCTGAAAAATGCCATAAACTACGAATTTGAGAATAAATTTGAGTAAATTTTGCAATTGTCACTTGATAAACCTCTTTAGAATCTTTATTCCTGAATGTGAAATACAGAGTTTAGGAATTAGGCATTACACAATATTGAATAAATGCAAAATTTGCATATAGTCTCGGTTTCGGTCTCGGTCTTGGTCATGGTGGTCTCAATTACATCAGTAATACAGTAGACACCAAGATGATTGTCTTCAAGAACAATGGTAAAGCTCATCAATGGAATACCAGAACCGTCGCAAAGATCATCTTCAGTGGAAGACTAAGACGTTAAAAAATTGAACTAAGTGATAAAAACAATAACTTACAGGCTGAAACCGCCCCCCCCTCCGCGCAAAAAAAAACCCTAGATTTTAACGTTTGCTACGTAGACCAAATTGGTACACAACTTTAATAATAACACAGGTCAACAAAAAAAAAATTTTTTTTTCGTTGCCAAGGAAATTCGTACGAATTTAGGGTATTTTGGGGTTGCTGAATTCCAAAATGAAAGTAGTTTTTCCGATTTGGCTCTAGTTCTTGAGATAATGAATACCCTCAATTAATAGGAAACGTAACCATAACGCGTGCATATGGGAAACTACCGGAACATTCTAGATGGTGAGACCGAATAAAATGCCATTATGTATTTCATGTGTTTACTTTTGTATGATTTAAGACAATTTCAATGCGATTTGTAAGTAGGCTCCGCCTGAACATTAATTTTTTTGCATTTTTACGTGTTTCAATGGGGTACCAATTATCTCATAAATTAGAGCCAATCTAGCAAAACCGATGTCATATTCGGAATCAGCACCACAAAGTTACCCCAAAATCACTCTAATATGATTGGCAATAAAATGAGTGTTGACCAGTGTAATAATTATAATAATAATAATAATAATAATAATGTTAATAAATATACAATAATTTTTTTTGCAAACATATTTATTTATCTCTACATGAGTAGTATGGCCCTTAAACTTTGGGCTTTACTGGGCTTTCAGATTAAGTATAAGATAAAAGCATTTCATATACACTGTAGGCAGTTATTCACAAACACAAAGGTCTCTCCCACCGAACATGTTACCTTCCCCCACCCCTACACACACCCTGGATTCTTTATTTTGTCATCTCAATCATCCGAACTTGATAGAAAAATTACCGAGACAGTGTACATAAAAAATCTTAACCCTTCTTTAACTGCGCTAAATCTTTCAGTTAAGCTTATAAAATCTTATAAAATTATTTCAACCAACCATCATATAAACCAATATTTTCTCGTTCTGCCTCTTCAATTATTGTTTTCCTTTCAATTAGACAAAAGATGTTAATTCTCTTTTAATTGTGTGTGTGTGTGTGTGTGTGTGTGTGTGTGTGTGTATGACATTTAATCCTGTGATTTATTGTGTTTATGACAAAGTTCTTTTTTTTTGTCTCTCTTAAGTGTTTTCGTGTCAGATTTTGATTTTTCATTTTTTATTATTTCGTCTTAGTATTGTATTTCACTGAAGGTGATCCCTGCGTCAAGTCGAAATTTCTGTAATAAATGTTTGGAATTCTTACTGCGGTCTTCTGGGCTCGAGTGATGAAAAGGGAGATCAAAGGTAAGTTTCGGTGGATCAACTTTTGGTTTGGGTTGGAAGTGATCCGTTGTCACTCGAATGGTTGTGGATTTTCTGGCAGGGGGTGATTTATGAGTAGTTGGAAAGGAGTTAATTTGTTAGACTGCCATCATCTCATGGTGGCTCTGAATAGAAGATGGTGTGGTGGGGGGAGAACAGGGGGTATAGAAAAACAATCGCTGGACTTCTGATTTAACGTTCGTCTAAATCTGCCCAAATATCGCTCTTGATCGCTTTCACCAGAGCTCTCTCGTCGTGACCTCAAAACATCCCCTTCGTCAGAGTTCGATATGAGCTAATCCTTTTAACGATCTTCGATTCAGCTCTAGACCTTACCTCCAGTTACGTTTTAGTTTTCTTTTGGGAACGTCCGAAAACAAACTTTAGTTGTCATTTACGGCAAAAAATAAACTTTTTGAACCAACCCCATGTCTCCACTGAGAAAAATGGTGTAAAAATCTCCCGACACGTAAAGTGCATTAATTTTTAAAGAATTTGACATTAAATGCCAAACAAAATTACTTAAAAAGGAACACAGATTTGTTTGTCGAACAATAAAAGAACTCATTTACTTCGCAATTCTGTCGAGTATTTCTCCATCCTCGTTTCATGAAGAAATAAAATGGTTTATGAATCTATTATCTTCATTTCCATCCGTGGAAGCGATTATACACGTAACTTCATTGCATATATAAAGCAGTTAACTTTGATTTGCATGTAATCTATCCCTAAGAGCTCTCCAACACATGTTTAATTCATTTCATATAAATACTTTATTAAGGCCTCTTTGATCTTTCCATGTGCATAAACACGCTCGATTGATACGTTTCCATGGTTATAATTCTATATCACCTTGATATCTAAATATGACGTCAGTGGTTATTGATTAAGGATTTGGGTATCGATCATTGACCACTGTATCTGACAGTATTTATGACCGTTTAATAACCGTTCGAAGACCTTATTTTTTATGGTGCCATACTCTGACAGTTTTTGATTTACTTTTAAATTTACGATTACTTTTTTTATTGATTAGTTTCCCATAAAAGTTTTTACTTTGTTCGTTTTCTTTCATGGAATCTTTTACCAAAGAATCGTTTACGATGTTGAATTCTTCATTAGGTGTATTGTCTCGTAAATTAATATATGACTCTTGGATCAAATGCTCTGCGCTTCTTATTCTGTTTTCAGTAGAGATAACCGAATTATGGCGTGTCTGGAAAACATTTATTGACTGAAGTTGTTTCCTGCTCTTGAAATTACTAGCATATCGACTGCATTCAAGTTGTACACAAGTGTACAGTAATGTTAACAAGAGCTTTGGAGAGTTAATGCATTTTTACACCATCTTTACTTTACACTTGATAAAACATTGAGTAAATATACAACTCCGGACCAAAAAAATAGAATACCGTCTCAAATGCGCTCATGATCTTGCTAATACCTTTAAGTTATACACCTTTGTGGGGAATATAGAGTATCTGTGACGCCATTATATGATAAAAAGACAACTCTATCTGCCAGTTTTTAAAAAATTAAAATGTAGCAAGACCCTTATTAAATAATGAAAAGTTAATGCATAGCGACATACCAAAATATTAGAATATCTTTATCAAAGACTTCTTAACTCTGAGTCTTTGTATTTAGTTGGTCCAACCTTAGTCCTGATTACGGCTCCAATCGACGTGGCATCGAATCGACAAGCCTCTTGCATTCTTCTGTATTTATTGTTTGTCAGGTTGCTATCAGATACCCCTCCAGTTCACTAAGTGTTCCTGCTTTACGCTTTTGGACCTTCTACTTAGCAATATTCTAAAAAAAATTTATTGGATTAAGATCGGAAGAATTAGCTGGCCATGGTAGTACTTCAGTTTCATGAGCATCAAACCACACAGATGTTGCACGAGCCGCATGAGCTGGAGCTAGGTCATATTGAAAAATAAATGGTTCGTCTCCATACAGCTGTTCTGCAGACTCCAGCATGAAGCATTCTAAGATTTCTTGATAGACGTGACTATTGACAGTTCTATTTACAAATGCAAGTGACCCCACATCATTTGCGTTCATGCAACCCCACACCCCATGATTCCAGTCTTTTGCTGAAGCATTAAATCCCTTTGCAGTTATGAACCCAACATTGCAGAACAGTCTATCGACACTTGTTGAATATTTGCATAGCGATGCAAAAAGGTAGATGAAAATAGACCTTAATTGCATCCATTTTTTCTTCTGATGAAGAACCGTCTAATGGTGCAGTGGTGAAGGAAAGTCTGCTCGGAACGTGAAGTTGTTACGTTGCTCGCGCTTGTGCACACACGCACTATTACGAGTATTATTATTATTATTATTATTATTATTATTATTACAATACATATACTGTATACAGTTTAGTTACAGTCTGAAAAATGCGTGGTATGAAGTGCCTTTATCAATGAAGAAATAAATAATAAATGTTAAATACAACAAACGAATAAAGAGAGAATGAGAACAGCTAACAAGTGAGGGTTAATAAATGACGAAACAAGGAAAAAGTAAACTTCCTCAACAAACTTAAAAATCGAACTGCCAGGTAGGCAAGCGTCAGAACTGAGCAGTAAAGATAGGGACTAAGTACCGTCCTCCGCACGATACTCAGCAAAATGGAGCAGACGTATATCCCCAGGATTGGGACACTCCAGCAGCAAGTATTGTATTGTCAAGATGATAAGACAGTCTTCGCAGTAGGGCCAAGCGCCTCCTTCCATCAAATATTCATGGTAACGCCCGCGAGGTCAATTCGGAAGCGGGCAAAGGCAGTTTTCCATCGTCGGAACATATGGAGCTAACTCCAAGGGTAAATTTCAGCTGCGACCTTACTCATCTTGTTCGTGTCGATAATGGCAACTTGACGTCTCTGCCAGACAACGCGGACAGTTTGGTCTGCATCTTCATCGCTTTTAACGGTTCGTGGGCAAATACCCAACAGAACTCAACGAGCTGGTTGAGAAGGAGGAACAAATCCTCCCTAAAACAAAAATACAAGTGAGTAAATCCGGAAGCCACTGGACTTACTGGACCGTTCGATGTTGACTAACATCGAACGGTCAACGCTTGGCGACACAAATTCAGGAGGAGGAAGCGACTCACGGGCGTCACTCAAAAGACTCTAGATAAGAAAAGACATAAATTCTCTCGAATTCAAACGGATAACGGTACAATAGACTGCATCCAGAATCCGAAGTCGAACAAGTGTTGTCAAGAAATAGACCTCGCAGCCATAGTCAAGCTTCAATTTAACTAATGTCCGATACAAACGGAGAAAAGTGATACGGTCAGCACCCTAAGCGCTAAAACTCTGAGCTGGTCCAGCAATCGGAGGCACCAAAAATTAAGGGTTTGGCGATAAGGAAGCCAGGTCAGCCTCCTATCAAATAGCAACCTGTGGAATTGTGTCTCGCTGATGCATGGGATTTGGCAATAATAATGGAAGAAGTCCGGGTTTAGGTAAACTCCCCGGATTCGATAGAAGAACGTGACTACGGTTTTCGAAGAGGAAATCGAAATCTATGTATATCCGCACATTGAGACACCCAGTCCGATCTGCAGGTGACGCTCAACCACTGATACCATAATAGCGGCAAAAAAGATGGAGAAGTTGTTCACGTATAACGTGCTTGAGAGTCAAGAAACTAAGTGGAAAGGCTGCTACGATGTTATTAATAGCAACTGCAAAAGGAGTGACACTGAGGACACTTCCTTTGAAGCTATTTTAAAATGAAATACCTCCAAGTAGTATCCTTGGCTTTTTCCCAAGTCGAAAAATACGCAGACGCAATGCTGCTTGGACGATTCTGGCGGACGACTCCAACGCGATCAGCATGTCAGGGGTAAGCGCGACTTTTGGAAACTATACTGGGAAAGGGAGATAAAACCTCTCCTTTCGGGAGACCAAACCAACCAACCGCCTACCATCCTATACAATGGCTGAGATGATAATTCAAAGGATGCGAGTGATCCTTCCCCGGCTTGGAGAAAAGGGAGTACTGTAGTCATTCTCCAACCCGAAGGAAGAACACCTCCTGCCAAACCCTGTTTAAAAAGCCAAACAAAAATACTAGAGACTCTTCACAGAGATGATGGAGCACTGCAGATGGAATATTGTCCGGGCCAGGAGAAGCGTCACCACAGGAAGAGATCGCAGACCGGAACTATCGCAGGGAGAAGGAGAGAGATTGTAGCTTTCCCCACATCCGATGAGAAGTCCAGAACTTCCAGCCCAGCTCCATACACCCGCAAATGAGTTGGTCAGCATGTCTGCCACAACACCCATTTTCGACAACAGAGACCATCCTCCTTCACAACAATTGGACGGTTCGGAACACAATTTCCTAGAAATTTGCGAATTTAATTACGAAAAATGGACACAGGAATTCTAGGTTTCATCGTCGCAACAAATGACAAATAACGATCACAACGGACGGTGAACTTCCTTCATACTCGACAGGCATGAGCCCTCGCTTACCAAATGAGAATCGTCGACAAAGAGAATTGTCGCACATGTGTCGACGGTAACGGGTGTAAGCAGCCCTTATCGCCCAGTATGACACACACACACACACACCATCGGGGCACGCAATCTCCCCCTCACTACAGAAAAGTAGCTGACCGCGGGGAAGTATTGTTACATCGAAAGCATTTCAGTCAGTAACTGTAAATTGATATTTACAATAAAAGAATCACTTACGAAAACGTTCTGAACTGCTTCGCAGAAAGCAGAAAACGTTTGAATGTCGATATGACGAGAACAGATGATTGGATCTACCGTTTATTCTTTACTTTTATTGAAGTCGGACTAGAAAATCTGTTAATTTCGATTTCGTTTCTTGTGAAAGAAACTATATAGAATTCGGCTTTAGAAATAGGACTTCTTATTACATTCAGTTACATTGATTTTTAAACTATAAATGCCTTATTTTAAAATTCTAAAACACACACACACACATACACACACACACACACACACACACACACATGTCGTGTTTTGTATTCTCTTAACGAAAAAAAGAAGAAAACCCTTTAAAAGACGTTTCTGTGACAAAAATTAGCATTTAATTAAAATTGAAAAAGTCTCCCTTTCGCTCACTTGTTGAAGATAAAGAAAACGGAATTGATTTTATAAATAAAAATTGATGTAAGTTAATTAAAGTCAACTTTTAACTCGACAGAAAATTTTTATAACAACTTTTTTTTTGATGATTTCAATCAAAATATTTATATTTTGGAGTTTGATACAATTTAGGTTCTTTTGAGAAATCCGTTTTTCATTCAATATTAATCGAAATATTTAAGAAGGAAAACTATTTTAAAATTTTAATTGGAAATCATTTTATAGTTCTTTATTCTTCTAAAAATGTCTACTTTTTTCTCAAAATATTTGTTGACGTGAAACTTGTTTGTATTTAACAGTTCTGAGATTAATTATAATGGTTCAGGTACAAATTTCTTTCAAAAGTTGAAAGATTTTTGTCCGCAAAGGATCAAACTTGATTAAAGAAACGATATGGTTCTTTCATCGCCTAATTAAGATTTTTCTTCTCTCTCTCTCTCTCTCTCTCTCTCTCTCTCTCTCTCTCTCTCTCTCTGAAATAAAGTAGAGAGAGAAACCTAATTTCGTTATACTGTAGAGAAGTAAAGAAGGTAAACTAATGCTATTAGTGACTTTACACAGAGTAAACCTGTCCAGGCTTTCTGGTAAGCGTAGCCAGACGAAGGTTACTCCGGAAACGAACGGCTTCTCCGAAGGCACTCTGCCGGAAGTTTTATTTCCTGTCTATTTATTTATTACCACAGAGTAACTTCACCACTGAGAATGTGGTGAGAGAAACGCATCATTGATAGCAGAAGTGAATTTAGATAGGGTCAAGTGCGCTGTGGCACTGACATCGTAAAGCCAAAAATTAAGCCAAAAGAGAAGAGAAAAGGCAATTTCTTCCTCCATTACCTCGTGTGTGGCAATTGTCCATTTTTATAACATGTTTCAATGCACAGAGAATTCTCTTTTAACGTACGAACTCCTCGTTTTCATGTCGCAACATGTTTTAATTGCTACTCTTTCCGTATCAGCTTTATATTACTCGTAGGAACAACTTTCCAACTCAGTTTAGACTCATTGTGTGATTATTGGCCTTTTTGGCTACTTTTATTTGCCATATCGGTGTATATATATATATATGCGAAACAGGGCTATAAATGACTGGAAAATCACCGGCAAATGCTCAAAGTTTTGTTACTTCATTATTCATGCAATAGTGATGAAAGTCGTCATGAACGCAGATGTTGATCAAAATATATATGAACACGTCAAAGTCGGTAATGAAATAGACTTCTTAATGTCAAGACACGAACTTCCTAGCTCTAACAATAATATGTAAGGTTGTTTGTAATGCCAAACTTACTGCTATCTGTAAAACAGCAAATCAGTAACAGCCTCACAAGTTTGTAAATATGGAAGGTATGAAGTCTTGAAAGTTTGAAAAATAATTTTTTTTAATGTTATGCGCGCAGAAAGGTTCCTTATTGTTAATATAAACGTGCAGGCAGCATCGAGTGAGGCTGAAGTTGTAAGTTTGTGAATCATATCGAAGAGAATTCTTAAGTTAAAGAATGTTACGTAAGAAATATTAAATAAAGGATACAGCAATTTAAGAAAGACGTATTGCGAGCTTAACAGAGACCGCCCAATCAGGCAATTCGAAGACTATGTATTAACCACTCAAAGGAGTGTCTCCTATAGGCAAACAGATGAAAGTCCGGTCAATTCTGAATCAGAGATCTTCTTACCTTTGTTTAGAATCAGAATCATTAATAATTAATTGATTTTCAGTTGTGAAACATTAATTCAAAATGACGCGTTTTTTCTTAGTCACAAACTGGTAAATTGAAATGAAATTGCGTCTATCCCAAAATACAGTGTTTTGACGTAAGAAATAAAATCAAGATTTGAATGAAAACATTTTGATAACAAAGTCAGAAAATGAAACTTTACAATTCCGCAAAATTCTATCAAATTCAGAGAATTCAGAGTTGGTTAATAAACGTACAAAATACCACAATCATCAAAATTATGAGCTTCACATTCGAAGCGAGAGAGAACCAAACATAATTTGTGAAGTTGCGCTTAAAATGTAAGTGATTCGTGAACTTAAAATAAATATTAATCTTTCATTGATTAAAAATTTCTTTTCAAAACATTTTGTAAGAGTTATTTACATGTTATAAAAGCGAGAGTCCACTGAGTAGATATAAACGGACTTCGTCTATATTTCTATATCTATCATTTGATCTATTGAGTGCCGCGCCAAACCATTACAGAAATGAAAAGAAGGCATGAATTAATAATATATGAGTGCCATTGATGGTACCAGGAAAGATAGATAAAAGAAAATTAATTGGATGTCCGCATCTCTCTCTCTCTCTCTCTCTCTCTCTCTCTCTCTCTCTCCCTCTCTCTCTTCATCTACAATTATGTCTGTAAATTTTTCTTTTCGAGCTAAAGGGTGTTTACATGCGTTCTGAAGATAAATAATGTTAATATTGTGTCCGTGTCGAGGCAGCAACAAGCGTCAACAAATTCCTCTAAATAAATAATGAATATTTATTCTCATGCCTCGTCCATTTATATTGCAAGAATAAAAACGAAAAACGAACAGCTGTGGTGTCACACATGTAATAAAAGCATAAGGAATAAATTATATATATATATATATTATATATATATATATATATATATATATATATATATATATATATATATACAGAGAGAGAGAGAGAGAGAGAGAGAGAGAGAGAGAACTTATGACAGTTTATAAGTTAATATCTTTTGAAAGAAACCAAATCCTCTCAGTCTTTTTAATCATTCTGATATTCCAATTCTGGAATTTTGTTGCGATCCATTGTTCTGTTAAGCTTGAGACCTTCTTAAGCTCATTCTTGTTTCTACACCTTTTCATCGCTGTAGCTAGTGTTGCCACCCGTCCGGATTTTGTCGGGACAGTCCGGAAATGAGTAGAAATGTCCGGTGTCCAGATCGCACCCTCATCTGGACGCAGTTTGTCCGGATCTTGTGTGAGGACAGGCAAGCGCCAAGCAACATGTCCGCATTTTGGCGTGACTTAAGTAGTGCAGTAACTAAAACCTCTTTTACAATTATACAGTTATACATACAGTATAGCGCGTTCGGAGTGCGAATCCTCTGAAAAATTTTCCATGTGACGTCATACTTCTGTTGGAAAAAGCCGTTCGGAGGTCAAAGGATCCGGAAAATTTTCTGGATCCTACGGATAATTTTTCAGATGATGCGATCCGCAAGATCCATCGTGACGTCACTTACCAGCTAATGATCTTGAACATATACAGGGTGGCGCAAAAGTCGCGCGTCATAGGAATTTTCAGTGTTTATTATATATTATTTTTTTCTTTTAGGTAGGGGATGGCTGTGAAATTAACAATAGATGAGAGGGTGAGCTTGGTTTTAATGTATGGAATACCAGGTACAACAAATCGATTAATCAGTACAGGATTTAAATTCTGTACCGATTCATCCATTTGTACATAATTTAAATTCTGTACCGATTCATCGCTTTGCTGTACCTGGTATTCCATACATTAAAACGAAGCTCACCCTCTCGTCTATTGTTAATTTCGCAGCCATCCCCTACCTAAAAGAAAAAAAATAATATAGTCAACACTGAAAATTCCTATGATGCGCGACTTTTGCGCCACCCCGTATATCAAAAACAAAAGGTCCGGTAGACGTTTCTTGCACGTATGTTTTAAATTTTTATTTTAAAAATAATGTACTTATAAATTGTCCAGATTTACTTCATTTATAAGGGACTGTGGATTGGGAGGATAATTTTCTTTGGGTTGGAGGGGAGAGGTGTCTGAATTTACTGAAATGAAAAGGTGGCAACAAGAGCCGTAACAGAATCATTGACAAAGGATCACGTGAGAGACGTCATTCTGAAACAAAAATTTCCTTTGGACACATTTAGAAAATTAAAAAAAAAAAAAATCCGACAATTTCGGCCTCTTTCTTCCAACATTAATTTTGATACTCTCTATTTATTACCAATTAAACTCAAAATTTGAGTTTAAAACTCTAAAACTTAAAAAAAGAAATTTGGTAAATTATAAATTTTTTTTTTAAAGATTTGTGCATCCTTTTTACGAATGTAAATAGTCCATTTATAACAAGTATATATATATATATATATATATATATATATATGATGCAAACCACAAGGAAAAAGAAAAGTGATTCTAAGGCCTTTCGTGTATTCAGAAATACACACACAGCGGTTTCTAAAATTACTTGGACCAACCCCAGATTTTTCTATTTTTTTTATAAATCCCAGAGAAGGTAGCAATTCTTGATAACAATCATTCCTCTGAGATTACGTGTGTCTAGAGTACTCTAGACATATCGCAAAAAGGCAAATACCCATAAACGGTTTATCTTAATCCTTTGAAAACCTTTTCTAAATCTCATTCCACGTCAAATATGTAGGTGGTCCAAGTAATTTAGAAGCCATTATATATATATATATATATATATATATATATATATATATATATATATATATATATAATATTGTAGGGTTTATTAGCACTGTAATCATTCGTTTTCACACGAATGATCCTGGAAATGAAATTTGGATGAATGCCAAAAAGGACTATTTCTGTCCTGTTTTATTAAATCATTTTTGGAAAGTTTACTTGTGGGAAATCTTCCCAGTGATTTTATATATATATATATATATATATATAATATATATTATATATCTATATATATATATATTATATATATATAAATAAGCTCTAGATATCATCTGTCTTCCAAGCTGCAACGGAGAAGTTACTCCAGAGAAAACTTTAAATTTCACCTATTTTACCCTCTTTTCCCCCTCTTCTGAGCCGGATTAAGATCGAGGCATCGTTAAACAAACACCACGACACACTTTGTTCCTCAAACACAACCGCTCTTTCTCGGCTTGGTGCCAATGTATAGCCAGAGATGAGAGTTGGCTTTACCCAATTTTAAAAGTTCTGAAAAAGTCGCCTTCAATAATGAAAATGAAAATAACTGACAAACGGGTACTTCTTATCGTTCAGTTCTTACGTTCCCTTGTTCAAAGGATACTTTTGTTATGTTCAAAGTAATTTATTATGTCATAAAGAGTAAGAGTAATCCTAAATTGGGTTCTGTAACCTCTTTCTTCCGCCTTAAAACTGACCAATGATCAAGTTTATTTTTATTGGTCGAGGCTTTAGCGGGATAACCATTATGAAGAGACTGGTAGGAATAAATTGAGCATCCAAAACGTAAATATAGTTTTATGTGCTCATTTTATTTCTGCGCGATTCTGCGTAGTTCTGCTGTCAAACCTCTACTTCACCCGATATACCTTTAACTTTATTAACTCCTTGAAGCCTAGGAATCTTCTTCAAGACTGAATAAAATCGTATGACATTAGCCACAACAAAATATTAAAGTATACCACGTTGAGTCATAAAGGGTATATTTCACGCCCATCAAATTTTCTATCATCTGCCATTCCATAATCTGTTTCTTATAGGCTTTATTATTTTTCTGTTTCTTATAAATAAATTAAATTTGTTTATGGTCTCAACTCAACTTTTCTCAACAAGTCTCAACTTTTAGGCCTATAATAGTTTTCCATTGTAAAAATGAAAGCAAAATGAATTTAATGACAAATTGTTTTCTAAACTGTACGTTTTATATTGTACACTAGTGATAATGAACATGATCCAGATTCCTTACCAACAATAGTCAAATTAGATACATAAAACATATTGAATTGAATAACCTTTAGTAATAATAAAATAAATACATTCGTTTTACAAGATTTCGAATCTCTTTTCTTGTGAAATTCATTTTATTTCAGTTTATTTTGGGTTATTTTTATAGTTAATAATTTGTTTATTTCTTAACTTTTTTAAACATTATTAATTCAACAATATCTTGTTTCTTGCAGAATTTTTATGTAATGAAACAACAGAGGGAGAACTCAATTAGTACAGGATGGGGCCATAAAGAAGAGTAGAGAAAACAAAGCATCGTAACTCGACACCAATGACAGACAAAAAAGTTTTTAATGTGAAATATTTGTACAATCCTCAAGTTTCATATACTTAAATCTTATCTTGTTTGTTTTACATTATTTGCAGAAGAAAAGTGTGTTATTGACATCTCGCGTTTTGCACGTTGATTGAATGGTAATTAAGTTTGGTACTATTTCTGTTATCGAAAATATTTCTGTTATTTGGAAGTTTTAGTTAAAGTGTTTTTCTGCCATTAGTTAAAGTGTCGTTTCTTTCGAATAAATTTACCTCTTGAAGGGTACAACGTTTCAGCAGTAATTCTCATATTACGCTTTTTCTAATTTTTTTAAAACTGGAAATTGAAGTCACCACACAGTGTGACATTACGATGCGAGTTTTGCATGAAATCACTTCCATTCGTCCATTATATTTACTACTTTTAAACCTCTTCCTTGTTATACATTCATCATTTGCCGAAAATACAGAAAGTGTAATTAAACTGAATTCGTCAAAATAAGATTTAGATTAGATTAGATTTAGATTAGATCACGTTTCGAAATATTTCATTAGTTTTAATGTCAAACATTCGCAATTCAGTAACTGTTCCAAAATTTTATCTCTTGTTGAGGTTTAATAACATCTGTACAAGAGCGTCATTCAAATGTTTTACAACAAAAGTTTTGCCTATATTTTAGTACCGATTTTTACTTTCATAAAATTTTTAAATTCTCTCGAGTTGATGACACGAAAAGACTTTCTATAATATTAAAAAGTAATATAAAAAAACACTGAACGCATCTCTGTATTCATCCATTTTAAAAGAGTATGAATCCAGTAACAAAAAAAATCTGGTGAAAATTGAGGTTAGTATTAAAAATGAATCGTATCTATTGTATTTGTCTTTGTAGAGAAGAAATAGACATTATAACGTGAATATTGGAACAGAATTATCAATATCAATTGCGCTTTCTTCGCTTGCATCAAAGCATATATATATTTTGAAGTTGCTTATTTATATGACTGAGGTGAGACGGTTTATATTTTGTTAAAGGTTTATACCAGTGGTTCCTAACCCTTTTGAAGCGATGGCCCACTAGAGCTGATTCGAATAACTCATGGCCCACCTCCCATGTTGTTAAGCTGGTATCATGTTTATGTAAGGTTTAATAAACAAATTTTTTTATTAATATTTATTAACATGATGCTAAAAGACAAGCAAGTGGGCCATGGTCACCGGTTGGGAACCAGTGGTTTATACCTCATTCTTCCATTATTAAAATGTTTTCTAAAACCGAAATCAAATAAAAAACTTAACCTGAATTGAAAGTCGAAAGTTAAAAACTGAAATAGGAGATAATAATATTATTTACTTTGTTTCATCAATAGAAAGTTTCATCAATAGAAAGTTTAATTCTTAAAATTTCTTAATCGGTTGATTAAAAAAGTCTTATAAAGAATATTGGTATTAAAAAAAGTTTAATTGAGTTCTTCAAAACTTGCCACTTGGAAGATGTAACATATATGATGATTAATTCTCTCTCTCTCTCTCATATAGTAGAGAGAGAGAGAGAGAGAGAGAGAGAGAGAGAGAGAGAGAGAGAGAGAGAGAGAGAGAGAGAGAATTTTCTCTCTCTCTTCTCTCACACTCACTTTTATCCTCATTTTATGCCTCCTGAAAGAAGCTTCCTTGGATTCCTTCCAACTATCGTCATCGTCGACATAGATGCAACGATGAAATTAGCTCTTCCTTGTGAAAAGGTAAGAGAGAGAGAGAGAGAGAGAGAGAGAGAGAGAGAGAGAGAGCCTCTGAAGTCTCTTCAAAAAAGAAATTCTAGGATTCAGAGAGTATTTAGGGATCATCATTAATGATCATTAATATTCTTATTAAGTAATGATCCGATTTTATTGATGAGAATTAAATATATTGTGGTGTCTTGTTCGATTACTGATATATTTATCAATGAAATAGGTTTGAAAATGCATTTTAGAAGATTAGGTTCATTTCAGTGAGTGGGTTTCAAAATATGAATTACAGAGAAAGTTTCAAACAGTTATTTGCAGTTTTAAACTTAGTTTGAAAATTATTTTTACTATTAGTGAAAATTTTGGATACGAGACTTTTGGATACGAGAGCACTCGGTTGTGAAAAGGAGGCCCTGCGAAAGTAAGTAAACTATTTATGTATCGTCATAAATTTGTTGAACGAAGATGCTTTGCTTGCATATTTCATTCAATATATGGTAGTATTCCTAGTATGAACGTAGTGATATTATCTTAATGTGATTGATCACCTTCGTAATTAATTTCCTTTGCATTTCGTTATCATTTTGATGTAGATAACGTAAATAGCATCGGGTATCATACCTACATTGAAGGGCCTCTCGATTGACCTACAGAGGGCCCTTGCCACTGCTCATCATACATCTAGGGGCGACAAACAGGGCCGGCCTTAGCAATTGCGGGGCCCAGTTTGGACCATTTTGGTGGGGCCTCCTGGACTTAAGATTATTTCAAATTAGGTATCAAGAATATATGCTATTACGTTGTATTAAAAATAAAACAATATCTATATTTATTTAGCTTATATTTTGACATAAAACGTGTTAAAACAAAACTATACTTATAAAGAAATCTTTCTTGCTTTCTGTTCTGCAAACTCTTTCAAAATTTTGTGGAAGTTTAAGTTTTTTGCTTCATCACATGAGCTTGACATCTGTTAGCGCAATTTCCAAATCTGCAGCATGTTTTTGTAATTCCTCCTTTGGAATTTGTTGAAATTTACTCAAAAAGCCAAATAAATCAAACATGTTTTTGTAATTGCTTAAACCGTGGCTCCAAGACTGCATTCCTTATTTTTCAAAGCTGGAGGTGGCAACACTAGTGCGGGGCCCATGTGAGCGCGGGGCCCAATTTCGTCAAATAGGTTCAGTTGGCCTAAGGCCGGCCCTGGCGACAACCTTACCCAGGCGTTGCCGACCACTGAAGATCTCACTTAGGATGATTAGAAGATTCGTTAATGATGTCAGCAGTAATCCAAGAGTAACATCTAAAGACCTTCAAGACTCTTTGGCAAGCGCCAACAGACACGTTCATCGTTCCACAATACGAAACGCCACGAACGGATCAGGACTTCATGAGTGGGTCTCGCGACAAAAGCTACTCTTGTAGAAGAAACACAAAGTCGACAAAGCCAAAGAGTTCTATCTTTGTCTCATCCGTCCAAAGTACTTTTTTTCAGGCTGTAGAGGTGTCGTCCAGGTGGGCCTTAGCGAAGTTTCGTCTGTCGACTCTGTTTCTTCGGCAACAGTGGTTTACGTCGTGCGACTCGCCCATAAAGTCTTGATCGGTTCAGGGTTTTCGTATTGTGGAACAATAAATGTATGTGGTGGCGCTTGCCAATGATCTTTGAAGGTATTTAGATGTCACTCTTGGAGTAATGCTGACCTGAAGATGACATTAATACTTAATCAATAGAGTGACCCAGCGTGTTTTAGCTTTGCACAGGGTAGAGGTGGGCGCAACACGATTTTAAATTGATGGTTTACGTGAATTTACTTGGCCTGTAAAATTATTTGCACAGTAATAAAAATAAATTTCGAAAACTTTTTAGGCTTTTTACTTTTGTCGACTCTCTCTCTCTCTCTCTCTCTCTCTCTCTCTCTCTCTCTCTCTCTATATATATATATATATATATATATTAGTGGTGGACCGGATATCCGCATCCGCATCATTTTTAACATCCGCATCCGCACTTCTGACTGCGGATGTTATGCGGATATTACCTCTAATAAATTATGCAATTTACAATTAAATTAGCTTATAAAGTAGCTTATAAGGCCCAGTCATGCACATTTCATGTAAAGTATTAATTATTAATAAACAAAGAAACTATAAACCTGAAAATATAAATATGTGGTAACAGAAAATTGAATGAAACTTGTTTCATTGAATTTTCTGTGGCTGAAACTCTTGAGAAAGTTATTATTTTTATCATAATGAAAACATTAATATTAATTTTAATTCTTATGCATTGCCTGCCATAACAGTAATATCACGAAATTTGAAGAATTATGTCATATATTCATAATTCATATTATATTGATAGATTAATAATATCCGCATCCGTGGATATTGAAATTAAAGATCCGCATCCGCGGATGTTGAAAAACTGACATCCGGTCCACCACTAATATATATATTATATATATATATATATATATATATATATATATATATATATATAAAATTGCTATTGCTTCGGAAACTTCAAACTTCAAAGACTTAATTCCAAGAATTTTAAAATTCAGTCTTGATGTTAATTGTGTTAGAAAATAAACAAAAACTAAAGTTGTTTTAGGAGAAGGAAGCAATAGTATATATTCAGTATTCCTTTTATAAAACACACACACACACACGCACACACACACACACACACACACACACACACACACACGCTTCCCAAAACTGGTCTTTGTCTACCTTTCCCTTCACTGTGAACTCAGATAAGTAATTTCGATGGTGAATTTAGGCACTTGATTGAAACTAAATTGCACCTTAATAAAGTTAATCCACGTCAATGAGATGACTTTCGAAACCTGCAGTGAAGATAATTTTCTTACCTTCTTTCATTGATTTTTAAACTACAAAACTACCTAGAAAGGTATTTCAAATTATCAGATAATAAATGGAAAGTAGGTGAAATTTATAAAATTAGTTTAAATAATAACTAATATAAAATAGATGTTATTGTATAAGTAGTATAGTGCATTCAATTGAAGCTGTTTAGTTTTTGTATATTTTAATACCTTAGAAAAAAAAATGTTTCTTTTCTGTGCACAGTAGCAACAATCTTTATGATTTTACAACATGTACTCTACATTATTTGAAGTGTTCACTTACTGCAGCCTCGATCAGAAATTTCTGGACAGTTTTTTAATCAGTACTGTGGTAAATAGCAAAACCTGATCTACTTTGCACTTTTATCTGTAAAGAAACACTCATGAATGAGGTAATACTACTTCATTTCCATACGTCACGTTTTACATGTCACAGTACATCATTACTCATTAGTATTAAAAGTAGTAATATTTTACCGCACGTAAACATAGACAAGCTGTAAATAATGCCCAATTGAATTAGAAAGCTCCTCTTTCTTGGCAGAAGTGTTCCGACGACCGGAATCATTAACATTTATGGGGTAATCTATGCCTAAGAACAAATTCTAAAATAAAAAATTACGTTTAACATTTATTGCTTTTATGCTTGGTGCGCCTTCAAGTTCAGCTATCTGCATAATATCCTATTTCCCCTCGTCTGAAATGCGGTAGAGGATCCATCATAGTGCCGAGTCAAGGTTTCCAGAAAAGAGGGGAAAACTGGGGATCTTGAAGCTGGCAGAGAGAAAGAGGAGTTTCTATTATCATATTAGTTCGTAGAGGAAAAGGAAGAAGGAACTGTTTTAAATTTTAACAAGAATTTTACGAGTTCATAAAAGGGATAAAATTGCGTTTATTGAGATATTTCTTGTCAAGAAAGAAGTACCATTCATTATTATAATGGTCGAAGGGTCATGTTTACTTTCAAAGTATCATCATTCACAAGGAGAAAGCAAGTCCAAAGTTGAAGATCATTTTGTTTTTGGAATATATAGAGTATATATGTTACAGTCAAAGTGTATAACCAGCCATTTTGCGTAATGGCTGAAACTTTTAGTCATTTCGCGAAATGGCTGTTTCACTTGGTCATTTCGTGAAATGACTAAAATCTTCAGCCATTACGCGAAATGGCTGAAATCCCCCTTGATCATTTCGTACAAGATCATTTGCCAGGTTAGGTCAACTGTATGCCCAGTTAGGTCAACTGTATGCCTTTAACAATTGGTTAGGTTAAGTTGTGTTATTTTCGTTAGTTTTAACGAAAATAACACGACTTAACCTAACCAATTGTCAAGGGTATACAGTTGACCTAACCGGGCAAATGATCTTGTAAGTTGTATTATTTTCGTTAATTTTAACGAAAATAACACGACTTAACCTAAACATTGTCAAAGGCATACAGTTGACCTAACCGGGCCTTCAATGGCGGACATCGGAATAACATTGAAGGCTCGGTTAGTATTTGAAAACCTCTACATTGAAAATTCAAATGTATTCACTATTCAAATGTTCAAATGTGTTCAAATGTGTATTTGAAGAGTGTTTCTCACTTATTTGAACAGACCTGTGGATGTATATATGTTTTAGCAGATTTAGTTAGTTAAATAAAGGTTTCCAATTTTATTGTGATGTTTGTTATTTTTATGAATTCATGACAAAAGTAATTTTATCCATTTCATGAAATGACCAAGGTGGAATTCCAGCCATTTCGCGTAATGGCTGAAGATTTTAGT
>JAJOZX010004946.1:0-242500 GCA_023014485.1 Bathynomus jamesi | reverse complement strand
ATATATATATATATATATATATATATACACAGTAAATATATAATATATTATATATATATTGTTCTTATTGCGCCTTTGAGTAATATTGTTGGTTGCTCAACTTTTTTTAACGGAGATCTTGATTTATTAGCAGTGAAAAAGCTTAAATTGCCTCCATTGAAAAAGCTTAAATTGCCTCCATTGAATAAAGCCTTTTACAGAATTCTTTACCATTCGTTTTTCACATTTTTTCTCACAGTTTTTTATATATATATATATATAAAAGAGAGAGAGAGAGAGAGAGACCGTCGATGATGATGTACTAATTAAGGCAATCAGCGAACTTTTTTGTGTTTTTGAGTGTAAAAAACCTTTTTATGAAAGTGTTTTTATGAAGTCAAATAATAAATTTTGAATCGAGTGAGTAAAATTTCTTCTTTTCTGATCGATTCTTGTTCGGTTTCAGTGTGAAAATGGAAGTTTCTCCTTTGAGGAAATCACACGCCATTAAAAACTTTCTTTTTGTCCTTTTAAATAATGAAATTAAGGAAATTTTAAACTTTTGGAGAATATTTTTCCTTTTCTTAATAAAGAGACGCTTAGAGAGAATGACACTCAAGTGGCTGCGAGCAGCACACACACACACACACTAATCTTTAACGCGACACAGTAGTATTTCTTAACTTAACCCGTCCTCAGCAAACCTAAACCTAACTTGCCCAAAGTGTTTCGTCTGTCATTTGGACCAAAGTTTGATGAATGAAAATTAAATTTGATTTCCAGATGACGTCAATGAAGAAACAAGTAACAGAAACAAAAACAAAGGAATAACGTACAGCAAATCGACGACAACGACTCAAAGAAAGACGATGACGACAAACGACGAAAATTAATCAAAGTAAACGAATCGTACTCAGTTGAGACATTGCAAACGACATTGCGTGCGAGAGGCTCTCGACCGCTTCTCGCAATTTTCGTGAATGTTTTATTCCTGAGATAATTTTTTTCATGTTTTTTACAAATGAATAAAATGAATGAATCACTTTTTCACGCACAATTTTCGTGACCAAAAATGAAGATGAAAAATTCATGAGATTTACGAGGCTGAATTTAATGAACGTCTCCGTGAATTTACGTGTAAACATGAATTAATTTGACATGTAAAAATGACTTAAATGTTGACATGATGTTAAGTGTGATATAAAATACGTCTTTATTAGGACGTCTATTTGTTATAATTATTATAAATTAAGTTATTTATAAGTCTAAGGTTAATTTTAAGTATAATTAAGTTAGTCATGACCTTTTGTTCATAAATTTCACAAGAGCTATTCCTTGTACTTAATAACTGTTAATAAGTGTTAATAACTGTTAATAATTGTACAGGCAAAGAATATTTTCATTTGAAATTGTTATCCATTGACAAAAATCCTTTAAAACAATTAACACTTAAGATGGCCATTTCAAAAGACGAAACAGAATACGTTAATAGAAGTTTATACCTCTCTCTTTCTCCCTCTCTTTTCCCCTCTCTCTCTCTTTTTCTATATATATATTATATATATATATATATATATATATATATATCATAAAGTAAGTGTGTGTGTGTGTAACTTCCTATACAACAGGTAAATGAATGGTATGTAACATACAGGTTAAATAAGATTCAGTCTTTATCTTCATTTCTGTTGATCTAACTTTGAAGCGAGACTTGTTGAATTATTGATGAAAAGAAAACTTTTTAATGATGAAATAAATCTTTCAATGATTGTAAAATAAACAAAGGAATTGAAAACAAAGTTATTTTATCCTCTTCTAGCACTTCAGCATTTGGCTTCAGTGTCAAAATAACTTCCCGTGCCGGGAATCGAACCCGGGCCTCGCGGGTGAGAGCCGCGTATCCTAACCACTAGACCACACGGGAGCGAAAGATTGTGCCACAACATTTATTAAATGAAGACAACATTTTTATTAGACCATTTTTACTTTTTAATGAATTAAAAGATGAACAGAGAAAGTGGTTAAAATAATTTTAAAGTTTTAAACTTTGTTTGAAAGAAAGTTTAGAGAGAGAGATGAAGATCAAAAATGTCTTACTATTTTGTGATCAACTTTTAACAAATGAATTTAGAGGCCAAAAACGTATTTTTCTGCCATTCTTTTCCTCTTTCCTTTCGTCCAAGCGAATTGACCATCTCCATTCAATCGTATAATTTTTCTCTACAGAAATTTTTACATTTTACATTTTTTCACATTTACGCAAAATATCACGACTTTAGAACGTTATTTTATCATGGATTACGTTCACATCCAATTAATATAAAATCATTTACTCTTTCTTACGAAAGAACTTATTTTTAATGATAATGATACTGGTAATGTTTATTGGCAAGAAACAAACCTCCTAAAAAAGTACAGTATCGATCGAGGTAATCAACGATACAACTAATTATAAACAGTAAATTTAAAAAAAAACAAAAAAGGACTACGGTAATAAAGGAATGACGATAACACACGTAAGGAAATGAGAAATAATAAAATTAGTAATACTGTAACAGCTTCCCAAAAGTAGTATTAAAAATATAAAAATAAAATAAATGCGAAGCTTTTCTTTCTCTGTTCTAAAATCAATGGATTTTTGCTCTTTTGCAATAGTCTATTGTAGAATTTGTGATTATTTTTTGAAAGACAGAAATGCCAGAGATAGATCACCACTCACTGACTCCGCCATGATGACCATTTACTGACTCTGCTATTGATTGGACGGGACACGAAATAAAATAAATATATAAACAGAAAGTAAATTATATGTTTAATGTACTGTGTTTTATTATATATTTCAAAGAATAGGCCTAATTGTCCGAGCGTCTTGAGGCCTGCTTTATTAATAGCTTGTGTGGAGGGGAAGATTTCCAAGTTCCGGCTTTCGGGCTACTTTTCCTTTGTCGAGGACACAGGATTAACGACTTGTGCTCATTTTATCAAATCCATTAACCCAATATTACTTAACCTAACCTCACATACCAATTTGACGTAACCTAACCTAATTTAACCATGCTGTATCTAAATGTTCAACACGTCTGGGTTAGCCGTTGCATTTTGTGCACGATATGTTGCAAAGATAAATTTAGAGTATCGTCCATATAACTCAAACTTGTTGGTGAAATACTCGTATTTCATTTTAAACAGCTGATACACGTGTGAGGAGTAAAAAATATTTTTTAACTCATTTACTTATAAAACGTCCTCCACAAAAGATACCGAAACATTTACAACTGAAATTACTTACTCAAACTTGTGATGTTGCTTAACTATTCTGAGTCATTCTTTTCCTTCTATTAATTACTCATTTAAAGTATTCAAAATGAGCACGTAATTGTAGAATTACAGGAAATTATGAAAAAAAAAACCCACCCTGATTTAATCTGTGGCGACATCTATCGCATATTTTTTTAACTTTAGAGGCACGAACAGCCGTGTGACAGGTGCGTTGCAAAAGCAATACCGGCGAAAGATCATCATCATCAGTTCGTCCGCAAGACATTCGACAAAATTTAGGGTTAAGTTAGGTTGGGTTAGGTGAGGCTAGGTTAAGTTAAATTAGTTTAGGTTAAATTAGGTTGTTAGAGTGTTATTTTCGATCGACGAAATGTGTAAAAGGTTCCGCACGAAAGCGTCTCTTTCATGCGTGTGATGTGGTACTGTTGTACGACAGTAAATTTTGACAGATTTTCACTTTGGACTAAACTAACTAGTCATTTACACATTTTTAAAGATTTTCGAACTGTAAAAGATGGAGCAGGGGAAAAATTTAAGCATTTACAGCTCTAGAAACTGGGTTCAATCATTGAACTTACTCGCATGCAATACTTCTCTTCTTCATTCATAAGAAATTACGAGTTAAATGTAAATAAACTTTCTAATTGCATGAAATTACATTTTAAGCTAATTTTAAAGGTTCAATTAACTTAAAAGTTAAGCTATTATTGATTTTACTTCCTTGATGAATGCCAATTAATCCAATCAAAATTTCCTTTTAAGATTTTAAAGTTTTAAAACAGCAATTATTCTCAAGTTTCTGATCGACAGTCCTTCATTTTCGACACTTCTAATATATAATATATATATATATATATATTCTGCATTAGCAGCAGATAGGGAATGCTGGAACTCCCGTTTCTTCTGTCACTGTCCTCCTTAGCTGACATTTTCCGTTCTCATCTACCGTGTGAACAGTTTAGCATGCTCTCAAAAACACACTTCTCCCTCTATTCCTTACTATATATACTGTACATGCATCGTACACATTACACAATCTTCTTAAAATAAAAAAAAAAGGCATTGTTTTTTGGACCTCAATTTCGGCTCTTCCCAACGGGAGAGGCAATTTTGTGGGTGTTCGCCCTTGGCCCTTCCTTCCTGCCAAAAAAAAATATATATATCTATTTTATGCAGGAAAGAGAGGCAGGAAGTTATTTTTGGCGAGTCAAAGAACAGATTTTATCATATTCTATACATGTTCTGGTCTTCTTTCTCTATTCGTGGGGGAGGAGACGTTCTTGCGGGCATTCGCCCTTGGCTCCTCCTTCCTGCATAAAAAAAAAATTAAGGTAAGATCAGAGAAGGAAATTAGAAATGCATATTTGTCATTCACTTATGAATTGCTATCATAACAGAGCGAAATTTTTAAGCGGTAAATTCTGTCTGAAATTTGTTAATTTCAAATAGAAATTTGATGAAAGTCATTTTGAGAAAATCGATGGATGAAAATTATATATTAACTGGAAATTTAAAATAAAAAAAGGTTAGAAAAAGTTATCGGAAATATCAGGAAATTAAATGAAAAAAGTCAATGGACATTCGTGGGAAAATCAATGGAAACGAATGGAAACTCATCTTAAGGAGATCAATGGAAAATTAATGGACTCTCGTTGAGAATAAGTAATGGACGAACGAACACTCACGCACTAGAAAGGTTATTAGAAGCTATTTGGGAAATCAATGGAAATAATGGAAATTTTAGAGGGAAAGGTAATAGAAAATTAATTGAAAGTTTATTGAGAAAAGAGAAAATTATTTTGCAATCAATGGAAACGTCCACGTTTTGGACTTAGTTTTAGAAACGTTACAGGTTGGATTTATTTTAGGACAGTTTTGGGGACGTTTCGTTACGTTTCATTAGAACAATTCATAAATAAGTATTTGTTTAACCTCCTTCGTAACAGCTAAGGTCATGGGATGGAGAGGACCTACGGCTTTACGTGGGATCCTATCACTTCCCACGAAGGAAGACCCAGAGAAGAATCTTTATTGATAAAATATGAAATCCGACCCGGGACTCGAATGCGGGACCTTTAGATTAACAACTTGGCGCTTTCTTTACGCTTAGCTACCCTGCATATCGGGTGGACAGCGAGTATGGCGGGTTCGTAATGGCGTGTTGAAGAGAGCTTTTGTAGTTAGTTCCAATATCTGTGAGAGACGATTCGGGCAGGATAAACATTTCCTTTGTAAACTTGGCACTCAGTAATGGCACTGGGAGGCATCTGTCGACGGAGTCGTTGAAACGGACGCAACTCGAAGGATAAAAGGTTCTCGAAATGATGAATAGAAAATCAAAAATAAAAATTCAACTTTTACACCATGCAATCCTCTGTTGTAATAATTGAAATAATCTACAAAGGTTAAATTAACTTCATAATAGGGACGACAGCTACAAAATATTAAAGTTTCAAACAAACACATTCATAATATGATCCTACAAAGGATTTCTTCCATGAAAGCTGAAAATGTTTGAGAAAAAGATTGAATGATGCAAAAATTGAATTTTAAATTCTTTATTGCGATATTGTTGGTGAAGTGTTGTCAATAATTTATTATTAAAATATTATATTTTGTAACGCCTCCAAAATATTGACACTTCTGAAAGCTTTTGGATTAACAGTCTCTGAGGACGCTCTGACAACTTGTCAAAAATCCATCGGACTAGCGTCATACAAGACGACACTCTCTCTCTCTCTCTCTCTCTTATACACACACACACACACACACACACACACACACACACATATATATATATATATATAATATATATATATATATATATATATATATATATACAGTATATTTTAGATAGAACATAATTCAGAAGCTACAGATTGATGTGTCGATAGATTTCATAAGAACACAAGAATTATAACTAAGAGCCACCATGGAAATTTCTAGTTTATCCCTGTCCAAAATAAGAACCAAACCATAGTAAATGCATATTGTAATGTTTTAACACCACAATACTGCAAGAATGTGCAGCGAATTCTCCCCTGATGGTAACGACATTTATCTATGAAATAAAATAATTTCATATTTCCTCATGTTAATTTGCTTAATACTAATAGTACAACCACGAGGAAAAAGGAAACACAATGCAGGAAAGGTCTCTGTATTGTGTTTCCTTGTTCCCTGCAACTCCCTTATTCCTGTTTTGTGAATCTTTTACAGAAAAAACGTCTTTAGACAGAGTCACGTGACAATAGACGATGTAAAACTACTTTCAGTTCATTCAATCTCGTGAAAGAGGTGGATTAAATCATATCCTCTCTCTCTCTCTCTCTCTCTCTCTCTCTCTCTCTCTCTCTCTCTAGCAATTTGCATTCTGTATCGTTTCCTTTCTCCGATATTATCTCGGCCTGTGGCTATCTCTTTTATCTCTTTTTATCATAATCGTGACTGTGCGCGAAATTTGGTCAATTCAAGAGCTAATTTCGTATGCACACATTTCAGCCCCATTCTGCGTTTCTTATCTTTCAAGCGACGTAAATCTTGAACGTTTTTCCTCTCGGAAACATTATTAAACATTTTTCTGGGCAAAAAGGAAACATTAAAAACACAAAAAGTGTCGTGGAATTTTGCGTTGTTTACATTTCTAATCTTTGTGTTACGTAAAGTTAAACAAATATACATTGGATACAGTGTTTGTACAACGAACTCTAGTTTAAACTCATAAACATATGCAGTGTTCATTTCAAAATTACAGTACATGAACTTGAGTGGAGTAATTTATATATATATATATATATATATAGAGAGAGACTATATATATATACAGGGCGTCCCAAAAAAATTTATACACACTTTAAATAATTATAAAGGCAGTGTTTATTAAAATACATTTCATTTTCAAAATGTAATAGAATCTACAGACATTATTTAATTGTTTTGTCAACGCCTGTTTTCAAACTGACGTCCGTTCTGGTCCAGGCACTGCTGATAACGCGAAGCAATGGAATCGCAAACATCACGAAACATTTCGTTTGGTATTTGTGTGCATTCTCGTTCAATGGCTGCTCTCAATTCAGCGACTGTTGCAGGTTTTATAGCGTAGACTTTGTCTTTTAAGTATCCCCATAAAAAAAGTCTAGTGGTGTGAGGTCTGGTGAACGCGGAGGGTATTCTACGAAACCCCTTCGTCCAATCCACATCCACATCGTGCCAAGTACCACTCGCAATACTCCACTCTTCGGTCCGGATCATCATCATCTTCATTAATAGCATGGACTAATCTTGGAATGTAACTTTTCCATTGACAGCGCTTCAAAATGCGTTGGACAGACGATTCTGAAATTCCTACCTCACGACTCGCTTGCCGCACAGATTTTCTTGGACTTTGGTGATACGTTTCCAGTACTCTTTCTTGCTTTGTGGGGCTTGTCGATGTCCGTGGTCTTCCGGAACGCTTCTTGTGGACATTCTGAACAGTTCCATCGGCTTCAAACTTATCTCTAATTCGAGTGATGGTAAGTCGCGTTGGTGGATCTGTTTGAAACTCCCTCCTAAACTGTCTTTGCACTTCAACTGCGTTTTCACACTTCCAGTAGCATTTTAGAATGAATTTCCTTTGTTCAAAGCTTAGTCTGACTGCCATTATTAATTCTAATGGGTTTAACTTGGAAAGAAAGAAACATCAATTGAGCTATCAGCTGTTAAAGTGTGTATACATTTTTTTGGGACGCCCTGTATATATGTTAACTCCCTCCGTCTATGACCTTGGTTGGTTCGAAGTTGACGGGGTTCTGTTAGGTGGCAGCAACGGAATTGTTACTCTGGTACCGTATAGGAAATCGCAGAAGTTTCTCTTATACTACCCTCAGATTTCTTCTTGTGGTGGATCGGAGGATTCTGTGAGGCTTACTAAATTCTCTGAAGGTTCCCCGATTCTTCTATAATGTATCGGGAAATTATTTTTCTCTATTTAAGACTAAGTTCTTTGAAGAGAGCAAGGCTCGAAGGAGAAGACAAAGATATTTCATACTATATTTTACTACTAAAATGTTACAGGTAACGCTCAGCCTCTAAGTTAGATCAGTTGTCAGAATGAATATTGGAGAAATTTTATGGGTTTTTATATCCAATTTTTTTCCTTACATCATTATTATTTAATGCTGATCTGTTTTTGTTTTTGTTTTTTTATTCTCAATAGGCTGATTTACTATGCAAAACATTTAAAGACAAAACAAATATTTTTGCTGTATCAATGCCTAGTTTGCTAAGCAAGAGGAAGCCATATTTTTTAAAATTTTAAACCGCATATTGACAGATCTGATGTTATCATGATCTGCCGAGTTAACTAAAAATGGAAATTGAAATATGCCTTCCCATCACGAATTACAAACAAACATGCACATGGGCCAAAATGAAAGGCTTAAGATTAAAAATTAAACGCTAAGCAGGACATGACTTCATCTTTTACAACGAAGAGAGAATGTATACAGGGAATAAACAAGATTACATTATTAAGCTAAGTCTACGAAAATGATTAAGTTGTTTAAACAGAAATAGTTAACCAATTATAAAATAGAAAGCAAATCAAAAATGTATCCAAACTTGTGTCAGCGTTATACGATTTTGGGTTTTATACAAAATGATTAAGTAGTTTACAAGGAAATAATTCACCTATTATAAAATAGAAAGCAAATCAAAATTTTATCCAAACTCGTCAGCGTGATACGATTTTGGGTTTGATATGTCAAAATGAATATATGAATAAGAATATAAGGATTATATAAATATACGAAGTATATGAATGAACATCAGAATTATATGAATGAAGGGATTATTCATTGTCCATTTTTACATATATCTATATAAACATTATACAGTATATAAGAAAAACTAAAAACAAAGTGTTAAAATTAAGTGAACAACATTTCAAAGCCAATTAATCATGGCTTCCTCATCAGATTTATTCAAGTAGAACGGCAAAGAAAGAATGGGTTGGTTGGTTGGTTAGTTGATCTGTTTAACGTCCTTCTTTCAACGTTGGCCAATGTGAAAACTAAGTCCTCTTTAAAAAGGGGAACTGGTTCGAACCAAATACATTATGATAATCATTAACCTAACTTCAGAGACAATCTGAAAGAACAGATTACAGAACAATATCCAGATAGGAAATTAAATATGATTTACTTTTGCCTAGCAACTAGACGTTGCTAGGGACATTTCTAACACGTGATTACTCTTTAATTGGTGCAGAAATGACATCATGATACTTGTACAATGATTGTACTAATAATGACTTAAGAGTAATTGTAAATAATACCCATACCCATTTAATTGCAAATAATACCCAGTGACGAGCCTCTTACGGGTAATGTGTTTGGCTAGAATTCCCTTTCAAAGGGAACTTATTTTTCCCAGTTGGGGGGCGGTTATTGCCCGTCTCAAGACCCTCAGGTGAGTTGAGTGAAGAAGGTTAAAAGGATCAACCAACCAACCAATTCTTTCTTTGTCTATCTGCTCGAATAAACCTGATGAGGAGGTGACATTTTATTTGGTTCGAAACCTCCTCTTCGTTTTCATTTTACGTTTATAGCAGCTATTTAGATTTTTCCAGAATTTAATACGATATATATATATATATAGAGGCGCCTCGGTGGTGTAGTGGTTAGCGTCGCTGACTACGAATCCATCGGCCCCGGGTTCGAGACCCGACGGCAGCCGGCGTGCAGCAAAAACCCAGCTGTTCATCCTTCCACACGATAAAGGAAGTGGTTGGTAGATAAATGGGTATCCTAGGTGGCCTAGTGGTTAAGACGCTGGGCTGCTGATGGGGCGTGGTTCGGATTCCACGTTAAACTGTAGGTCTAAGGTGGAGTGAAAAGCTTGACCTTCGTCAGAATGAGGCTGTTCGCGGTTTTAATTCCAATTAAAATAATGAAATTAAAACAAAACTCTTTAATTGAAAGAAAATACTTTTGAAAATAAAGAAAATTAAAGAAAATTTAATTAACAAAGAAATTACTTAATTATTAACGGATAAAAATAAATAAAAATTAAGATTTTTAACTTAAAAAATGATATTAAATAAAACAAACATTTCGATACAAAACCAAACTTAATGTTAAGAAAGAAATTGAACGTCATTTTGAATTGGGTTGCACGAATAATTTTAACCCGGTTACCCCATATTTATGGGGTCGTTCGCAGAACTGACAAAAGGAGGCAACTTTTGGATTTCTGGAAATGCGAATTCTACAAATCAAAATACGTTGTACGTTTGTTTATTGACATTAAAACAACCAATATTGTGGTCAACAAACATCTTTGATGACAGATATCTTGTAGTAATCTGTAAAGCATTCCAGTTATCACACACACACACACACACATATCTCTGAGATACGATTACTGATATATCAAAATATCATTAAAGACTTAACGAGATGTGTTAATTTGTTTAGTGAGGTCTGAGGAGAATATAGAGTTTTTAACTTAAAAATGACGTCACATTGAGACAAAATACAAGTTTTGTGGTTTTGTATATTTTGTCTTTATTGTATCGCATATAAAAATACCCTCACATTTTAAAATTACAAAATAAAGAAAATTAAATTATTGACAGACTGGTAATGAGGGGGATTCGAACCCGCGTCACGAAGTATCAAGTTTTCCATCTTTTAATTCTATTTATAAAACATGTAATGACGTAAAAGCAGTAACTGACACGTTTTGGAATCGACTTCAAAAAAAATGTCAACTTTTTCATTTTTGTTTTGTTTAGAAACGTTGAAGCGACTCTACTTTTTCTTACTGTTTTGTTCAATAGTTTATAAGAGATTTCGCCTCAAGAGATTTTAGCCATTCAGATTTCCTTCACGAACGCTTCTAAGTTTTAAGTTACTACGTTACGCCTTCGTGAAAGAGGTCTATAGAGAGTGTCTCTTGAATTACATTTCGTTTCTGTGAGCAGCATTTTTATAAAAAACATTTTATTCGTCTGCAATGAAATGGATTAATTTACGTGAAAATTCCTCTTCAGTGATACTGTCCACTCACTCGGCAAACATTTATTGGCAGCTCTGAATTACCAGTCAGTCGCTGTATACATACATACATACATACACACACACACACACACACATACATACATACATACATACATACATACCTACATGCATACATACAGTTAGAGAGGTGTTTATTAGAACGCGGAACTTCGCCTAAATAAAGTTGTTTGACTCGCCGCTGTGACCTTTGACCTACACTGAGACCACGCTCCAGTAATTTCTTCCTTGGCTGGAGCCCAACCCATCTACTAAACTCGGTCGAAATCAGCCCGAGTATTTTCCAGTTATTTAGTAAATAATAAGAGACGCGTAAAATACAGCGATAAGAATTTTTTCATTTCCGTTCGTGTGAAAGTGTAAACACGAATATATTACACACTGTATGTACATTTTTGTGTATTATCAGTTACCAAAGGAGGGAGGGATACACTGGGCTGTAAGGTACAGTAGGTGGGACCCAGTATAATATTAATAGTAGTGAGGAGGGCCAGAAACTGGCCCAGCTATCATGCCAGACAAATGCGGACCATTGCGTTGACTCCTGGATCGGTCGAATTCCCGATCTTAGGATCTTCACTTCGCTTATACGGAAACGGTGTTACCACTGAGCTACGGTCGTGATGTGGTCCAGTGTGGCCCCACTATTGAAAACGATGTTACATTTTTATATATTAAGATAAAATTATGTACAATTACATATTTGATTATTATCATATTACAATTATTACGATTATTATATTGCAATTATTATACAGGGTGTTCCTAAATTATCTTTCCTAGTTTGAATGGAAATTAAAGAATAACTAATAGACATACAGGCATGCAGTTTGCACCATCTTGTAGCCCATCTTGTATTCCAGTGAGTAAAGTAACCCGAAAAACGAAAAATGACGACCGTGCAAGAAAAGGCTCAATGCGTCGTGTGGCTTGCAAATACCAAGTCAGTGACTGTGGTGCAGCGTTATAACAGACGGCAGCGTAATTACTGACAAGTTAAGAAAAACTCTTTGCTTTGGGCTACAAGATAGTGCAAACTGCACGCTTGTATATATATTAGTTAATCTTTAATTTACCTTCAAACTAGGAAAGATAATTTAGGAACACCCTGTAATTCTTTCAATAATTTAAACGTTGAACAAACAAATGTTAATTGGACGATTATATCTATTTTTTTTATTTAATTTGGCCCTTAAACTCGTATATTTTATAAAATATTTCCTAAAACCTAAATTTTAGGTTTGAAATTTCAATCCTAAATATTCCTAAAAACATTTGAATATAAATAAATTGAATTTCTTTTTCGTAAATGCGCAAAAAAATGGTATTAGAAGATCGTTTTATCTTAAATTATAGAATAAATACGAATAAATTCATCCTTTATTCCTTTTCCAGTTAAACATTTGCATTTAAATGAGAATAAACAAAATGGACTTTAAAAACTCAAATTGTGAATTGCCAAAAGTAAAAACGACAAAATACAAGTTTTTCTTTACAAATTTTTGCCGAGGAGACTAAATTTACCTTCTTTTCTGTGGTACAGTTTAATAGAGAGAGAGAGAGAGAGAGAGTATCTGTGTGATGTAAAACCAAGACATAGGAAGTAGAACGGGACAGGAAACGCGCAAAGAGACCAAAATAAGAATTTTGGAATATGAAATGACAAAAAAAAAAAAATCAAAACCGCTTTTTAAGCATTAATTTAAGAACTTTTCAGGTTGGGGGGGGGGCAAGAAAGAAGGATCAAAACCTGTTTTAAAGGCTCTGAATAAGAGCGGGGGAAAAAGGTTTCGCGCGGATTTGGAGCTCAGTGAAGAGAGGAAGACGGCTTATGTGATAATATTTTACTTTTATGTCCTTCAAAGGATTTACACATTGGATTCCACAAACCATTGTCTTGTGCCGCAGATAAAATATTTACTAAGATTCCTTCTCATTTCTTTCTTTGTGTGTGTGTGTGTGTGTGTGTGTGTGTGTGTGTGTGTGTGTGTGTGTGTATGTTTACATTTCCTTTCTTACGGTGTAAAAGCAAGACTTAATTTATTCAATTTAATTTTTATCTTGCCATTAACGAAAATGAGATAGTTTCCTTAAATTGAACTCAACTATTCATGAGACTTTACCTGAGAATCGTTTTATTATGATTTTCTCTGACAAAATATATGAAATGCTGAGAGGAAAAAGCAAATACGAGGGCACAGAGCGAGGGAAAGTCTTGCTGGACCGAGGGGAGATGAATCCGTGTCAATCCCCCCATTACAGTCAGTCGGTTTATCTGTTCTGTCTGTTTTGTTTTGGTATTATGACACCATCTGTTTCGAGCAGATTTCAGAGGCGATTTTGTCCACAAGAAAAAAAATAATGAAGGATTTTCTTTTGCGTGTTGGAGAGAGAGAGAGAGAGAGAGAGAGAGAGAGAGAGAGAGAGAGAGAGAGAGAGAGAGAGAGAGAGAGAAGCAAACCAAAGCATGAATCTAACTGCTAATTGGTAAAAGGGGGACGCAATAAAAGACTGTGTTTTGAGGCGAATTTAAGAGCTTTTAATTTCAGAAAGTTCTCACCCCATGAATTGAAATAAAGTTTGAAGAATCACTTGGCGTGTTCGTGGCAAAGGAGCGAAAACAGAGAGAAAATACACGCAACTTTTCAGGTAACATTTGAAAATGGAAATCCTCAAAATATTTGAATAAAGAAAGTATTGAAACTGACTGCAGTTTAATATATATACAGGGTGAGTCACGACGAAATGTTATAACTTCGGGAGCTTATAGCTGAGGTCATTCCCAGTCAAAAACTTCATATGAACATAGATCCGATTCTTAACGGTTATGGAGCTATGGATATTTGGAGCTATGGATGTTTGAATGTTTAAAAATAAGAATAAGCGAACAAATAGCTGCTAAAGTTTTTATTCATGAATTCACAATAACTTCAAAATGACTACCCTCGGCCTCAATACACATCGCGGCTCGTCTGTGAATCGCGCGTGTAGCTCGCATTAGTTCATTACGATTGTTCTTTATGAGGGCTGCAGCATCCAAAATGTGACGAAGCAATGCATCTTGTGTTTCCACTTTTCTCTGGTACACCAGCTCTTTCATGCGCCCCTACAGATAAAAATCTAGAGGGGTTAGGTCCGGAGACCTGGGTGGCCAATTTTGTGCACCACCACGACCGATCCATCGATCATCGAGATGCGTTCTCACTGCACGGCTAAAATGGGGAGGAGCTCCGTCTTGTTGGAAGTACATACGCAATCGTGTTGCCAAAAGTACATCTTCTAACAGTGACGGCAGTTCGTCTTGCAGAAATCGTAGATAAATGTCACCTGTAAGACCACCTTCGAAGATAAACGGACCAATCAGCTGACCGTACAGAATACCACACCACACATTGACATTGAACCGATGTTTAAAATTACTTTCCACAATGGCATGAGGATTCATTTCTGACGACACATGTGAATTGCGAGTGTTGTTGACACCGTCGCGGGTAAATTGAGCCTCATCACAGAACAAGACGTATCGATGCAATTGTCGATCGGCATTGAGCCAATTACAAAATTCCAGCCGTTGGGCACGATCCCCAGGTTGGAGGTGCTGAACGCGCTGTACGTGGTATGGATAAATGCCTTCTTCGTGTAACGTTTAACATACTCTCATTTGAGGAACTCTAAGACGTGTGGAAATCCTTCGCGTACTAACATGAGGACTCCGCTGTACCATCTGAATAATATTTTCTTGTTCAGCACATCTTGTTGTACCGAACGCTCAGATAAAACAGTAACGCTAGGAAATGAACCGCTCTCTCGCAATCTCCGTGAAACGTTGCTAAACACTCGTCGATCCGGAATTCTTCGATTTGGAAAACGTCGCTGGTATTCAGCGACAGCAGCAGTAGTATTTCCATCGCAAAATCCGTAAACATACACTATATCAGCATATTCGGCATTTGAAAACGTAAAAGGCATACTGAACGCACAAAACATCAACTGCACGCTGTGAAACACAACACTCTACTGCGTAGTTAGTTCGGTTCGGTAAGTAACTGTCAATTCAGTTCAAGGGTCAGGCATACGCATGCTTGAAATTCAAACATCCATAGCCCCATAACCGTTAAGAATCGGACCTATGTTTATATGAAGTTTTTGACTGGGAATAACCTCAGCTATAACCTTCCGAAGTTATGACATTTCGTCGTGACTCACCCTGTATACACGGTGAACCAAAAGTAGGTGGACAGTAGGTTGAATACGGTTTGTGTTATATTATATTATAACTATGGTGTTCATTATAACTATGGTGTTTGTGTTATATTATATTAAATATTATAACTAAATTTATTTAAATTTTATTTTGTATTATAGTATACAAAAAAATTAAATATGTATTCTCAAAATAAACGTTATCATTTACTGTCCACCTACTTTTGGTTCACTCTATATAAGCTATTAAAGGGCTTTAAACTTTTAAAACTTTTAAAATTACAGACAGAACTTCCGTTACGCATCTCTCACTTGAAAAGTAATGCGTGAAAACAAAAGGCTTTCGAGGATATTATTACAATACAAAGTGAGAATCAGCAATGAAGCTTTTCATTTCTATCCCAAGCCCGAAACGTTGCAGAAAAGACAATTTATTAGAAAATTGGAAATCAGCGCGGCTTGACCATATGACCACTGCCTTAACTCACTGAGCCGTCCTGGACTCCGCTTTATTCTCTCATCTTTACAAAGCATAAAAGTGCTTTTTGTGCAATGACCGCACTTTGATACACGTAAAACAAGAAAAGGCAATTAACTGGTTTTTCTATCTTATAAAGGTTGAGTACTGCGCGAAAAACAATAACTGCTCTTTATATTATTTTTCAGTTACAGTTACCGTTACAGCTACAGTTACAATTACAGTTACTTCAAACTGTATATGTGCGTAATGAAGCGATTCCCAACCTGTTGTCCGCGTAGCTCTTCCAGGTAGTACGCAAGAGGGTTATAAATACGCAGCTTGCTAATTGCTAATTACTTTCATGATAATATTTTCAAGAGTAATATTAGCTTTATTACTTAATTTTAGGGTTAATTTTATTATATTATTTAATTATTTAATATTAGTAATATTAGTTTGTAACTTTTTCTTCTGTGGGTTGCCCGCTATCCAATTTGCTGCCCGGGTAAATTTAAAATTATTTAATGATAACTTGCCAGGCCAAAATCAAGATTTTGAGTCATTTGTTCATATCGTTTTGACCCTGGGCTCTTCTGAAGGCTATAACGTTTTTCAAAACAAACTAAACCACACGCACTTTATATCAAAAGACAGAGAACGTCGTCGCGAATAATTTGACGTAAACATCGAACAAGTTCTTTCGCTACAAAAAAGTTTAGAGCAAAGTTTATGTGGCCAAAATGCTGTTCAACTGAATAAGATTTCTGTCCGCGCGACGTTGGAGCTTAGTCGCCTATCGAACTTGAGTGAGAATAACAAGGGTATCGTGTCTGGAATTAATAATAAAAATAATAATAACTATATTAATGAGGGTAATAATGATAAAGAAAATAACAATAAAGATAATATTGATAATTATGATGGTAACAGCAATAACACGAATAGTGATGGGGTAAAAAAAGTCAATGGTAATAGATGATACTTGGATTATAAAGACGTAAACTGGAGAAATATTGCAAACATAAATACAAAGTAAGGAAAAAAGGTAAGATTTAAAAGATTTTTTTGAATTTTATTCTGGGTTTCAATTCTTGGGAGGTTTTACTCTATTTTAAGACATAGTTTTCTTTAAATTCTATTCCGTTTGCGTTTACAAATACAGTGTTTTTGTCCGGGATCACTTTAACATATTGCTTCCCGGGAACCTTTCTTTAACATATTGCTTCCCAGTGTATATCGCTTTAACATATTGCTTCCCAGTGTTAATCACTTTAACATATTGCTTCCCGGGAACCTCTCTTTAACATATTGCTTCCCAGTGTATATCGCTTTAACATATTGCTTCCCAGTGTTAACCACTTTAACATATTGCTTCCCAATATTTAGGATAAGGAGTACGATAAAAAATGTTCGCTTTAATAAAGTAAAGACATAAAAAGTAAATCATAACATGTTAAAATATTAGATTGAAAGTAAATTTATTAGAATTGTTGGGCTATATGGTCACACAAAGTAAAAAATGGATTTCGAAAGAATCGGTCACGCCACATCATTTGCCACAAGTACGAGTTGAGTAGCTCCTTTTTGCATCCTTTCATTTTCTTTATATGGTATTTATGCTTGTTCCAGTAAGATTCAATAGTCTGGGTATGAACTCCAGTTTCACGATTTTTAGGTATTTAAAATCATTTAAAATTAAATATAATTATATATATATTATATATATATCAACGTAAAGAACGACGCTTGTATAGGAGATATTCCGCGCAAGACGAGAGAGAGAGAACGAAACAAATGAAAAAATGAGGTAACCACCCGGGAATCGAACCCGGGATCTTCCGATTGGCGGTCAGATGCGATAACCATTACACCATGGGCCTCACTCTTCCAAATGCCGTAATTCTTCTACATACTCGCAGAAACCAATGCCCCAAGGGGGCACCTCCCGCATGCCGTAACATTATATACATTTAACTGCAAACACGCAGTATAATTAACGTAAAGAACGACGCTTGTATAGGAGATATTCCGCGCAAGACGAGAGAGAGAGAACGAAACAAATGAAAAAATGAGGTAACCACCCGGGAATCGAACCCGGGATCTTCCGATTGCCGGTCAGATGCGATAACCATTACACCATGGGCCTCACTCTTCCAAATGCCATAATTCTTCTACATACTCGCAGAAACCAATGCCCCAAGGGGGCACCTCCCGCATGCCTTAACATTATATACATTTAATTCCCGGGTGGTTACCTCATTTTTTCATTTGTTTCGTTCTCTCTCTCTCGTCTTGCGCGGAACATCTCCTATACAAGCGTCGTTCTTTACGTTAATTATACTGCGTGTTTGCAGTTAAATGTATATAATGTTACGGCATGCGGGAGGTGCCCCCTTGGGGCATTGGTTTCTGCGAGTATGTAGAAGAATTACGGCATTTGGAAGAGTGAGGCCCATGGTGTAATGGTTATCGCATCTGACCGGCAATCGGAAGATCTCGGGTTCGATTCCCGGGTGGTTACCTCATTTTTTCATTTGTTTCGTTCTCTCTCTCTCGTCTTGCGCGGAATATCTCCTATAGAAGCATCGTTCTTTACGTTAATTATACTGCGTGTTTGCAGTTATATATATATATGCCCGGTTAGGTTAATTGAATGCCCCGTTAGGTCAACTGAATGTCCGGTTAGATCAACTGAATGCCCGGTTAGGTCGACTGTACGCCCTTGATGATTGGTTAGGTTAAGTCGTGATATTCTCGTTAGTTTTGACAGTAAATTAACGAAACTATCACGACTTAACCTAACCAATCATCAAGGGCGTACAGTTGACCTAACCGGGCATTCACTTAACCTAACCGGGCATTCAGTTGACCTAACCGGGCATTCAATAAACCTAACCGGGCATTTATATATATATGATCCACCTGAAGATCTTTCCCCCCAGCCTAGATTACCAACCTCTTTCTAACCAACCAACCTTTCTTTTTTTAACATATTGCTTCCCAGTGTTAATCACTTCAACATATTGCTTCGCAGGAGGGATCACTTTAACATATTGCTTCCCGAATGCTTTGGGAAGCAATATGTTAAAGTGATCCTTTGTCCGTGTTGAGTCTACAGATATATAAAAAATATGGAGCAAGTGTAGTTTATTTACGTCTCCCTGACGCAAAAGGGGACACAAACTACATTAGGTCAAAGTTGGGGAACGTAAACTACACTAGGATCTTTAGGAGACATTTTTTAAATGAATCCATCAAATAAAACATTAAAACTAACAAAAATATTACGACTTAACCTAACTAATCGTCAATATATATATATATATATACAGTATATATATATATATATATAAACCTTACCTTACAACCTTACAAAGGTTCCGCGCGATGATTTCTCATTTCGCGAAGGTCGAGCTTGTCGCCCCTCCTCTCGAGTTGGCCTGTGAAGTAGTGAGTTGGATTCTTGCGCTCTCCACCTCACATAGCCAGGTACGCCCGGCTCATCGGGGATTGTTCTGAGCCAGGCGTCTAGTCTTCTTTTGAAGATTTCCACTGCAACTCCCTTCGTGTTTCTTAGGCCTTTGGGCAACTGATTAAACAGTTTTGGTCCTCTCACTACAAAACTATTTTCTTTCAGGGTTAAGGATGTTCCCTGTCTCGCCTTCAATTTGGGAATACAACACAGTCTACCGCTTCTACTTTCCATCGTTGTTTGGGGAGTTATGGGATTCAGAGTAAGATTAGGGACTAGTTTCTCCATTATTTTCCAAGTGTAAATAATGGTGTATCTTTCTCTTCTCCTTTCCAGTGAATATAGGTCTAGTTCTCGTAACCTTTCCCAGTAATTTAGTTCTTTGCATCCATTGATCTTGGCTGTGAAGCTTCTTTGGATCCCCTCCAGCTGTCTAATGTCTTCTTTTTTATATGGGGAAGTTAGGACCGAGCAGTATTCTAATTTGGGTATGATCAGGGTTTTCAGTAGAAGAATCATTACATTCCTATCCCTTCGTTTAAAGGTTCTCAATATCTGACCCGTTATTCTCTTTGCTCTGTTTACTGCTATCTTATTTTGTGTTTCAAATTTCGCATCATCTGTCATTACAACCCCTAAATCTTTTGCTCTGGAATTTCTCTGAATTTCCTGTCCATTTGGGGTATAATATTCCATGCACTTTAGGTCTTCTCTTTTTCCGTACCGTAATAGCTGAAATTTCTCGGTGTTAAACTTCATATTGTTGTCTTCAGTCCACTTGTAGATTTTGTTTATGTCGGTTTGTAGAGATCCTGTCTTCTGGGTTTCTTATTTTTCTACTGATCTTTGTGTCATCCGCAAAGGATGTTACTGTGCTGTCTCTGGTAACGTCCTCATCTATGTCAGTTAGCATGATTATGAAGAGTAGTGGAGCTAATACTGTTCCTTGTGGTACTGAGCTGAGGACCTCTGATTCTGATGAAGATACTCCTTTTACTGTAACGACTTGCCTCCGCTCACTAAGGAAATTATATATCCATTTCCCTACTTTTCCTGTTATTCCCATATATTTCAGTTTATGTATTATGATTCCGTGGTCACACGGAATATATATATATATTGACGATTGGTTAGGTTAAGTCGTAAAATTTTCGTTAGTTTTAACGTTTTATTTGATTAGGTACACGGACAAAGTTGGGGAACGCAAACTACATTAGGATAATGTAGGGGAACGTAAACTACACTAGGACCACAGGGGGACGTAAACTACACTTGCTCCAAAAATATTATTCTAAACTAAATACAGGCCTGTATACGGACGGTTAGCGATTGTGGATACTTGCGTTTTTTGGTCCAGTTTGTGTAGAGCAAGCCTGAGGTAGTACGAGTATGACTGTGATTGATACAGGTAAATTTGTGCTGCGTTGGGGAGGAAACACAAACGTGCAGTGCAACTTGCTCCTGAAGAATCATGTACCAGGCAGGATTGATAATAACTGGGGGTGTCTGCAATACAAACTAACGAAAATTGCAATAAATTGAATAGGGATATGGATATTCTTTTGACAAGACAGAGCATTGTTGCTTTCAGTGGTGATGAACCACATACGGAAGTCTCCTCAGTACTTTGGCCCCCTATTTGGTTGTTGCTGTTGGTTAGCCGATCAGCCCACCCTGATCGAGCAAGCCGGCGGCACGCAGGTAACCGATCGCCCTCTCCGAAGTGGACCAGAGGTTCAGCGCACTAGTGATGTTGTGTTGTGTTCGTTGTTGTGCGAGAGCGGTACAGTCTGTCATAATGTGTTCAATTGTTTGTGGTGTGTCCTGGCACAGGTGGCAGGTATCGTCTGTGGAGTTGTCTAGTCTGTGTTTATATGTCTGTAAGTTGGGGTGATGTCCACATCGGAATCGTGCTAAGTTAACTCGATCCGATCTGCTCAGGCTGGTCTCTGACCTGTCAATGAGTGGCGGCTTCGCACCTAGGACCGCATTCGGACCGAGTCGTGTCAGTGCTTTGTGGGTTAGGTGTGTGTGTGTGTGTGTGTATGTGTTTTCTGTACTGTGTGATGTCTGTGGAGCGTAGTATGGAATGGAGTATTTGGTTATAATGTCTCTCAGGTGTTACCTTAATGGTGCGAGGTGTCGGTGCATGATTGTACATGTAGTGGCAAGGGTGTTGTGGGTTAGTTGTCGCTGCTGCCATGAATTGTGTTCCCCTCCTGTCTAAATGTTCCCTAACTTTCAGTATTTTTGTTTCTGTATGCAGGTATTCTATTGGTGTTGTTTGAGTGCATCCTGTAATGTTATGAAGTGCGTTGTTTTGTATTGCCTGTAAGGTGTTTATATGTGTGTTTGAGATAATGGGTGCCCAACATGGGTTAGCATAGTCCATAACTGAGCGAATATATTGTTTGTATATGAGTGATGTTGTTTCCTGCTGGTGTCCAAAGTTTGTGCCTGTTAGTAGCCTAAGCATGTTAAGTCTTGACGTACATTTGTTTGTAATGTCCTGAATGTGGTTTGCAAAAGGTAATGATGTGTTGTATGTGACTCCAAGTATTTTGGTCCTGTGAGTGTGTGGAATGTTGGTGATGTTCAGTGTAAGCTGTGGAGTTATCTGGTGTTCTTTTGTGTTGCTTGTTAGCAAGGTGATGGTTAATTTTGTGGGCGCTACTTTGAGTCTATTGTGTGTGAGCCAGTCTTGTATACTGTTTATGGATGTTTGTAGGTTATTTGTAGCGGTGTCGATGTTGTTGTGGGTGGATGTTAGAGTGATGTTATCTGCATATGATGATAAGGTAAGCTTGTTATCTATGAGTGTTGGAATATGATGCTTGTATAAGTTGAACAGTGTTGGTGAGAGAACAGAGCCTTGAGGGATCTCGTTCGGAAAAAGCTTGTTTTTGGATGACTTGCCATTAAATGTGACATGTGAGTATCTTCCTGAAAGATAGTTGCTCAGCCACCTTTTGGTGTTATTGTGCATGTTTGTGTTGAGTATTTTGTTTATGAGAGGGAAGCGTGGGATAGCATCAAATGCTTTAATTATGTCTATTGTTGCTAATAGTGTACGTTGACCTGGTCGTCTGGAGTTGATGCCATCCATGATGTGCTGCGTGAGGTTAGTGAGTAATGTCGTGGTTGAGTGGTGAGGTCTGAATCCATGTTGAGTAGGCGATAGTGGTATGTGTGGGTTGGTGATTTGTAAGATTAGTCTTTCTGTTACTTTGGAAGGTGTGCATAGTAAAGTAATGGGTCTATAGGAAGCTGGTTCTGTTCGATTTTTGTTTGGTTTGAGCAGTGTAATAAGTTTACCTTGTTTCCATATGTTAGGAATAATACAGTGTTGGTATGAATATGTACTGATGTTTGTGAGAGCTAGTATTCCCTGTGGGCCCAAGTGTTTAAGATGTATGTTTAATGTGGTGAATTGTTCCTCAGTCTGTATTTTGAACTGTTCCCAATCAGCTTTCTTGTAATTTCTGTAAGTGTGCCTAAGGCTGTTGGGGCAGAGTGTAGAACGTGTTGTAATGATGATGGGCAGGTGGTCTGATGACAGTTGTTTTTCTGTTCTCCAGTGTGTATGTTTTGCTAGTGAGGGGGAACAGAACGTTATGACTGGGGAGGAGTTTGAGTATCTTGTTTGATGTGGTATGTGTGTATGTTCTTCTGTGTTGTTAAGAATGAAGAGGCTGTTTAGTTGTGTGGCTATGTTGGCGCCTCTGGTGTTGTTTTGGTTGTGCAGGTACCAACTAGTGTCTTTAGCGTTGAAGTCTCCTCCTAAGATGACATTAGTGAGAGAGGCCAGATTTTGTAACTGTGGATTGTAATTGGCTGGCACCTGAGGTGAACTATCTGGTGGGATGTAAATGTTGATGAGTGTGGTGTTGTGTTTTGCGCGTGTTTTAATGTTAACTTCCTGTATTTCTATCGTGTTATCTGCTTGGATTGTGTTTGTAATGTTTTGGGTGGCATCACTGTAGCTAATGCGTTTACATATGTAAGTGATGAGTCCACCCCCGTGACCCCCAGTACGATCTTGACGGATCGCCGTAAAGTCAGGGATGGTGGGTGTTTTGTGTGTGCGTTTTAGTTTTGTTTCTTGTATAAGTGCTATGTGAATGTTTTGTTTATGTACGAATTCCTTAAGCTGCAACCCCTATTTGGTTGTTAATGCTGCTGCTGCCAGCTGCTCGTACCCTGAAATGGATGTACATATAAATAAGTATATATATAGTATATATATATATATATATATATATATATATATATATATACACAGTATATATGGCTGATATTCACATTAAATGCCTGAACTTCTTTATTTTGAAATAACCTGCAGGAAAAAGTGAAACATCCACTCCGAGTATTTTCGAGTTATTTCAGCTCCTCTTCAGGTAAACTAAACTAGTTTCCGTAAAGAGGAGTTGAAATACAGTGTGGTCCAAAAATCCCTATCTATTTTGCTGAAATAATGCTATTTCCATTTTATTTTCTACAGACCATAGATGATGATGTATATGCAAGAACGTATGATTGTAGTAACACTACGTATCTAAGGGAAGAAGTGCAAACAAATTAGAGAAAAATTCGAAAGAACATTTCAGAAACCAGAACCTACAGACAAAGCAATTCGCGAGCTGGTCAATAAATTTAAAAGAACAGGATCTGTTCATGATGAGGCAAGATCTGGACGTCTAGGTACCTCTCAAGAAAATGTCGAATTGGTAAGAGATGTCTTTGAAACAAATCCTAGACTATCAACTCGCGCAGCATCACGTAGACTGAGCATACCAAAAACGACTGTTCTAACGATTTTAAAATCAACATTAAAAAAGAGAAGTTACTATATTCAAGTTCTACATGAATTACACGAAGAGGATTATCCAAGACGAGCCGCCATTGCACGGAATTGATTGAAAATATTCATACCAAAAACTTATTAAACCGAGTTTTACGCATGGGAGATAGATTCTCCTAAAGGTAATGTCTGATTGGGTATGACAAGCTCGAAGATTTACGGACCTTTTTTCTTTGACATACTTCTTTGACATACTTCAGCAGTTTCCTGAACCCCAACTTCGTTCAGATGGCATTCTCAACACTGTTGTCTTTCAACAAGGAGCTCCATGTCACTATGCAAACATCGTTTGGGAGTACCTTGAGCTCTTACGAAATCGCCGGACTGGACGTGGTGGAAACAGGCCCTGGGCAGCACAATCTCCGGATTTAACACCATTAGACTTCTTTGTGTGAGTCTTTATAAAGTATGAGGTTTACAAAACAAGAGTTACAGACCTGCAGGATCTGCGAACCCGCATTGTCGCGGCAGTCGCTAAAAGATGAGATACTTGAGAATGTGTTCCGCAATGCAGTGGACAGAGTTGAGATTTGCGGAGATCCTGATGGTGCTCACGTCAAATCTTAGACCTAAGCTTGATAAATAAATATACATCTAATTGTTACTACATTTTTATCCTAAAAATAATGTTCTTTCAATTTTTGGACCACCCTGTATATATATATATGTTCCGTCCAATTTGTAAATAGCCCATTTCATGAATTGATCAAGACTAGTGCCAATTCATGAAATGAGCAGGAAAGTTACCCATTTTTTGTTTGCTTTTATTGTTTGAAATAGAAAATTTTTCGCACAAAAATAGTTTAGTTGTTTATAAAATTCTCTCCAAATTTATTTTTAAGCTTAAATTTAAGTTCTGGAAATGAGAGTTGGAAATTTTATGTCTATTCTTGTAAATAATTGTCTTGTAAATATGTGCGTAAATATTATGTACGAAAATTTGAAACTCGTACCAACCAATGCTCGTTTCATGAAATGGGCGGTCTGAGTAACCATTTCATGAAATGGGCAACGTTCTTGCTCATTTCATGAAATGGGCACAAGCTTTGATCAGTTCATGAAATGGTTTATTTCACTAATTGGGCGTAATATATACTGTATATATATATATATATATATATATATATATATATATATATATATATATATATATATATATATATATATTGTTCACGCACTGTAGTGCGTTGACATCTTTTCTGACGCCGACTAGCACTTCGCGGACAGCTCTTCTGAAGACTATAACTGTTTTTCATAAGAAACTACACCACACGTATTTTACACCAAAAAATACACAACACAACATCACAAGTGCGCTGAACCTCTGGTCCACTCCGGAGAGGCTTGCTCGATCAGGGTGGGTTGATCGGCTAACCAACAACAAGAACGCTTAGGGTACTAACAGGCACAAACTTTAGACACCAGCAGGAAACAACATCACTCATATACAAACAATATATTCGCTCAGTTATGGACTATGCTAGCCCATGTTGGGCACCCATTATCTCAAACACACACATAACCACCTTACAGACAATACAGAACAACGCACTTCATATCATTACAGGATGCACTCGAACAACACCAATAGAATACCTGCATACAGAAACAAAAATACTGAAAGTTAGGGAACATTTAGACATGAGGGGAACACAATTCATGGCAGCAGCGACAACTAACCCGCAACACCCTTGCCACTACATGTACAATCATGCACCAACACCTCGCACCATTAAGGTAACACCAGAGAGACATTATAACCAAATACTCCATTCCATACCACGCCCCACAGACATCACACAGTACAGAAAACACATACAAACACGCCTAACCCACAAAGCACTGACACTACTCGGTCCGAATGCGGTCCTAGGTGCGAAGCCGCCACTCACTGACAGGTCAGAGACCAGCCTGATTAGATCGGATCGAGTTAACTTAGCACGATTCCGATGTGGACATCACCCCAACTTACAGACATATAAACACAGACTAGACAACTCCACAGACGACACCTGCCACCTGTGCCAGGACACACCACAAACAATTGAACACATTATGACAGACTGTACCGCTTTAGCACAACAATGAACACAACACAACATCACTAGTGCGCTGAACCTCTGGTCCACTCCGGAGAGGGCGATCGGTTACCTGCGTGCCGCCTGCTTGCTCGATCAGGGTGGGCTGCTCGGCTAACGAACAACAACAACAACAACAACACCAAAAGATGGAGGATGTAGTCACGAATAATTTGATGTAAAAGGTGGAACAACTTTGTTCATTACAAAAAAGTCTAGAGCAAAGTGTATGTGGCCAAATTGTTGTTTAGCTGAGTAAGACGTTTATTCGCTGGGAATTCTAAGCTCCGGCCAACGGAGCTACTTTACAATATGTGTCGTTTCTGGTAATAAGTAATTTTGTGCATCTGATCAAATCACGCTTGTACAAAATTTTTATACTCTTCTGTGAAATCGAGGAAAAGCAAATCAATCCATAAATTTACAAAAATACCAAAGACATAAATTTTGAACTTCACATCCAAAGCCAGTAAGACCAAATTTGTGAAGCTATACTTAAAAGGTAAGTGGTTCGTGATCTTAAAGAAAATGTTAAGTTCTCATTGACTTAAAATTTCTGTTCAAAAGGTAGGATGAGGGCTAATTTTGTGCGAAATTTGTGTTTAAAACAAAATGGCATTATCTACATTGACTAGTCTGAAAAATGCTTTATGCAAAAAGGCAATTTTTTTTGTGTATGTATAATAGTAAATCTTAAAAAGAACAAGACAAGAATAACACACCAAAATTATTTGGCATAAAAAATTCAGTTAAAAAATTAAAAAATATTTTACAGAGTGCTTGAAGTGGACGGCAACGCGGGGGTGTACCCCCCCCCCACTTCTCTCAATTGGTCAGCAGCACACCCTTACTTCTTTGCTGGAAAGAAATGAGGGGGAACACGCACCCCACCTCTTGAATTAGTGGGGTACGAAAGCGCGCGAAATCTATACATGCCGGAACCAATCAACGTCCAATACGTAGTTCTAAGTCGTTCGTTTCTTGAGTGATGAGTTTCAAGTGCCATCAAAAGATTGCGCAAGGATTTCGAGAATATATTCGAAATAAATGAAAAGATGTACCGCCTAGACTAAAATCATTATTAGCGGCAATAAATTCAGTAATTATTTCAACGAGCGAACGTGAACGCTCATTCAGCTGCATGAATCTCACTATTACATCAGCGAGAAACTGTATAAAAATTGATGCAGCATCCAAATTGCTTTTCCTTAAGTTTGCAGGACCACCACAACTTCTCTTCAAACCAGAGACTATGCAAGAAAATGGATTGCAAAAGGAAAACAGGATGCAGATTATACAGCTTGCCAAGCTAGAAAACCTGAAACAGTAATTGCTACGGGATATGCTCTTTTTAAATTATTTTAATCTAGCATTTTTTTTTTTTTTTAAATATTATTTAATAAATTTGCATTTTAATTACCTATTTTTATATTTTAAATACCTATTTTTATATGCTATGCAATAAACAAAATTTTTGGTGCTACTGTAGTATGCGGTCTACCTACGATTCGGCGGTCTACCTTTTAATTATAGCTTCTTATCTTGTTTACTAATTGTTTGTTTACATCCCATTGTCAATCGCCCTTGACGATTGGTTAGGTTTAGTCATGATATTTTCGTTAGTTTTAACGAAAATATCATGAAAAACCTAACCAATCGTAGGTAGACCGCATACTACAGTAGCACCAAATTTTTTTTATATAAATATCAATTATATGCGATTAAATAGTTATAAATGCATTATGTCCCTTTACACGAATAAAAAAATTAACCGTATATTAACGTATTTTGCAACATATAATTGACAAAACTAATAGCTAATTTTTAAAATTTAATACGGTTTTGTATGCTTGAAAAATTTAACTAAACTTAAGTTATCGTGTTAGAATGCCTTTTTAAAATTGTATTGTTCTTAAAATATGAGGGGCAACGCTAACAAAATTTTTGAAAGACCACACCCTTGCTTTAAAATTTCCATTTCGAGCACTGTATATATATATATATATATATATATATATATATATATATATATATAAACAGAAACTACACATATTAAAATATATATATATACTGAAACCACTGCGGAAGAGAATATATACAAAACTCATTCAGTATATCTCAACGTCTCCTGGCCGAATGGGTAACATGGCGGCTTGCAAAATTCGAATTTTCAGTAGCATTGGTTAGAATCTTAACCAGGTAAGGTAAATTTATTTTTAATATATTTAATCTTAAAACGTAAGTTCCTGTTAGTATGTTGTTCCTGATTAACATAAAATTGATATGCATGTAATTACATTTAGATAAGGAAAATAAACTGAAATGGTATTTACTTGAAATTTCTTCCAATACATGGCGTCACCCACTTCAATTAAATTATTTTCAAGGAATCAGTTCCCCGAAAATATTTCGTCAAGCATCGAAATTTGATGAAAATACGGTTATCATCTGAGGGCCCTTTGTTCGATGAAAGAATTTCCCACATCTTGAAAATTCTGGTCACAGTGTACGTGTAAAAAGCTGGCGCTAAATATATATATATATATATATATATATATATATATATATATATATATATATATTATTTTTTTAATTTTGATTTTTCAACACCAAATGTTGTTTTGTGCGTTATTCTTGTCCTGTTCTTTTTAAGGTTTATTATTATTATGCACACAAAAAAGATTTGCCCCTTTGCAATACTCATTTTTCAAACTAGTACAAATGTTGATGAATATCATTAGAATAAAGTTAACTTTTTAAATAAGAAAGAAAATTCAAAAAAAACACCACAATCCCCTCCCTACAGTTTCGGTTAGGTGGTAACACCATCCTTCCTTAATGGTAGTCCTTAGAAAAGTATGGAGGAAAAAGTGGCACGTCGTGACGTCGACCTGAAAAGGTTGGGAATCCCTGGCCTAATGCAAAGAATAATGAAGTATCCGTAAATTGGTTTTGAGTCATGATAACAACAGTTAAAAACATTTCTTCAGCCCAGAAAAGATGTTGATTAATTTGCTTTTAACAGAAGACGTACTTTTATATTCTCTTTCAGGCACAAAATGACTTTATTGGTTTAAAATTAGTCATTTTTAGTTTCAAATTATTTATTTACTTATTTATTTATTTCTACAAGTAGTTTCACGTTCTCCTTCTTTTTCTTTCAGTGCTTACAGTATTTATTCATAAGAAACGTTGCCCGTTTCCCCCTGCATGATTTCAGCGGTCGAGGGAAAAACAGGATCCTATTTGGATAACAAACAGTGTCGTAAAATGACTTTAATTTTTAGTTACGTTTCTTTAATTTTACGTTATCTCCGTTATTTTCACTCTTAAAACCTATTTTACACTGATTTTTGTATTCTATAAAACGGCAGACGGTTAGCGTGGCTACCTTGACTGAGACATTGGACTTGCAAACGACATTTTTTTGAACAAAGCTAGGGAGTGGGAAATGATGACAATTATCACTATTTTCTGATTTATTTTAATTAAGACAATAAACATGACGGGGTTAAGCGAACCGATTTCATAATTTAACACTAGATCGTGGAGAGACCTTCTAAATCCCAATTACATCTTAACCAAACAAAACACTCCTTTTCATAACAGACCGCGCCCGAGACTGACTTCTGAGTATACTTCCGGTCTTCAACTCATTTCAAATCTCTCTCCATATTGCCAACTAGTGTTTTATATTTCAAACAATTACATTTTACATATGTTAATTTCATAAACTTAAATCAATTTATTACACAAAAAAACATTATTAAATTCTTATTAAACACCAGTACAAGACAACATACACTGGTTTCGCATCCTAGCAAACAAATGTATACGTTTACTAAACGTTCACCAAGTGTCCTGTAAACGTCTTATGACCATTTATTAAACGACCATTTAGTTAACGCATTCTGTATACAGATACTTCACCTTCGAAATATGTCAAGTTAGTTTAAATAACCCCATTACAATTTCAAACAGTTTCCCCTCAAGGTAAAATTCAGGCAAAAGAAAACGAGGGATTATGTTCTCAACCATAGATGAAATTAATATTTTATGTAAGATATGAATTAATAATTTAGGTGTTGTATTTATGAAATAATAAATGACTAGTCGAGATATTTCACTGAGGCCGGGCATCTTTCTTCTCTCATTAATTACGAGTATTTTCCCTTCTTATAATAAATTGAACCACTCATTTGAATATGATAACTCAAAACATTAATTATTGGTTTTATTGGTTATGAACAACGTGCGGAAGCCTTGTTAGTACAATAACCTTCTATATATGCTTAGCATGATGCTGCTAGCTATTTTTATGGGCGGAACGATGCTTTGTGAAACAGTGAAGCTTGACTTTCTGTTTAAGATTTAAATTCTAACTAATTTCTGTCCTAAATATACTTTTATATATATATATAAAATGTGGTGTGTGTGTGTGTGTCACAGTATATTGTTTTATAGAAAATAGATAAAATTTTCTTATTAATTTGGCTTTAGAAAATATATTTTTTAAGACACTTTATAGATTTTAGTTGCAATAATGTTCCCATGAATAATTTATGTTGGAAATAAGCCATTTTATATTCTATACTGGAAATAAAGTTAGAACCTCGCTCTCATTTTCTTTTTATGCAGGAAGGAAGGGCCAAGGGCGATGCCCTCGAAAACGTATTTCCTCTCCTCCCCCAAAAAAATGAATAAGAAGAGAGCCGAAACCAAGGTCCAGGGTTTTGGAGATGCCTAGACAATCTGAGTTTGAAAGATTCGAGGTAATAGACAGGGGGAAAGATGGATTGGGGAAGATTGTTCCAGAGTTGACCGGTTGAGTAGATGAAAGATTGAAAATACCGATTAACTCTTGCGTTAGAGAGTTAGACAGAGAAAGAATGAGAAACTGTCGAAAGTCTGGTGCTTAACCCTTAATAGGAAATGATGGGTCAGAAATGAATTGCGTGTTATGTCTGAGGGACCCGTGAATTTCTCCTGTCCATGGTTAAAGGAGGAGGCATGCAGTTATAGAGTTCAGAAGAGCAGTGTCAGTTATAATACCGCTGACATTGCGGCGAAGAGAGAGGGATTAAAGACAGTGAGTAAGAGGGGGAATTGATGAGACGAAAAGCCTTTGATTCCACCAGGTCAAGTACGGCTGTGTGGGTTAAGCCACCCCATACATGAGAAGTATACTTTAACTATTAATAATACTTATTTACTTATTTATTTATTTATTTATTATTAATTAATAAACTATCTGTTTATTTTTAATAAAAGCCCAGTAAAGCCTAAAGCTTAAGGGCCAAATTAAATAAAATAAATAGTCCAGCGTCACAATTTTTATGTTATTGTAAGTTGTAAAAATTGTAATAAAGGATTAGCTCACATACAGGGGCGGACAAGACCCCTGTACAGAGACAGCAATTGAGCGAGAGTGAAGAAACTGCGGAGGAGGTACAGCACACCTAACTTCTTAGAAGCTGTTACTATTTCTTTTAATGTTTTTTTGTTATATAATGTCAGATGATTGTTTTGTTTTAGTAAGTGATTTTTCATTGGATTTGTTATAAAAGAGTGTTAGAAAGGTTTGGGGGGGGGGGGCAGGAGAGGTCCTGGAACGCATCCCTATTAAATACATGTAATAAATGGCTCACTTTATGCGAACATTTTTTGGAACGCAATCCCAGTATAAAGCGAGGGTGACCAGTACACAGCTATCACCAGATGATGATCGCTTGCTACATCTGCTCCTCTTCTATTTTGCACATCCTTTGGTAACGTTTGGTTAGCTTCCGCCCGAATTGTTCATTCTGACGAAGGTCAAGCTTTTCACTCCACCTTAGACCTACAGTTTAATGTGGAATCCGAACCACGCCCCATCAGCAGCCCAGCGTCTTAACCACTAGGCCACCTAGGGTACCCATTTATCTACCAACCACTTTCTTTATTGTGTGGAAGGATGAACAGCTGGGTTTTGCTGCGCGCCGGCTGCCGTCGGGTCTCGAACCCGGGGCCGATGGATTCGTAGTCAGCGACGCTAACTACTACACCACCGAGGCGCATCAGCGATCCTCTCCACTTCTTCCTAATGGTTATATGATCAATCTGGTTTTCCGTCCTGCTATCAGGCGACATCCCGGTAATTTTATGCACTCTTTATGCTGGAACAAGGTACCACCAATCACAAGCTCTTGCTCTCCGCAGAAATCTGCGAAAAATTCACCATTTCTACTCATTACTCCTATACCATGCTTGTCCATTACCAGTGTTGGGCACTAAAGCGTTAATCCGATAACAGTTAATTAACGAAGTTAACTTTTTTTAACGGACTATTAACGGAAGTTAATTTCCATTTATCGTTATCGGACCAGTTAACTTCCGATAACTCGATATTTAGTCTGTTAAAGTCCGTTAACACGTTAACTGCGATGAGTCATTCACGGAAGATCACCGCTCCGCGAATGAATTCAAACCGCCATAACTTCAGTTCCCGCCATAATAATTCTCTGGTAAATTAAAATTTAGTTAATGGTTAGTGGTTACAAGGATTTCAAAACATGTAATCAGTACATTTTTTATTAAAAATAAAAAATAAAGTTATTAAGCAAAAAAGTTGCAAAACTTGATAAAAATACAGTTAAATACCTATTTATTGTTGGATTTTGCATAAATAAACATTTTCTATGGGTTTTAAAGCTTTTTTCCTTGATTTTTTTAAATGGTAGTAAAGAAATAGTTATCGTTAACGGATTATCGTTAACTTCCGTTAACTTTGTAGTAAAATTATCGGATTATCGTTATCGGAGTTAAAAATTGGGGTTAGCGGATTATCGTTATCGAAGTTAACTTTTTGGTTAACGAAGCCCACCACTGTCCATTACATACTCCTGTCTTTGTTTTCTCTCTCCACCTTTGCGTTGAGGTCTCCCATCAGGATAACAATGTCTTTTCTCTTAACTCCCCCAAAAACTGTAGTGAGCTGTTCGTAGAACTCTTCCTTCTGCTCATCCTCATCCTCAGTATGCGCATAACATTGAATAATTGTTATGGGTCTAGCCTTCGTCTTAAATCTTACTCTTACTATTCTCGAAGATATTGGCTCCCATTCCAATAAACTTTTCTCCACCTCTCCTGTGAACAATATGCTACGCCTCTCTATATTCTTCTCCACTTGGTCTTCCGGAGTACAATAGTTTTCTGGCATGGTTCCACTCGTACTTCCCCGTCTCCTGTCCACCTCGTTCGCTCAATCCCAGAACCGCCACCCTATATCTCTCAGCCTCTCTCGCAATTTGCTTAAGCCTCGATGTCTCGTACATAGTTCGTATATTCCAGCATCCAATTCGTGTCCGATATTTCATGCCAAAGTTCGTCAACGTTAGATCCGTCCCGTTTTGCACAGTTTCAGTTTCTGTAATCGAGCGTTCAGGTTGTGCAGGGGATTAACCCACGGCAGCCGAGTCCGGTGGTGGGGCTGCCACCTTAAGGTCTCCGAACATACCCTGTCAGTTTTTGGTCCACGGCGTAACGCCACTTTCCAGCGGGGAGCTCCCCTATCCGCCACCTGGAGACGCGCCGGATGGGAGAACTGACAAAGACCACTCACGGGGTACATTGTATAGATACTGAATAATAAGAAAACTAACCAATTATTTTTGCATCATTTTTTCTTGGACACCCTGTATATTGAATAGTAAGAGTTAATGACTCTTAAAAGGTATGTGAAAAGAAGGTTAAATTTTTTTCGCAAAAGAAAAGTGTTTAAAAATACGAACCTAAAAAAAACGTTGCATCACTATACAGTACTTATATACATATATATACACACACACACACGTGTATATTATATATATATATATATATATATATATATATATATATATGTGCGTGTGTTCTATATGCATGGTTAAAAGTAAAGTGAAAATCATAAATATTTGATAATGAGCAAATAAATATAATCTTTAAAATGTCTGAAAAGTTTAAATCTTTCTGAGCTCCGTTTATAATATCTCTCTCTCTCTCTCTCTCTCTCTCTCTCTCTCTCTCTCTCTCTTTGCATAGACACACACACACACACACACACACACACACACCTATTTAGATTTCCATTCATCTTTGAAAGGTTTCGCGTGAAGTTACAGCACTTCACGCATATTAAGTGCCTCAGAGACAGCACATATTATAGTTACTTTTAAAGTTTCAAAATCGTCCCTCTTTAAAAAGGAGAAATGATAAAAAGTTAAAAAATTTTAAAAGTTTGTTGAATCCGGAAAAGAGATGCCGGAAATCGGTTGAGAACGGAAATGGAATAAGCGTCCCCCAAACTCGTAGAAACGTGTCTCTTTCCTTCAATTTTGCATCAATTGCCGGCACAAGTTTCAAAAATGAGCGTTAATGGATTCTTAAATGGTGGAATACAATGACGATTTTTTAATTTTTTTATTTTTATCATTTGAAGAGGTTTTAATCTATAAAGGTTTCATTAAAATCTATAATAACATTAAATGTTTATTTTTACTTATTGACGATTTCGAAATTAATTCACTTCTTCGTTTTTGTGTAAATAATAATAATAATAATAATAATAATAATAATAATAATATAATGATAATAATAATAATAATATATTTAGGATAGCATATTTCAGAGGATGAATTTGAAACGCGACCATTTGAAGAATGCGGATATATTGCTGCCGAATAAAAATAGTGAATTGGGACCCCGTTTTCAATATTATATTTATTCGGGACAAACATTGCTTTAGTTTTCAATTCTATTAAATAATAATAATAATAATAATTATCAGAACCAAAATGCTGCAAAATGATTGGAAGACTAAATAATGCAAAGCACGAACGTGGCTTCAATATTCAATTAATTAATAGATATGGAAATTATTCAACAAATAATTTGTTGATGTCAGCGTCGACGAAACAAAATATATAATTTTTATCTACACTAAAAATTTTAAAGAAAAGAATTGTAAAAATATTTAAATTAGAGATAAGAGTAAAAAGCGGATAAAAGAGGCTGAAATATTTCGTTCATCTTTTTTCTCAGCAATCGAAGCCATGATGCAGTTGTAAATAATTGCTCAATTAATTATTACATTAATTAGTTAATTAATGTAATAATTAGGAGATCATTAAGACATATATATATATATATATATATATATATATATATATATTACTCTCAGTGACAAACAACTGATAGAACGATGTTGCCAACACTGCAAAGTTTCCACCAAACTTCTACAAAATCGTCTAGATTAAAAAAGAAAAAATATACCATTTATCACGCCTTTGTTTTAGCGTTTCCCTTCCCCCAAATGAAGAATGCATATATGCTTGGTGGGAGCTTGTATTTTTAAATATTGATTCAATAGTTCTGATCGGATACATTGCCTGGTAACACTTCCATTTTTACCTGCTAACAGTTTCAAATACTATAAGTTAGATTTAGAGGGGAGAGCTAAATTAGCAACACTGTAATGGAGTGAAGGTCAACTGAAGAACAAAAACAAGCAATGATAGATCAGAAGCCATCGCCGTCGGATGTTCGTGCAGTTCTCCCCCAAATGCCACCGCGACACAACTGATGTTCGTCATTTTTTGTAGGAATGTCGTCTGTTGTACGCTTCCTCTGACCCGCATAGGGGAATAGGGGAAAATTATGCTTCCAAATAGACCTTACGTTGGAAGTCGGGAAACGAGGTTTAAAAACGGGAGATCTGGCAATCCAAGTGTAATTTGGTATTTCAAAATGTACAAAATGCTTTTGAACTAACGTGTGCTGTTGATAGTTGTGAGTTAACTCTGAGGATAAGACTGTTAAACCTACTATACAGTACATAATTCGGAATGTTACATAAACTACCGCCGGTTAAAAAGTTCGGCTTCACAAATGTTTGCCAGTTAGAGCGTTGTTAAGTTTACAGAAGTACAACATATTTTACTGCAGAGGAGTGTTTTCATAAATCCAGTAGTTCAACCAATTCGTCTTTAGGGTCAAATGAGCACAAGGATGTGGATTAAATGGCGTAAAATTATGTTCTGTAAACCGATCAAAAAGTTACTCTCTGAAATGAGATTTAGAACTATTTTGTAGTTATTGTAAACGCTTTATTTATTCATTTATTTACATTTGCGTGTTTGTTTGTAGTTAAACTGTTTATTTTTCATGTTTTACATTTAATCTACGTTCAATAATTCTCCCGTAATTTGTTTACCTTTGTAAAATGCATTCCTTCCAATAGAGGAAAGACAAACACGAAGATTGTCGCAAAGAAAATTTTAATGATGAAACAAATGAAAGAGAAACGAGAATGTTACATCAAAAGTTATCGAAACTCGATCAAAGAAGCAAAAACGTGTTTTCAGCGAGATAAATCTTCGTTTCTCTTTTCAAACGTTGATCATCAATTTTGATTACTGAATGAATTTTAATTGAATCAGAACTGAAATAGTCGTTTTTTGAGGGACAAAAACATTTTGTTAAACAATTTCAAATTAGGTTGAGACGAGTTTTCTTTGAGTCAAATCAAAGATTTAGTCCGAGTTTTGATCGTCGAGTGAAAAATTCAGAAATAAAATTAAAACACTTTTATTATCGACAAATTCGACAGTAAAAATGTATTTTTTTATTGATTAACTTTATTATAAGACTTTTTTCTTTACAAAATATTATTACACATTTATAAAACAAATTAACTTCTACAAAATCAGAAAATATTTTTCACAAATTTATGTTAAAAAAATGTGAAAAAGCTTTCAGAAGTTATGGATTTTTTCGCAATGATATTATCATTGGCTTTCCTTTCGCAGATTCCATGATTTATCATAACGTCATTCCGTTGGCTGAAATTCGTGTGTGTGTGTGAAATAGATTGCGTACATCCTCTTCACACACTGCAAATAACATGATGGTCTGTGGTGTTGAGAAGCTTTGCATTAACTACATTCACAAGGGAGAGTTTAGTTACTGCATTTCTTCCACACTCATCCACATTGTGTGTATGTGTGTGTGTGTGTGTGTGTTAAATAAGTAAATAGCTATTATTTTCCTAAATATGAATATTACTTTTTATATTATGAAACCCTTCCGAAAGTTACCATAAACATTCTGGGCATAATTCAAGGTCTTGCTCTGTAAAGGCTTCTAAAACGAACATTTTCAACTCAAGTGAGTTGAATGCAATTCTGTTCTAAATTCAACTCGAGAATCGAGTTGAATTTAGATGAAATTGTTGGTTATAATAAATAAATGAAGCACAAATCCGTTAAGAGAAACGTAACAAATAAACTATAAATTTTTTAACTTTTTACAAAGATCAGAAAAATTCCAAAATTTTGTATAATTTTTATGAAAATTTGGTAATTACGAAAAAATGAGTTCTTTTGTGAAAATTATAATTTATATAATTTATCTCGATTAAATTTTGATTAAAAAGAATCTCCTTAAAAGATTTACTTAATTACAAAAAATAAATATATGAAATATATATTATAAAAGTCTGGTCTAAAAAGTTAAAAAAATTGATTAATTTTTCCTTTGAAGTAATCAAGAATTGTGTCCAAAACTTTTGAAAAAAAAAATCAAGAAATAAAAACTTGGTTTGATTACTTTAATTTTGGGGTTTCAGGAAACCCTTTCTCGTAAATGATACATTTTTGTTCAAATTCTCAAAAAAATATTATATTTAATTATATTTATATTATATCTATATTTAAAATTACAAAGAAATTTAGGCGAAGGGAAAAAGTTAAAACTTTCAGATAAAAGGGGTCCTCATCAGATCCTTAAATACAAGATTAGGAAAAGGACAACACCCCGAAAGATATTGTCAATGGATCCCATTGACGTCGCGACAATCACACCAATACACATTTCAGTAGAAATGTGTATAAAACGTATAAAAAATACTAACTAAAGAGAACTAAAATAAACTAAAATTCTAACAGGCAAAGAAGGAAATTCGAGGGACACTTTTTTTTCAAACATTTTAAAAAGATTAAATTTCTGTAAAGAAATTTTCGCGTTATTTCTCTCTCTCTCTCTCTCTCTCTCTCTCTCTCTCTCCCCCCCCTTTCATTTTACTGCTTTCCTGGTTTTTATATATAAAAGTTTACTGCAAAAACATCCTGACGTTATCCTCGAAACAAACTATCAACAACCAACCAAAAAGTTTGCTTTTCCAAACCAGAAGTAGCGAAGTCCAAAATAATCTCACCGATGTATATATATATATATATATATATATATATATAAGCAAACAACCACAGGGAAAAGGAAACACAAAGTCCGAGCGCTTTCGTGATATATTCACATTATCCTCCTTGATAATGTGAATATATCACGAAAGCGCTCGGACTTTGTGTTTCCTTTTCCCTGTGGTTGTTTGCTTATTAATAAGATCACGTGTTATTTTGTGATTTTAGTGCATATATATATATATATATCGTAAAGAACGACGCTTGTATAGGAGATATTCCGCGCAAGACGAGAAAGAGAAAACAACAAATGAAAAAATGAAGTACCACCTGGGAATCGAACCCGGGATCTTCCGATTGCCGGTCAGACGCGATAACCACTACTACACCATGGACTTCACTCTTCCAAATGCCGTAATTCCTCTACATACTCGCAGAAACCAATGCCCCAAGGGGGCACCTCCCGCATGCCGTAACATTATATACATTCAACTGCAAAGAACACGCAGTATAAATAACGTAAAGAACGACGCTTGTATAGGAGATATTCCGCGCAAGACGAGAAAGAGAAAACAACAAATGAAAAAATGAAGTACCACCTGGGAATCGAACCCGGGATCTTCCGATTGCCGGTCAGACGCGATAACCACTACACCATGGACTTCACTCTTCCAAATGCCGTAATTCCTCTACATACTCGCAGAAACCAATGCCCCAAGGGGGCACCTCCCGCATGCCGTAACATTATATACATTCAACTGCAAAGAACACGCAGTATAAATAACGTAAAGAACGACGCTTGTATAGGAGATATTCCGCGCAAGACGAGAAAGAGAAAACAACAAATGAAAAAATGAAGTACCACCTGGGAATCGAACCCGGGATCTTCCGATTGCCGGAAGAGTGAAGTCCATGGTGTAGTGGTTATCGCGTCTGACCGGCAATCGGAAGATCCCGGGTTCGATTCCCAGGTGGTACTTCATTTTTTCATTTGTTGTTTTCTCTTTCTCGTCTTGCGCGGAATATCTCCTATACAAGCGTCGTTCTTTACGTTATTTATACTGCGTGTTCTTTGCAGTTGAATGTATATAATGTTACGGCATGCGGGAGGTGCCCCCTTGGGGCATTGGTTTCTGCGAGTATGTAGAGGAATTACGGCATTTGGAAGAGTGAAGTCCATGGTGTAGTGGTTATCGCGTCTGACCGGCAATCGGAAGATCCCGGGTTCGATTCCTAGGTGGTACTTCATTTTTTCATTTGTTGTTTTCTCTTTCTCGTCTTGCGCGGAATATCTCCTATACAAGCGTCGTTCTTTACGTTATTTATACTGCGTGTTCTTTGCAGTTGAATGTATATAATGTTACGGCATGCGGGAGGTGCCCCCTTGGGGCATTGGTTTCTGCGAGTATGTAGAGGAATTACGGCATTTGGAAGAGTGAAGTCCATGGTGTAGTGGTTATCGCGTCTGACCGGCAATCGGAAGATCCCGGGTTCGATTCCCAGGTGGTACGTCATTTTTTCATTTGTTGTTTTCTCTTTCTCGTCTTGCGCGGAATATCTCCTATACAAGCGTCGTTCTTTACGTTATTTATACTGCGTGTTCTTTGCAGTTGAATGTATATAATGTTACGGCATGCGGGAGGTGCCCCTTGGGGCATTGGTTTCTGCGAGTATGTAGAGGAATTACGGCATTTGGAAGAGTGAAGTCCATGGTGTAGTGGTTATCGCGTCTGACCGGCAATCGGAAGATCCCGGGTTCGATTCCCAGGTGGTACTTCATTTTTTCATTTGTTGTTTTCTCTTTCTCGTCTTGCGCGGAATATCTCCTATACAAGCGTCGTTCTTTACGTTATTTATACTGCGTGTTCTTTGCAGTTGAATGTATATAATGTTACGGCATGCGGGAGGTGCCCCCTTGGGGCATTGGTTTCTGCGAGTATGTAGAGGAATTACGGCATTTGGAAGAGTGAAGTCCATGGTGTAGTGGTTATCGCGTCTGACCGGCAATCGGAAGATCCCGGTTCGATTCCAGGTGGTACTTCATTTTTTCATTTGTTGTTTTCTCTTTCTCGTCTTGCGCGGAATATCTCCTATACAAGCGTCGTTCTTTACGTTATTTATACTGCGTGTTCTTTGCAGTTGAATGTATATAATGTTACGGCATGCGGGAGGTGCCCCCTTGGGGCATTGGTTTCTGCGAGTATGTAGAGGAATTACGGCATTTGGAAGAGTGAAGTCCATGGTGTAGTGGTTATCGCGTCTGACCGGCAATCGGAAGATCCCGGGTTCGATTCCCAGGTGGTACTTCATTTTTTCATTTGTTGTTTTCTCTTTCTCGTCTTGCGCGGAATATCTCCTATACAAGCGTCGTTCTTTACGTTATTTATACTGCGTGTTCTTTGCAGTTGAATGTATATAATGTTACGGCATGCGGGAGGTGCCCCCTTGGGGCATTGGTTTCTGCGAGTATGTAGAGGAATTACGCATTTGGAAGAGTGAAGTCCATGGTGTAGTGGTTATCGCGTCTGACCGGCAATCGGAAGATCCCGGGTTCGATTCCCAGGTGGTACTTCATTTTTTCATTTGTTGTTTTCTCTTTCTCGTCTTGCGCGGAATATCTCCTATACAAGCGTCGTTCTTTACGTTTTTATACTGCGTGTTCTTTGCAGTTGAATGTATATAATGTTACGGCATGCGGGAGGTGCCCCCTTGGGGCATTGGTTTCTGCGAGTATGTAGAGGAATTACGGCATTTGGAAGAGTGAAGTCCATGGTGTAGTGGTTATCGCGTCTGACCGGCAATCGGAAGATCCCGGGTTCGATTCCCAGGTGGTACTTCATTTTTTCATTTGTTGTTTTCTCTTTCTCGTCTTGCGCGGAATATCTCCTATACAAGCGTCGTTCTTTACGTTATTTATACTGCGTGTTCTTTGCAGTTGAATGTATATAATGTTACGGCATGCGGGAGGTGCCCCTTGGGGCATTGGTTTCTGCGAGTATGTAGAGGAATTACGGCATTTGGAAGAGTGAAGTCCATGGTGTAGTGGTTATCGCGTCTGACCGGCAATCGGAAGATCCGGGTTCGATTCCCAGGTGGTACTTCATTTTTTCATTTGTTGTTTTCTCTTTCTCGTCTTGCGCGGAATATCTCCTATACAAGCGTCGTTCTTTACGTTATTTATACTGCGTGTTCTTTGCAGTTGAATGTATATATATATATATATATATATGAAAAGAAGGACCAACACAACAGCAAACATTTTCGTTTATTTTTGTACTTCAGACGTTTCGACAAATCTTTTGTCATCATCAGTGAATTATAAACCTTCAGTAACCACCACAATCCGCAATTAGAAGCCATAGTAATAACAACCATCCCCTTTACAAAACTCAGTTCGAAATTTTAACAAGAACCTTACAGAACTCCGAATTTTAGAATCTTTGTACATCCACAGAAACAAACCCTCCATTAACAACAATAGTTCATCTTATAAATTACAGCTCTTCTAACTAACCAACCAACGTACTTTCATAGATATATTATACCTTCCAATGTAACTGACATTCATAGAGTTTTCTCTCAGTAGCTGCCGAATATGGAGGTTGACGTAATTATTGTGTATTTACCAGTTGAGGTAAGTTTAATTTAATTTAATTTTAATGATTTTAATTCCTTTTTGTATTGAGGTAATTTTAATTATTTATTCTTATTTTGTTTTAAGGTTTTAAGGTTTATAATTTACTGATGATGACAAAAGATTTGTCGAAACGGCTGAAGTACAAAAATAAATGAAAATGTTTGCTGTTGTGTTGGTCCTTCTTTTCATCTGTAAGCTCCGTTTCCCTAAGGAGAATTCAATAGCTTTGATATTATACAGTATATATATATATATATATATATATATATATATATATATATATATATATATATATATTATTTTATGTCCAGTATATAATAAGTGAGTTGAAGGTTTGTATTTTTTCAATACAGATAAAGTGATTATCGTGTTTATTTATTTGTTACGTAAGAAACACGTTGATTTATAGAGAGAAAAACCAGTATATGTAACAGTATACATATATATAAATATCCCCTTTGGGTTTGCTCGAAATTGGAAGTATTGTTTGACAAATTCGTAGGTCGTGAAATGGTTCCAAATTGCAAATTTTGCAGCAAAGAGAAACTCCTTTTGGGAGAAAGGTTTATTTTCTTATCAAATATGGGAAAATACTTCATTTGAATTAAATGTTCTTATAACATTCGATGAAAACAATCTTAGATAGATTGGTAAGTAGATAGACAGATAGACAGACTGATAGATTAGATTAGTAGATAGAGAGATAAAATGATAGATTATATTGGTGGATAGAGAGGTAGAATGAACGATAGAAAGATAAGGTTTCAGCGACATTGAAGATCACATTCATAAAATATTGAAATATAATTTATTTTTTTAGCAAAGTTGGAAGCAGCCAGAAAACGAATCCCTCTTCCCTCATCTATCTCTCTATCTCTCTATCTCTCTATTTACCTGTATCTCTGTCTCTCGTATTATACTGTAAGATAATTTAATTTACTTGGCAGAGAGAGAGAGAGAGAGAGAGAGAGAGAGAGAGAGAGAGATTGTAGTTTTCCCTCAAAATATTATTAGGACGAAAGTGATGAAAATTGAAACTTGTTTTAAGAACAAATGAATTTCTTATTAAATTAAATTCGTAAAAGAACTCAATTCAATATTTATATTTTACAAAGAGTAAAAGTCCTGAAACGAGAACAAAGGAATATTTTTGTAGGTTTCAGACATTTTGTAGCGCATTACATTATTTCTTTGAAATTGGATTAAATATTTATTACATCTTCCTTACCGAGTGAATTATTAGAAGTGTAAATCTCACAGATAAATAAATTATTTATCAGAGGATAAATAAATTATCAGAGGATAAATTCAAGTAAAGGTGGAAGGTGAGAAGATGTAATATTTGCTTTTCTGAACAACGAAGACGTCTGTGTTTCTGGTCACTCACAATATTGGTCTTACTCCTTTCTTCATACATAAATTCATGAGTACACCTAAAGTTATTTAGAGGTGTAAGAGAACTATTCTCGTTACGTTCTTTTTTGTTATAAACTAATCGCATTCTGTAGCATTTCTACTACGAATGTTTAGTGTAATTTTGAGTTTGGGGTAATTGAAACCACGCTCGTAAATTTATTTTCTGACCGTTTTGTCTTTGGGAAAAGGGGAAGAATGAGAGCTAAATAATTGCAATAATAATAATAATAATAATAATAAACGCTCTAAAAGAAAAAAGTAAACAAAATATTAGTTTGATCTTGTCAAACCACTTCGAAAAACTGTTCCATCGATTCAATATTCTCCGCATCTCCTTCCATTCAACCTTCAATGCTTACATAGATGCGCTAATAGCATCATGATCCCAGAATAAATAATTTAGACCAGCGCTGTCCAACTTGCGGCCCGCGGAATGGACGTTTGCCAAATTTCATTTCTGAATTTTCTTCCCTATTTTGTAATTTCTATTAGGGAGAACAACATTCAGCGGGTTCCTAAGTCGTATTAACCAACAGTGTATGATTATAGGCAACATCTTGGCCGCGCTTTATAGAAGTTGGACAGCACTGATTTAGACGGTCAGTTGAAGGATATCTTTTGAAGATAACTTAAAAAAATGTTGCTCAAGTTATTGGTTTAATTTTTACAAGAAAACAAACTTTGTTTTTCTTCTACAAAAGTATCCCCAGCACTTATTCAAGCTCCGAAATAATTCTGGCAACTGCTTCTGAAAATGTGGTTATCTTTTACAGTACATGAGAGCGATTGTCTGCAACTTTGTTTATGTGCAACTTCATTTAAGTTGCATTCTGTCCTGCATAACTTCAAGTTTAACATTAATCGTATATATTATTGTTCCAACTGTATTTCTTGCAAAAATGTCCCCACCTCACTGCACCCCCGCCCATAGATGGAGAAGGAGAACGCCAAAATTAATAAGGTCTCCGAGACTCTTAAAAACGATGCATCTTTTTTCATTATAGAAATAAATTTTTCAACGTTCCATCTTCGCTTTCATAATTAATCCGATGAGGGTTTCAGTGTTGAGGTCGAAACGCTTTGGTTTTCGATTAGCAACAATAAATAATTTTTTTCTCGTGTAAATACCCTTCAAAATAGTTTATTCCCCTTTATTAACTAATCCTACACGAGATACTAATTACTTTATTTGTACAAGTTATTTGTAAGTAAATTCATAATAAACAAACATACCAAGCGCTTTCGTATGCATGGAGTTCTTAGTCCATATTCATGACCTAGTGCTTAAAGTGTTGAACGAAATATTTAAATGATAATTGATGAAAAATAATTGTAAATAACAATAGAAAATCCTTATAAGTTAAAAAACAACCCGCGATTTCTTTTGTAATTATTATTTTTGTTTTCAAATATATTTTATCGCTTGTCCGAATGTTGATATTTCGAAATTTCAGAATTTCGATAAAGGTTCGATATTTAAATTAAAGTAAAATTTGAAGTCAATTCCAAGATCTTCAAATTGCAAATAAGATTATTCAATCCACTGAATATTCACCACCAGACGCTTTATTTCACATCTTCACGTGAGAACTTACTGCCAACACATCGAAATACAATTTAGTCGCTTTTGTAATATATATATATATATATATATATAATATATATATATATATATATATATATATATATATATATATATTGTTACATCGTTACTATATGAATATTTTTATTTCGGTGGAACGCATTAATTTATATGAGAGAGAGAGAGTGTTACAAGGAGTTACAAGAAAAGAAGTACCTCAAAAGGCCTTGCGGCCCATACCGAGGAGGTACCAATGGCAACGGGTGCCAGGAAAATTTTCTACACACTCAAATAGTGTGCAAGATTTGGTCTAACCTTTTCTTGAATGATCCACAGAGGACTGTTCACAACTTCTGAAGGTAACTGTTCCACGTGTCACAGATCTTATACGTAAAGTAATTCCCACACACACTAGTCCTAAACCGTTTCAAATCCAACTTCCAACCATTGTTGCGAGTTGGGTTATCATTTAAACTAAACATGCTTCTAAAATCGACATCGTTGAACCCGCGTAAGAGCTTGAAAACCTCGATCAGTTGACCGCGCAGCCTCCGAGTTTCCAGCGAAAACAAGTTCAGGGCGCGTAACCGTCGATTGTAGCCCATATGCCTAACGGAAGGGATTAACTTTGTGGCCCTCGCCTGCACTCGCTCCAGCCTCTCAATATCTTTCCTGAGGGTGGGCGACCAGAACTGCACAGCATACTCCAGGTGCGGCCGAACCAGGGAATTGTACAGAGAGAGCACAATCTCCTTGTTCCGAAACTGAAATTGCCTCCTGATATAACCCAACAGCTTCTGGGCTTTCTTTTCCACCTCTACGCACTGTTTGTAAACTTAAGGTCGCTGCTAATTAGCACACCCAAGTCCTTTTCCAAATCAGTCGCCTCGATATTTCCCCAACATCGAGTAGTCCGACTTGGGATTGGCGTAGCCAATGTGCATCACTTTGCATTTACCCAAGTTAAACGGCATTTGCCATTTTTCGGACCACTCTCCTATCCTACTAGGTCCGCACGCAGTTGCTCGATCGCTTCGGGCGTCCCAACATTGGCCCCAAGCTTGGTGTCATCAGCGAATTTGGCGATCCGACTGACGATGCCACCGTCGATATCATTTATGTAAATGATAAACAACAGTGGCCCCAAAACGGAACCCTGAGGAACCCCACTAGTGACCGAGGCCCAACCCGAACTACCCCTTTAATTACAACCCTCTGCCGCCTATTCTTCAGCCAGTTTTCAATCCACCTACCTACTTCCCCACCGATACCCAGCGCGCGCACTTTCGCCATTAGCCGGCGGTGAGGTACCTTATCAAAGGCTTTCTGAAAGTCGAGATAAAGTATATCAATCGCCCTACTCTTATCATACTCACTCAACATGACGTGGAAAAACTCGAGCAAGTTGGTGAGACACGACCTATGCCGTCTAAACCCATGTTGGGAGTCCCCAAGCAGCTTGTACGAATCCAAATGGTCAACGATCCTATCCGCTATTATCCCCTCTAATAACACTGGGCAACAAAAAAAAATTTTTTTCGTGTCCCAAGAATGAAAATACCATATTCTTATAGTATTTTCTGTGCTGAATCCAAATAAGTTTGTAAAATTTCTCTATCAGGTCTGGTTTTTGTGTGACATGCAATTTAATTTTTAAAAACCCATATAGTTACATACTTATTAAAATATGATCGAAAAGACATACCTGTAGTTTAAAAAGTAGCTTGTTTTGATTTTCTGCTGTGCTTTGCCTCAGGCATGTCTCTCTTAAGAGTCCAGCAATAGTCAGCCAGCATACTGGGGCTCCATTTGCCTTGGTAACGGTTTTCCATGGCAGAAATATCCTGATGAAAACGCTCACCATGTTCGTCGCTTACCGCACCCAGGTTTTCCGGAAAAAAGTCCAAGTGAGAGTCCAAGAAATGAACCTTTAATGACATATTGCACCCCATTGCTTGGTAAGACTTAAGAAGATCTCCTACTATTTCAGGATAGTTTTCGGCCTTGTGATTTCCCAAAAAATTTGTGCAGACACTTTTGAAACTCTGCCACGCAGCTTTCTCAACTTCATTCAACTCTCCTTCAAATCTCTCATCTCTTAACAATTCTCTGATCTGAGGGCCTACAAAAATGCCTTCTTTAATCTTGGCATCACTGATCCGGGGAAACTTATTTCTCAAGTATGTGAATCCTGTTTGCGCTTTATCCATCGCTTTAACAAAGTTTTTCATAAGTCCAAGCTTGATATGCAAAGGAGGAAGGTACACTTTCTCAGGGTCAACAAGTGAACTATTCACAACATTTTTCTTGCCTGGAACAAGTGAGGTGCGTTTTGGCCAATCCTTCTTAACGTAGTGGTTTTGCTTGTCCCTACTGTCCCACTCACATAAAAAACAACAGTACTTGGTGTAACCTAGCTGCAACCCTAGCAAAAGTGCAATGACCTTCAGATCTCCACAGATATTCCACTTATATTTCTGATACTGAAACTTTTCTAAAAGCAACTTCATGTTGTCGTATGACTCTTTCATGTTTGCAGCATGTGCAATAGGTACAGAAGGAAATTTATTTCCGTTGTGAAGAAGGACTGCTTTCAAGCTGACTTTTGAGGAGTCAATGAACAATCGCCACTCATCCACGTTATGTTCATGACCAAGAGCCCCCATGACTGAATTAACATCTTTACAAAACACAAGTCCATCTTCATGGGAGAACCATTCTTTGAATTCATCATGGCGGCTGCGGAAAAAACAAACTTTAGTGTCACGTTGCAGTAGATTCCAACCCTTTAATCTTGAACCTAAAAGTTCAGCCTGCTTCTTAGATAATTTCAAATCACGAACTAGGTCATTTAGATCTCCTTGTGACAGTAAATGTGGTTCATTGGAGGAACAGGTAGCCTGGAATGTTGGATCAGAAATGTCTTCATCTTTTTCCTCGTGATATGCTACAGCTACGTTTGATTCCTCATCACTTAAACTTACATGTTCAGGAGGATTTGGTACTGGAAGTTGAGCACTGTGGGGAACTGGTCTCATTGCAGACGGTAGATTAGGGTATTTCATAAGGCTCTTTGTTTTTGAAGTGATCCCCTTTGTATTTACCAGGCAGAAATAGCAGTCTGTTGTGTGATCTTTGGGTTCCCTCCAAATCATTGGAATAGCAAATGGCATGTGACGTGAACCGTTTAGCCATCCTGTAAGTAGTCTTACACATGTCACACAACAAATGTGAGGGGCCCAACTCTTGTCCTGATCGCCTACTTTACATCCGAAATAAAGTTCATAGCATTTTTTTACTAATGGTGTAAAGTTACGTTTCTGGGATTTTAAAGTTAGATCACCACATACATAACAAAAGGAATTAGGATGATTCAGACAGTTCCGCGGCATTACAAAACATCTATATGAATACAACACTGGTGTAAAATTAACAAGAAGCAACAGACACTAGCTGTTAACACTGTGACATTTACAAGCAGACTGACTTGGAGCTGCTCTACACACAGAAACTAGGCTCATGTCTGAACAGGTACAAACATGTTTCAACCTGCACAGTCTGCTGCTCCGACCAAATTTATCCTGCCAGCATTATCAGAACTTTCTCCCCAAAGGAATAAATTGTACTAATTTTACAGAAAAATTAATACAACATATATATTAATATATTTTATTATAGTTATATTAATTAATATAATATATTATATTTATTATTTTTATAATGTTTTATATTATAATATTGTTATATACTTAATTATATATAATATGTTATTATTTTTTTATCCGGTGATCATGCTAAATGAGGAAAAAATGAACATAGCGTCACAAGTAAACTAAGCCTGATAGAAAAAATCTGATTTCATATTTAGATTCAGCATGAAAAAGTACACTTAGAACACCCATCAAAACCCTTGTGACAAAATTGTTGTTGACCAGTGTAATTTACCTACAACTGAAGTGAGACTAATGGGACGATAGTTCCCTGGACTTTCGTGATCCCCTTTCTTAAAGATAGGGGTCACGTTGGCTTCCTCCAGTCACCAGGCACCTGGCCCGTCTCCAACGATTTGTTGAAGACTGTAGCCAGGTGGGGAGCCACCTGGTCGCGCACCTCGCAACACTCTGGGGAGAAACTGGTCTGGCCCAGGAGCCTTAAACGCGCTCAGTTTGTCTATTCTATCGGCAACGACTGTCGCGGAGAGAGAGAGAGAGAGAGAGAGAGAGAGAGAGAGAGAGAGAGAGAGAGTTACAAAGACAAAAGGAAGCCTCAAAGACCTTCCGGTCACTTTGGGAGGTTCCTGTTATGAAGCAAGTTTATTTTTCTTTCAACTATTCTAGCAGTAGTAGAAAACTGGATAGAAAAGTATGAGGCTCTCTCCCCACCCTCTGCTCCTTCCCTGCCAGAGGCACGTACGGAAAAAGGTTGAAGAAAATACTTTGACCCTGAAAAAGTAGCCAAGGAAATTTTACAGGAAAGTGGAGAATATATAAGAAAGCTCTATAATTAGCATGCCCACAGAAACACCGTGCAAGCGAACTCCTGCAGAGTTATGTTATGTTTTAGTCTTAAACTATGAGAGTATTCAGTACTTTTCAGTACCCTTTTTAAACACATTTACACTTTGACTGGAAACAACCTCTGAGGGAAGTTTGTTCCAGATATTAACTATTTTATAGGAAAAGAAATTGCCGCAGAGAGAGGTCCTCAATGTCTTTAGTTCCAGTTTAAACCCATTATTTCTTGTCGGATTGGCATTAAGTGAGAATAAGTTTCTGTAATCTACCCTGTCTATTCCATTAAGCATCGTGCCCCCTTCCTTAAGTTCCCCACCTATTTATGGGATCTCACTCTCCTTACTGAAGGACATTTGCCCCTTGAGGGCCTCTTGCGGGCCCCTCTAAAAATAAAAATAAAAATTTAAAATAAAGAAAAATAAAAATTAAACAAACAAACAAACAAACGAACATTCGAGTAGGAAAAAAACCACGTTTTACGCAGCGTTCCGGCGCGTTCTGGTTCGTTCCGTCGTGTTCGTGGCCCCGCTAGTTTTATCTTTCTGGAAGCGTTCGTGCAGAAGATGCATTTTTGGAGCAACAGGCTTCTGCTGAATGTGAATGATTATTTTGGTTTAAATAGGAAAAACGTTAAAATAATAACTCAGGTATGAAAAGGTTAATAGTTATCGAAAGCCAGGCTATTCTAATTGACCTATTCGAAGACGTGTAAGAGCTCAAAAAATACAGCAGAAAGCGTTAAAAATAACTTTTGGCTATTCATAATATATTAATAACGATACCACACAAAATAAAATTAGAATAAATACAGTTAATTCATAAACAAAATTTACGAGATAGAGCCAGAAAATATTAATTAAATTCATTTAAATTACATTTAACTAATCCAGGGGAAGCTAATATATTTCAATCCGGTAAAATATGTATAGTATAGTAGGGGACAATCATCATGAACAGCAAATATTATCATTATTATTATCATAGCTAATTATATATATATATATATATACACGGTGAACCAAAAGTAGGTGGACAGTAGGTTGAATACGGTTTGTGTTATATTATATTATAACTATGGTGTTCATTATAACTATGGTGTTTGTGTTTTATTATATTAAATATTATAACTAAATTTATTTAAATTTTATTTTGTATTATAGTATACAAAAAAATTAAATATGTATTCTCAAAATAAACGTTATCATTTACTGTCCACCTACATTTGGTTCACCTATATACACACCGTATATCACGGCAGATTAGGCGACCTTTGTATAAGACGAGGCACAAGTTTCAGTCTAAATTTAATGATTTTAGCTCATACCTGTGGTATAAGACGACTCCCCAAACCACCAAACCACCAGCAGACTATTGTCAGTAATGGCAGTTTGTGGTAAGTTAAAGGTCGATGGCCGTATTGTTTGTGACGTAGTCAACCTTGAGTCAGCTAGTGGGTATATTTCTTCAGTATATTTCTGGCTTCTCCCTCACCCAGACACAAAAATTTTAATCATGGAGCCACCCGCAAAACGAAGAAAATACGAAGTAAGTTTCAAGTTAAAAGTGATTGCATTTGCAAAGGAGTCGAACAACTGTGCTGCTGCAAGGAAATTTGACATAATTGAGAAGATGGTAAGAGATTGAATAAAGAATGAAGCGATTTTAGAAAAAATGCCAAAATCAAAATGTTCGATGAGAAGAGGAATCACTCGCTCGCCAGACTTGGAGAATCACGTCGCAGAATGGGTGAACGAACAGAGGCAGGATGGCTACATCGTCACAAGAAATGGGATACGATTACATGCACTGAAGTGGGCAAGGTCAAACCCCAAAGAGAGCAGAGATTTTAAGGCAACAGTTGGATGGTGCAACCGGTTCATGAGAAGGAAAAGTCTGGTATTACGTCAGAAAACAAAAATCGCACAGAAACTTCCTGCTGACCTTGACCATAAAGTTACCAGATTTCACCAGTTTATTATTCATCAGAGGCGGAAACACGACTTTTCACTGTCAAACAATGGAAATATGGATGAAACCCCCATGGACTTCGACATGTTGAGCAATAGAACAGTGGAATCAAAAGGTGTGAAAACTGTGCTAGTCAAGAGTACAGGCCATGAAAAGACAAGGTTCACAGTTGTGTTATCGTGTATGGCTGACGGCACTAAGCTAAAACCCATGGTCATCTTCAAGCGCAAAACGAAGCCTAAAATTAAATTCCCACCCGGTGTTTTTGTACATGCTCAGGAAAAAGGGTGGATGACTGAGGATGGTGTAAAATTATGGATCACCAATGTGTGGAACAAGCGGCCAGGGGGTATGCGCAAGGAACGGAGTTTGTTGGTCTGGGATATGTTTCGAAGTCATGTAACTGAGGAATGAGGATATTAAAACTCAATTAGCACAAAATAAAATTGAGATCGCTGTAATACCCGGTGGTCTGACTTCTGTACTGCAACCTTTGGACGTTTGCCTGAATAAACCATTTACTGTAAAGATCATGTGCGAGAAAAGTGGAATACAGTAAATAGATGATTGATGGTGTGAAATCCTTTACACTGCATTTTTTTAAGGTAACTCTTTTGTATCCTGGCGTATAAGACGACCCCTGGTTTTAGGGTAGTTTTTTAATGCTTCAAGTGTCGTCTTATACGCCGTAATATACGGTATATATACACAGGGTGTTTCAGGAGGAAAGGTCAATACTTCGGGAGGTGATCGTATCGGTCATTGTGAGAAAAAAAGTTCATATGAACATGTGTCTAATTCTGAATGGTTACGGAGATAGAGCTGTTTGAATCTACAAATACAGAAGCATTGTTAATGGTAATCAAGAAAGAGAAACCAATTACTGTTTCTAACATTTAATGTTTAAACATTGGCATTTTGAATGGTATCAGATACAGAAATGACAAATTTGTTACAGTTTACAATACGTTTTCGAAAATCACACCGTCAACCTCAATGCACTTTGCAACTCGTGTGCGAAGATCGCGTGTTGTTCGTCTGAGTTGATCTTGACGTTCCTTTATGCGGGCAGCAGCATTCAAAATGCGCGCGAGCAATTCGTCTCGTGTATCCACCTTTCTTTTGTAAACTTGACTTTTCATCCACCCCCACAAACAATAATCTAACAGAGAGAGGTCTGGAGACCTTGGTGGCCATTGAATGGGACCACCGCGGCCGATCCATCGACCAGGGAAAGTTTGATTTAGATATTGCATCACCAGACGGGTAGAATGTGGAGGAGCTCCGTCATGCTGAAAGTACATACCAGCGCGTGTAGCCAAAGGAACATCCTCCAATAGTCCTGGCAATTCATTTTGCAGAAATTCTAGGTAACTTTGTCCTGTAAGACGATTCTCTAAAGTAACAGGGTCAATCAGCTGATCATCGATGATACCGCACCACACATTGGCAGAGAAGCGATGTTGAAAATTTATTTCTACAGTGGCATTTGGATTTTCGTCTGACCACCGATGAGAGTTACGAGTGTTGTTGATACCGTCACGGGTGAAAGTAGCTTCATCGGTGAACAGTATTAATCGAAGCAATCGGCGATTAGCATTTACCCAATGACAAAATTCCAGTCGCATGGCAGCGTCTCCTGGTTGAAGGTGTTGTACACGCTGTACATGATATGGATGCAAGCCTTCCTCACGTAATGTTCGCCATACTCTTGTGTGTGGTACACTGAGACGTGTAGAAATTCTTCGTGAGCTAGTAGTAGGACTACGCTCTACCAACTGAAGAATGTTTTCCACTTCATCCACATCTTGTTGACCTTCACGTTCAGATGAAACATGAGCGCTGGGAAGTGTACCAATCTCACGCAATGTGTTGAAAACCCTGGTAAACACTCTTCAACCCGAAATTCTGTGGTTCGGAAACCGTCGACGGTATTCTGCAACAGCAGCTGCTGCACTTCCATCGCAAAAACTGTAGACATACACCATATCTGGATATTCGGCATGTGTGAAGGTGTGTGGCATTCTTAACACTGCTTCAAACACCAAACAATGTCACTCACAACAGTCAGCTGTCGATCGGCTTATGTTACATGCTTACGTTACAGCTTACATGGTTCAAGGTTATAGGGGAGGGAAGGGGGAGGAAGAGCTGCGCGCGCATCAGATTCAAACAGCGCTATCTCCGTAACCATTTAGAATTAGACACATGTTCATATGAACTTACTTTTCTTCTCACAATGACCGATACTATCACCTCCCGAAGTATTGACCTTTCCTCCTGAAACACCCTGTATATATATATATATATATATATATTTTTAAGTTCGGGAAGAACCGATTCGCCTCTATTTAAAAGGGCATATCTCGGCGGAAAAACAAAGAAAAAGTGAGAGGAAAGACAGAGGAAAAAGAAAGGGTAGAGGGGACAGTCGAAGTGGAAAAAGACCAAAGGATGACAAGGACTGCAGGGTCGAGCCCCATCATCCTTGGGTGCTAGGGCCGGGAGGGCGCACGTGAAACCTCCAGGAACAAGCACGTACAAACGAGCACAAAGAGCACTCAAGAGTACGAGCTTAGAACCCCCTTGCGGGGATATATATATATATATATATATATATATATATATATACTGTGTATATATATATACACACACACACACACACACACACACATATATATATATATATATATATATATATACACAGTCTAGGGTAGGTTGATTTTGGAACTGTGATCTTGGACTAGTCTAGATAGAAAGGTATTAATGTATAAAAAACGTTGCACCAACTCATATTTGTGAAAATGATTGTATTTTTTGAGGATTGTTAATTATTTTTAAATTGTAAAATTGCCGAATTTTATGCATAAAATCACGCGCGCGGCATTCGCGCAATGTAAACAAACAAAACATCGGACCTTATTTCATCAAAATAATCAATTAAAATTCGGCTTTTTTAACAAAACGATGCTTGAAACTTATTGCAAATGCATTATAGATGTTTATTAGTGTATTATTTTGTATTTTTTAATGATATTTACCTATAAAATGTGTATTAAATTAAGTTATTTTATGATGCGTTCATTTAATTGTGTTTATTTTCAGATATTTCATAAAAATGGGTAAAAAACGGAAGTCTGCAGTGTTAACTCGAAGTGATAGTGCCAAAAAATTCAGTGGCCAGCCTTCCTCTTTGAATAAAACAGAGCCTCCTACCCTCCGCCAAGTTATTCAGTACAGTTATTTCCTCCAAAACAGCCACCCGGACTTGAAAGACTATGATATTGCTAAAATGATAGCAAAGGATGTGATTGAGATCTGGCAGGCAGTGAACCCGCTGCTGCCCCTGTATGAGGAATATTATGTAGTGAAATTGGTGGATAAAGTGTGCTTCAAGAAAGCAAAAGAGATAAACAGGAAATCTCTTTCTACAGTCCAGGAGCAGAATCTGGAGGAAAAGCTGGATAAACTTTTTGACATTTCTGCTCTGGTCTGCTGGGAAAACTGTGAAATTGACTACCAAGATCTGCCACAAGTGGAATTCACCAAACTCAGTGGCCTCCTGGATGACATGGAATTTGCTGAGGAGACACTGAATGATCTCAGTAGCGACCAGAGGCTTCTTTTGGAGTATGTGCTTGGAATTTCCAGGGGCAAAGTCAACCCAAGATTTGCTGCCTGGAAAATTGGACCATTAAACCATGCAAGATGGTTGACTTTGGCAATTAGATTGATGTGTCTGTGCACCAGAGGTGCTCACCCTCCAGAACTACAGGATAAGCTTTACCAGGCCATCAAGTTCATTGTGGAAGTGTATGCAGTCAGTTGGTTTGAGATCAAAAGGGACAGCAAGTTCCACAATCAGCAGCTGTACATCTTCAACATGATCCAGAGGATCAAGCAGCAGTCTGAAGAAATCCAGGGTGTTGCTTTCAAGAACCTGAAGTACAATGCTTTTGCCTTGCTGCCCGAGAATGTGCTGTACTCCATGATGAAGTCTGATGACTTGGAAGTGAGAGAAGCTGCTCTCAAGAAAATTCTGTCCATCAGGTAAACATTTATTAATTTAAAAAAATGTGAAAAAAAAATTTGATTATGAGGATTTATTTAATAAAAAAAAGGCCCGAGTTCTATAAATCCCCATAATCGAATTTTTTTTCACATTCTCTTATCCCAATTCCCCCCTTCCCCTCTGATAATGGAAATAATCTTACCTTCTTTCTGAAAAAAATTCGATTATTGGGATTTATAGAACTCGGTTTTTTTTTTTTTTAAATTTAAGTTTAATTTAAATCAGCAATTCTGAGACTAATAGGGATTAAATCTTAAACTGGGATAAAAAATAAATTAATTATTATTTTTTCAGAAGTGGGAAGCCAGCCAAGAAGAGGCTGAAGAAGATCACAGCCATCAACATTGAAGCTACCCACTGGTCAGAACTAATCAACCTTTCTCAAAGTGGCATCTGTGAACCTGCTCTCACAGAAGACTTTTCTGACCAGGAGCTTCAAGAAGCATTGTTGAATGGCACCAAGCTGGAGCTGCCTGATCTGCCTTCACATTCTCAGAGTGTTGAAAGGGCCGTGAAGCTGACATCTGAAGCTTCCCATACTGTTTATGGACTCGAATCAAAGCACAAACACATTCTGGCCAAAGTCCTAAACCGCCATGCCTTCCTTTGCTTCTAAGGGCTCTTACATTGAAAATTATGATGATCTTGGGATCTAAATGTGTCTATTTGACTCTGTACACGTTTTTTTTACTCTTTTCCAATAAAATTGCAACTTTTTTCAGGATTTTTTTATGAAAATAGCATGTTTTTTTCGGCCGAAAATTGCGAAAATGCGATATTTTTCGGTACGATTTTTTGACGATTTTTGAAACGGTTTCCTCAAAAAACGGTTAAAGCTAGGGATCTGAAATCTTTTGTCAGTTATTACCATATTAAGCTCTGATTATCTCGACTAGTCCAAAGTCGATATCTAAACAAATGCGAAAAATCAACCTACCTTAATATACACACACACACACACACATATATATTATATATATATATATATATATATATATATATATATATATATAATATATATAATATATATATATATATATATACACCTACTTTATGTGAGTTCGAACGATGGTTCAGGTTCGACCTACGGACGACCCCTCTGCAGCACCCCTCCTCACTTATATATATATATATATATATATATACTGTATATATATATATACCAAAAAAGAAAGCACTTAGCAAAGCAAAGAAAATAGAAATAGTAATACTTTGTGAATGAAATTTTTGCATACAGCAACCAATTCTTCACAAGTCGTCAGAGGTGGGTTTTCAGAGGAGGCATGGGAGGCTGGACCTCCTCTGTTTTTATCACTATAAGCTATGAAAGAGGAATTTATTGATAGCATTAATTCTACACGATTGTGACATGCCGAAAGTATGGTATCTAACACTTTGTAATCTATTCTATTTATATTGCATATATTATAGGCAATTTTGGGCCTCCCTACTGTACCTGGCCACCAGCCGTCACTGGTAGGTGCTGATAAGGGTTGAGAATGTTAGAATTTGAATACACACGCATATGAGCGTGTAACGGCATAGTATGAGTCTTAACAAACAATCGTACGACGCTAGAAAAGTAAATAAATAAATAAATAAAAATAAAAATGTAGACGGAAACGGAACGACTTGAGAATCTCCCCATCAAGACCCACTTAGTAATTTGTGAGTTATACAACTATTAGAGTTTCTGGTAGAATGTCGGCTTCATGCTCTTTTACAGTGTATATTTGCGAATAAAGGGGAATCATTCTGCCTAAATGCCAAAAACCGCACAACAGAGATCACCCCTACAAACAGATGACACGTTTGTAGCGTCCTAAATTACATAAACAAACAGGAACCCCAAATAAAGGTTCACATACTTCACGCTCGTAGAACCATCTATTTTTTATAATGCTAATATATGAATGATATTTTAACAGACTATTTTCGCGATTCTTTCTGTTTTTCCCTAAACTCATCCACGTGTATAGCTGTATAATATGATAAAAATTCTTTGACAAACTTTTCAATGCGGACATCCTATCGCCGGGTGTACGTAAAACGCAAATTCGTTTACTTTTCACATATCTCTGTTGCATTATTACCGGCTGTTAGGTTTAGGTCAGTTTTTCGTGGACTAGTGCGAGAACTCACTGCATCCTCAAAATCCTATACGGTATTGGAATGACACTTGCATTGGGCCTATTACAGTCTTAACGGGAAAGTTAGTTTGAACGGTATTGAAAGCACTTTAGTTATAGCCTAATCACGCCGCTGCGGTTACGCTCTGTAGGCTCAGCGAGCATTGTTTAGGAACGAGGCACAGAGAGCTTACCGACATTGTTGAAAATACCTCTTAAGATGAAGGATATGTTCGAAGGTTGACCTTGTAGAACGTAGGCCCGAGGTGATGTTGACCGTCCTATTGAAGTTTGTTGAACGGGCGCCAGTCGCCTCAAGTGTTGATTCGCTTCGTGTAGAGTTGAGATGTTGCTTGAGGGACTGAAGCCGGATGAAGTCGAACGGCGCTGGGTTTCGAAGGAATGGTTCTGCAGGCGGTCTGTAGAAGGTCTTACTTGATGATAGACCTGAGCCTTGAAGGAACAGCATGCCGCTCTCCGGCGAAAGCCGGAGAACGGGTGACATGAAGAGTGTTGCTGCTGACGAAGATTGCGAACAAGACGAGGAAATGACAAGTGAAAAGTGAGGGAGATTCAAGGAAGAAACTGCGTTTTATAGTTCTTGGTAACGTCCTCTGGTGGACGCGTCGGGAAATACCACAGCATCTGTATTTTCAGTGGGCCTGTTTCATGCCCGCGTGTAGCTCTAACGGCTGTTTTTTATTCCATGCTATTTGAAAATGGCGGAGAAAGGAAATTCCTTTGGCTGTTCTTTGTCTGTTTTTCTGTCTGTTTTCTTCTTTTTCACTACAAGTAGACCCCTTATATATATATATATATATATATATATATATATATATATATGTATGTATATATATATATATATATATATATATATATATATATATATATATATATATATACAGGGCGTCCCAAAAAAATGTATACACACTTTAAATACTTATAAAGGCAGTGTTTATTAAAATACATTTCATTTTCAAAATGTAATAGAATCTACAGACATTATTTAATTGTTTTGTCAACGCCTGTTTTCAAACTGACGTCCGTTCTGGTCCAGGCACTGCTGATAACGCGAAGCAATGGAATCGCAAACATCACGAAACATTTCGTTTGGTATTTGTGTGCATTCTCGTTCAATGGCTGCTCTCAATTCAGCGACTGTTGCAGGTTTTATAGCGTAGACTTTGTCTTTTAAGTATCCCCATAAAAAAAAGTCTAGTGGTGTGAGGTCTGGTGAACGCGGAGGGTATTCTACGAAACCCCTTCGTCCAATCCACATCCACATCGTGCCAAGTACCACTCGCAATACTCCACTCTTCGGTCCGGATCATCTTCATTAATAGCATGGACTAATCTTGGAATGTAACTTTTCCATTGACAGCGCTTCAAAATGCGTTGGACAGACGATTCTGAAATTCCTACCTCACGACTCGCTTGCCGCACAGATTTTCTTGGACTTTGGTGATACGTTTCCAGTACTCTTTCTTGCTTTGTGGGGCTTGTCGATGTCCGTGGTCTTCCGGAACGCTTCTTGTGGACATTCTGAACAGTTCCATCGGCTTCAAACTTATCTCTAATTCGAGTGATGGTAAGTCGCGTTGGTGGATCTGTTTGAAACTCCCTCCTAAACTGTCTTTGCACTTCAACTGCGTTTTCACACTTCCAGTAGCATTTTAGAATGAATTTCCTTTGTTCAAAGCTTAGTCTGACTGCCATTATTAATTCTAATGGGTTTAACTTGGAAAGAAAGAAACATCAATTGAGCTATCAGCTGTTAAAGTGTGTATACATTTTTTTGGGACGCCCTGTATATATACAGAGTATATGTGTATACATATACTGTATATGTGCCTCCTCGTTAACGACGTTGATGTTCCGTGTGATGGTCTCTCTTCACACGAAGGTGAAGCTGGTGGTCCAGCCTCTAGGCCTGGCTTGGTGGAGGAGTGAGCTGCTTTCTTGCGCTCTCCACCGTAAATAGCCAGGTACACCGGGCTTATCTGGTACCGTACTGGGGCAAGCATCTAGTCTTCTCTTGAAGACTTCAACTTTGACCCCTGCAACGTTTCTGAGATTCTTTGGAAGCTGTTTAAAAAGTCTTGGCCCCTGCCAACCAAACTATTTTCCTTCAGTGTTGAAGAGGTCCCTTGTCGGATCTTTAATTTGGGGACACTATACATCCTGTCTTTCCAATTTTCCAGTGTTGTTTGAATGGTAATTGGGTTTAGTTTGAGATTTGGTACCAGTTTTTCGATCATTTTCCATATGTAGATTATGATATACCTTTCTTCTTCTTTCCAGGGAGTACAGAATCAGTTTACGTGGTCTTCCCAGTAGTTGAACTCTTTGTAGCCATCAATCTTTGCTGTCAAATGTCTCTGAGTTTCTTCTAGTTTATTAGTTTCTTTCTTTTTATACGGACGTCAAGACTGAGTAGTAGTCAAGTTTGTTATATTCAGTGTTTTTAGCAGGGGAACCATTACTCTCCGTCCCTTCTTTTGAACGTTCTTGCCACCTGTTCTGCGAATCTTTTTGCTCTATTTATAGCTATCTGATTTTGTGTTTCGAATTTCACATCATCGGTCATTATTACCCAGCTCGAACTCTTTCGTGCTTCTCTGAATTTTCCCGTCTATCCGGGGCATAACATGCAGTATGCTTAAGTTCCTCATTTCTACCATATCTCAAGAGCTGAAATTTCTCGGTGTTAAATGTCATGTTGTTGTCTTTTGACCATTTGTATATTTTGTTCGTATCCCTCTGCAAGGCCTCCACTTCATTTACATCGCTGATTTTCTGCTGATCTTTGTATCGTCTGCAAAGGATGTTACTATACTGCTGGTGTTTACTTCACTGTATGTATCTGTTAGCATGATAATGCACAGGAGTGGGGCCCAGTACTGTACATTGTGGTACTGAGCTGCGTACATCCGACTCTGATGATGACATATATACACCTTGAATTTTGGCTAAACGTAGACGTTCTCTGAGGAAGTTGTAGATCCATTTTCTCACTCTGCCTGTTAGTCCCATATATTTCATTTTATGTGCTATTATACCGTGATCACATTTGTCGAAAGCTTTAGCAAAATCCGTGTATATGACATCGTAGTTGTCATTGCCTTCCAGTGCATCTAGGATATTGTTATAGTGTTCTATTAGTTGTGATAGGCACTGCCGGGCTTTGGGCAAAGCAAGCAAAGCGGCTGCTTTGGGCCCAGCGCTATTAGGGGCCCCGCAAATATATGAGTACAGTATAAAAAAATATTTTGGTTTTGAGTGGTAAATTAAATATGGCTTGTCATATTCATATACAATCGTATTCTGTATTAGTTATATATTTTGTTATATTTCAGATATCGACTGACAGTGATGCCTCCAAAGAGATCGCGAGATACTGCTCGGAAATATCTCGGCGGTCACCAGAAGAGACAGCGTGAAGCGAAGCGGAAATCAGAACTTGAGCGTATGTATGGGTCATTTGAAAAATTTCTAGAGAAACGCGATCCTCAGGCTGAAACTGAACAAGATGTGCCTGCGCCGTCACATGCATCATCATCAGCTTTGATAGATGAAAGTGAACTCGATGTACCTGCGCCGTCACATGCGTCATCACCAGCTTTGATAGATGAAAGTGATATCCAGAGGGAAGAAGAACCCATGGATCAGACTCCAACTCTGCAAAATCAGCCTCTGGATGCACTCAAAGATCCAGGTCAATGGCCGGAAACTGTCAGCACAAAAGTCAGAGATTTACTAGTGAGTAAAGGCCCACCACAGTGTGAGGAAGACTATAGCTTTCCCAGAGATGACAATGGCCGCAAGTTTTCAAAAAGTCATTACAAGAGACGGATGGAAAATGGAGAAATTGGTATACGGAAATGGCTGATTTATTCAATCTCTAAGCATCGGATATTTTGTTTCTGTTGCAAGTTATTTGGAAACTCCAACAATGCCTTGGGGTGTGGAGGATTCTGTGACTGGGTGAATACTAGCTCCAGACTGTCTGAGCACGAAAGACCACAGGGCCATCTGAAGGCGACTCTCCAATGGATGGAACTCGAACAACGTTTGATCAAAAGTTGCATTGTAGATCAACTTAGTCAGGAACGAATCAATACGGAGAAAGCTTAGGTGTACAGTACCTCGCTGAACACAACATGGCATTCCGAGGATCAGTAGATACAATCTTCAGACGGAATAATGGCAACTTCCTTGGACTGGTTGAGCTTATCTCAAGATTTGATCCCGTCATGCAAGACCATCTTAGAAGAATAGTCAATAACGAAATTCATGATCATTACCTGGGAAAACGAATCCAGAATGAATTCATCTCGCTCATGAGCAACAAAGTTCGAGCAACCATTGTACACAGAATTAAAATGGCAAAGTATTTCTCTGTGATCCTTGATTGCACACCCGACAGTAGTCACAAAGAGCAGATGTCCCTTACTTTGTGATATGTCTCTGATGGATCATCAGGTATTGAAAGTGGAATTTTTGAACACTTCATCAAGTTCATTGAGGTGAAGGAGACCACAGGAGAAAACCTACTACAGGTATTGATGAGAGAACGTCACGAACTTGGACTGAAAATGAGTGATATTCGTGGACAAGGATACGATAATGGTGCGAACATGATGGGACACTCATCAGGCGTTCAAGCGCGACTTCTGGAAATGAATTCAAGAGCATTCTTCACTCCATGCGCATGCCACAACTACAATTTGTTACGTGGGGACATGGCAAAAACATGTGTTCAAGCCATCTCATTTTTCGGGGTTATTCAACATCTGTATGTCTTCTTCTCAGCCTCAACCCATCGATGGTCAGTCTTCTGCAAGTATGTGAAAGAGTTCTCAGTGAAGCCCTTGAGCGAGACAAGATGGGAATGCCGTGTGCAAAGTGTCAAAGCTGTATGCTATCAAGCTGTCGAGATCTATAATGCACTTGTCAAAATTGCTGAAAAAGCAAAAGATCCTCAAGGAAGAAGCGAAGCAGGATCACTTTGCAAAGAGATGAAGAATTTTAAATTCATTGTTGCTGTCATATTCTGGTATGACCTCCTCTTTCAAGTCAACTACGTGAGTGAAGATTTTCAGAGTGATTCAAAGCATCTAGCAAGTGCCATCGAGAGTTTGGAAAGAACATGTAAGTGGCTGAAAGAATATCGGGAGAATGTATTTCAAAGTGCTGTAACAGATGCCAAAGAGATTGCAGAGCATCTTGAAATCGAGCCAGAATTCAAAACAACACAGGTCAGGCGAAAGAAGATGTTTTCCTATGAAGGTCAAGACCAGCCAATTGAGGATGCTGAAGAAAAATTTAAAATTTCTGTGTTTAACGCAATTTTGGACACTGCCATATCCTCCCTGAAACGACGATTCGAACAATTGAGAGAACATCACTCAAAGTTTGGTTTCATGTACATGGTCACAAAGATGTCCAAAACAGACCTACGTAAGCACAGCAAAGATCTCGAACTTGAACTGACTGATGGAGAAGACCGCGACATTGATGGATTCATGCTTGCTGAGGAAATGGAAGCCTTGAAACCAATTCTTCCAGAAGATATATAAAGTGATCCACTGAAAATATTGGGCTTCATCACTTTGAACAATCGTTCTGTGGATTTACCGAATTTCACGACTGCATTGCGAATACTACTGACTATTCCAGTTACTGTTGCATCTGGGGAAAGAAGTTTCTCAAAGTTGAAATTAATAAAAAAGTATTTACGATCGACGATGCTGCAGGATCGATTCAGTAATCTGGCGATCCTCTCCATTGAAAAAGATATTGCGAAAAACTGTAACTATACAGACCTCATTGCCGAATTTGCCACTATGAAAGCCAGAAAGGTTTCCTTGTGATCACATCCAAAATAAATGATATTTCTTGTTGAATCATTGTTCTTTTCTTTCAGTAAGCATGCACCCACTATGGGTAGGTAACTTTAACCTTTGGGCCCAACTTTAAAAATCTCGAATTGGGCCTCGCATTTGCTAGGGCCGGCCCTGGTGATAGACATGATCTATCTGATCGGTATCCGTGCTGATTTTCGGTGAATCTTTTCAGTGCCTCCAAGAAATCGTAGATTTTCTCTCTAACTATTCTTTTAAATACTTTGGTGAGGTGAGACGTCAATGACACTGGTTCTTTGCTTGAGATCTATCCCCTCCTTTATATATATATATATATATATATATACATATATATATATATATATATATATATATATATATATATATATATATATATATATATATATATATATATATATATATATATATATATATATAATATATTATATAGGGGCAATGTTTGCTTTTTTCAAGATAATCGATATTTCCCCAGTGTCTAGGGATGTTCTCCATATTCAGTATCAAGATGTAGCCATTTCATTTTTACAATTTTTAATTAATAATGCGGTCCAATTGTCCTGGCTTGCCGCTGAATGCGGTTTCATTTGTCTTATAGCTCTCGCTACATCTTCTTGGGTAAAATCAAAGGCTGTTATACACTCTTGCAATTTCTCTTCAAAGAACGCATCTATGTCAGGTATCGCTTTGTCACTTTTTGGGGTACTGAAAACTGATTCATACTGGGCTCTCAATGTTTCAGATATTTCTTTTACGTAGATCGTCAGTTCGTTCATTATTTCTCTTCCTGAAGGGCCCGATAGCGTCGTTTGTTTTTGTTTCCCCTTTTCGCATTGCTATAGAAGTAATTTGGACTTTCCTTTATTGCTTATATATATATATATATATATATATATATATACACACCTCGCAACCTCGAATCAGCCCCGTGCAATGGTCTGTCTTCACATGAAAATCAAGCTGGTGGTCCAGCCTCTAGGTCTGGCTTGGTGGAGCAGCGAGCTGCTTTCTTGCACTCTCTGCCACGCATAGCCAGGTACACCGGGCTCATCTGGTACCGTACTGGGGCAAGCATCTAGTCTTCTCTTGAAGAATTCAACTTTGCATGCTGTGGCGTTCGTGAGATTCTTTGGAAGGTGTTTAAAAAGTCTTGACTCCGTGACAACCAAGATATTTTCCTTCAGGGATGGAAAGATTCTTTGCCTCTCCCTTAATTTGGGGACACTACACTATATACAGTGTGTGTATACACACACACACACACACACACACACATGTATATATATATATATAAGCGGGTCCTAATGGTATGGAGAGAAGAAAGTGCTCACTCGACTAATTGATACTTCTGTTTAACGAAGATAAGTACGAAGAAGCACAATCCTAAGGAATGGAATCTTTTTATCGATTCATCAAAGTTGAGTTTGAAAGTTCTACTACTGCACAACGGTAATATCTATCCTTCGTGCCAGTTTTATGTTTACTACGCTTAACCTGCCTACCAGCATATATATATATATATATATATATATATTATATGTGTGTGTGTGTGTGTGCGTGTGCGTGTATATTACTACTGTTGGTAAGCTTATTTGAATTGAAATAAGCCAAGAAAACTTAGAGTTACTTATTTGTTATTTACTACTGTGGAAAGAAGTCATGGCAATGATGGAAAACAGAATTTGTTTGTATTTCTAAAATATAAAATTTATGTATATGGTCTCTTTTAAAGGCTGTATTACACTATATATATATATATATATATATATATATATATATATATATATACACGAGGTGTGATCAAAAAGTTCGGTAAATAGTCCCGCAACTAATGAACGCGTGTCACTAGGTGATGTGTGTGAGTATGCCTGATGACGTCACCTTGGTCCTTGCCAGATGCCACAAACACCACTCAACTACGCACCAGTGCGCCGTGTCATTGTTTTGTGTGAGGGCGTTTTTGTGGCGTCTGGCGATTTTGCAGAAATGTCGAAATTTGAGCAACGTGCAACATGAAATTTTGTTTTAAACTTGGTAAGACGGCTACAGAAACGCACGGAATGCTTGCAGCTGTCTACGGAGATGAAGTTGTTACAAACAAAACTGTTTGCAAGTGGTTTGTAAGGTTTCGAGAAGGAAATGAGTCTTTGGAAGATGATGAAAGAAATGGTCGTCCGTCCGTCTTGTTTGTAACAACTCATCTTGTGTGGTATCGTTGTTAATATACAGGGTGTACATAAAGTCAGGATCTATTTTTGTGAAGCACTTGGAAATTATATGGAATTTTATCATAAAATGATAAAGTGGTAACATTTATTAATAATTAAGAGTAGGATTCGACGTGACGCCCATCAGTATCCTGCACAGCTCAAATCGTTCCGCAGCATTTTCTAAACACATTCTGGAGCATTTGCGGGGTTATGTTATCTGCAGCAGTTCGTATACGTGTACGTAAGTTTTCAAGACTCGTAATCTTCGTCTGATAGACGTGCGATTTGATAAAGCCCATGCAAAGAAATCTAAAGGGGTTAAATCTGGTGATCTCGCTGGCCAAGGTCTTTTGTTGCTTCCGCGTCCGATCCAGCGATTGAAAAACGTCCATTTAGATAATCCTGAACATTTTGGCATAGTGACAAGGAGCACCATCATGTTGATAGACGACGGTACTAACAATCCTATCCCCAATCAGCTGAGGTTCAAGAAATTGCTGCAACATGTCCAGATAAATAAGCCCCGTAACTGTAGCTTCAGCAAAGAAAAAAGGACCATAAACCTTAGATTTTGTTAAACCCATCCAGACATTAACTTTAGGCGAGTCTCTTTCCCAATTTTGGACGAAATCATTCGGTCTTTCATCTGCCCAAATTCGACAGTTATGGCGATTTACTTTTCCACACGTATGGAAAGTGGCTTCATCACTAAAGAGAATGTTGTCCATTAAATTATCACTCCAGATTTGTTCTACGAGATCAGCACACATAGCATTTCGTCGAGGGAAATCTTCCTCATGTAAATCATGTAAAACCTGCAAATGATAGCTTTTCTTCCGCAAATTAACTTTCAGAATTTTGTGCACAGATGACGTCGGGAGGCCGAGTCTGTGTGATGCAGCACGAACGGACGTACGTGGCTCCTCAGTGATAATTCCGCGTACTGCATTCACGGTAAGATCTGACATACACGGTCGTCCTGATCTTGCTTCATCATTTACAGATCCCGTTCGTTTAAATTTGTTCACCAATTTTCGTATTGTCTTGTCTATTGGCCCCGGCTTATGAAATCTCCTTCTAAACTTCTCTCTGATGTCATTGTATTTCTTTCCCTCGATTCGCCAAATTACTATTGCCACACGCTCTTCTGTATTCATTCTAAGGGCTTCTGAAAAAAAAAATTGAAAAAAATAATTATTTCACAAAAATAGATCCTGACTTTATGTACACCCTGTATTATGAATGGCCAAAAGTTATTTTTAACGCTTTCTGCTGTATTTTTTGAGCTCTTACACGTCTTCGAATAGATCAATTAGAATAGGCTGGCTTTCGATAACTATCAACCTTTTCATACCTGAGTTATTTATTTTAACGTTTTTCCTATTTAAACCAAAATAATCATTCACATTCAGCAGAAGCTTGTTGCTCCAGAAATGCATCTTCTGCACGAACGCTTCCAGAAAGATAAAACTAGCGGGGCCACGAACACGACGGAACGCACCAGAACGCGCGGAACGCTGCGTAAAATGTGGCGTTTTCCTACTCGAATGTTCGTTTGTTTGTTTGTTTAATTTTTTTAAATTTTTATTTTTATTTTTAGAGGGCCCTGCAAGGGTCCCTCAAGGAGCAAATGCCCTTCATTAAGGAGAGTGAGGTCCCATAAGTGGGTGAGGAACTTAAGGAAGGGGGCCCCCTTAAAACGGAGGCGAAGGCATTCAGAGCCCCCCCCCTTCAGGGGCAAGTTTCAAAGCACCCCAAAATCCTCTGGCCAAACGCGGGCATACTACTCACCTTGCTCTGAAACAGTCCCCTTGATTCCTGACCAGAGAATCCCCAATTAGGAAGGATTTCTCCTTTTCGTCAGCAAGTAAGTAAAACTTATTTTTTTACAGTAATGGGTTGTGAATCCTTATATTTCGGGTTGGAAGACCTTTTATTTTTGACCACTTGGAATTCTTGTTCCTCCGTCCTACTTTCTAGAATATTTACACTATTTTCCAAGCGGGCCACGCTTTGTTCTAGATGTTTAACCTTAGAGTTTATTTATATCTGCTGATCCGTTTTCACTCTGGTCTTGTCCATTGGATTGGATTTCCAGTGCTACTACTGCTGGGGGGACTACTACTAATTCCTTTAGCTCTTTAACTTCCTTTTCGTGGTTTTCTCTAAGTTCAACTTCCTTTTCGTGGTGTTCTCTAAGTTCACAAAACAAAAATATACTCAGGAATGTAATGTCGCTGATATTACCTTCGGGAAAGTCGACACACCAATGATTAACTTTACATTTAAAGCATTCATCTTTCAGTTTAGCTGGCCCTGTCATATTTTGTCTGTTTTTTTTTACGGTACGTTACTTTAAATAATACAGTATGTTACTTTAATTAATACAATACGTTACTTTTAAACAATACAATATGTTACTTTAATTAATATAACGGATGGCGAGGGAAAAATGGTGAATGCAAAAATAAAGAAGTGTTACAGACCGGAAACTGAGTTGAATACAGATTACAGAATTGAATGGAACCTGTGCGTTGCCGTTAATAACAATGCAAACTGATGTTAATTTAAATAATACAATGTTATTTTAATTAATATAATGTTAGTGAGGGAGAAATGGTGAATATAATGGTTAGTGAGGGAGAAATGATGAATGCAGAAATGCAGCAATAAACACGCGCAAGCGAGTGGCAGTATTACAGACCGAAACGAATTGAGTACAAAATTGAATGGAACCCGTAGGCAGCCGTTAATATCAATGCAGAATGGTGTTAATTTAAATAATGCAATATGTTATTCTAATTAATATAATGGATAGTGAGGAAGAAATGGTGAATGCAGAAATAAACACGCACAAGCGAAAAGCACGTGTCACAGACCGGAAACGGAATTGAATTGAGAGAGAGAGAGAGAGAGAGAGAGAGAGAGAGAGAGTATTAAATATTGAAATGTACTCAGATATTAGCGATAACAACATAAAATCAATACTATACATTATTAAATATTTCCTCTTTTATTTATCACGTGATTTTCTGTTGCATGTTTTTAAGTGTTCTTTATAAAGTTGTTGAGAAGTGAGTGAAAATAATCCTTGAATGTGATTTGTATTCACAAGGAACGGAATTCCTGTTGACTTATTTAGGGAATTTTAGGCCATTGCTGATCTCATAATGCAGAAAAAATTGCTTTTAACTGGTCTTAAAGAACAGTAAATACCTCATTTTAGGAATTTACAGTTATTTTTATATTTTTACTTCTGTTAAAGTTTTTGAGATCATATTTTCAGGCTTGAATGAAATAAGGACCGAAGGACTAAGGGAAGGACCAAAATATTCCATTAAAGAGGGACGTGAATTGTAAGTGAATTTGAAGTCAAATTAACTTGAAAATAAAGTATTCTTTCATGTGATATTATTTAACTTTTTTTAGTTCCCAAACAAGCGCTTAATAAAAGCATCTTTCGCCTATTAAAATACTCTAAACAATGAAAAGTAATAATTTGGGACTTGAAAAAGGGAACTTTCCCTACGAAAAGCAGAAATTTATTCCATTTTAAAGCGTTCATCGCATTTAACACATATAATATTTAACACTTACCTAAAAACACAACATTATCCTTCTAAGTTAATTAAGCCAATTAACCTATCTCTACCTTAGCTTTTATGTAAAGAAATAAAAGGTTGTTTGTTCCCTTTGAGATCTCTCCTGAACCCAAAATGGGGACCCACTTCCTTTGAACCCTGAGACATTCCGTCCAATTCGTTAAAAAATGTTTGAAGTTTCACGTTTGAGAAAAATTCCAGAATCACTTTTTACGATATTTCACTTGATGCGTTTTTGTTTCACAGTTTTGCTACTGTATATTCTTTCTGATCTTTTATAAACGAACTAATGATGCCCCTTTCCTCCTTTCCCAAGCCCCCTGCCCCCCAAAAAGGAGACTTTTAATTCTGTTTCTTTTGACATAAAATATGTAATATAGTGAAAGGGAAGTTCGAGGTCACTGAATTATCAAGCCAGATGCCCAAAATGAGTAAATTCCCTTCTATTTTTTAATAAAAAGAAACTATCATTAAACGAACATTGCAGCTCAGATGCATCTTCTGTAGCCCAATTTTTAGCGAAATTTCTCATCACAACATTCTGCTGATCTTAAAATTACTTCTTCTTATATATTATTTTGAAGACTCTCTCTCTCTCTCTCTCTCTCTCTCTCTCACTCTCTCTCTCTCATTTGAATACATAATACGTTGTTAAGAGTAAAAGTGTATATTTTTCTGGAATTGATTTCATGAATTGATTATGGAACACATTTTCGTTTGGAGCTTCGTGAAATGTTTTAAAGAAATTGGATTTCTCTTTCAAAACATCGTTCGCTTCCCTTTTTGAGCTAAAAATTTTGAATGGATTAGTTGAACAATAAAACCGGAAGAATATTGGATTCATTTTTAATTCTAATGAAATTTAATTGAATCCCAATCACATCCAATCACTGAAAAATTCAAATCCAATTTAATAATTTCATTTTTCAATCTCATTTTCAGTCTCATTTTCAGTCTCATTTTTATTTACATTTCAGAATTATTTAATTTGAATAGCGTCAAACTATTCGTATAAATGAATGTGTGTGTGTGTGTGTGTGTGTGTGTTGTGTGTGCGTGCGTGTGTGTGTGTGCGCGCGCGCTACAAAATCCTAATGATAGCTCGTGAACTCTACTAATTGCGTGTCTAAATGTGATTCCGTTGCATTTCGATGTTAATGTTGTTAATGGCAAATATAATGTTAAAGATTTATTGGTGTTAATAAGAGTAAGTTCGACTTTCTATCATTGCAAATGAGATGGTGAGACAAAGTGGTTGGAAGGGAGTAAATATACTGTGTTTAAAACGCTAATGGGGACAAAATTCACTAAAAGAATATTGGAAAGGAAAAGTATTGATTAAAACAACACCCACACACACACACACACACACACACACACGTTGCTTATAATGTTTTCATTATTATTTTCCAAAGTTATTAACAATTTAGTGATTTTCTGGAAAAAGTTTAATAAATAAAATAAGAGATTTCAGATTATCATCATTACTGAATGTCTCTTACTTTCAAATGAGGTCATTTGGAATTTTGTGCCCAAAGGTCACATTTTCTAAAGCATCTGAATCGATAGACGTTGGAACAGTGAGTCGGTGAATAACTAGTTTCCCAGGATAGTTAAATATTTATTACTATTTATTTTGCAATTACTAGCGATATACTAGCAATTTATTATTATTTAGTTAATTTACTAGCAAAAGCGAGACCTGAGACTCAGTTTCCTATTATATAGGCCGTAAATGCAATCTGGGTGAATTGATTGTAAGAGAGAAATTGGGCTTTAGTCGATCATCATCGTTTTACGACACTCAGTAACAGAAATCACAAAGATAAAGTGACGAGAACGTTAGAAAATTCGTATCCAAGATATGGCTTCATAAGAGGCCAAGGCGCAGTATGTCATAATGAAATGAAGGAGCTAAAGTTCAGTAATGGCAACTGTTCCCTTAGTTAATTTTCTGGACCTGAATTTAGTCAATAACTTATTCAGTGTTTGTCTGAAGATATCTTCGAAGAGAAGAACTTAAAACGGTTGGTCACTTCAAAAGTTCCGCGACACTCGTGAAATTCAATCTCTGGCAACAAGCTAAAAAAGTTCACTGGATTCTACGCTCCAAACGCTTTTGGGTTTCATCCTTGAGAGACCTATACGTATTTTGTTGACAAGATAGTCTATCAATACTCTTCATATCGTAACTTACCATAGCATAATTTAACTAGGTCTAACCTAACCTAACCTAGCCCGCGAGAGAGTAGTCGACGAAATGTCACACGGCAAACCCAGTGAAAGGCGACAAAAAACAGGGTGATTAATCAGGTTTGTTTGTTTTTATTCTTGCTGAAATGTTCAAAAGAATTCTATTTTCATCTTCACGACATTCCCAATATCACTCGCGGGTCGAAAGGAAAAATTGCCGATTTAACCTAACCTTATCTATCTTAAACTCGCTTAACACTAACTTAACTTATCCTTAACCCGACTAACCTAAACTAACTCAAAACGTAACCTAACCAGGGACCGAAGGGGTAAAGTTGTGTTCGAGGAATGAGAATGACACTTAGTGGAAAAAGATTATCCAAAAGTTATAATTGAAGATAATTACCAAAGTTTTCTTATTTGTCGAAGGTAAAAAAAAATATATATATATAAAAACATTCACCGCTTTTCAAAGTTATAACGTGTAATCCACTCATTCATATACGCGTGGAAGCGAGTGTTCATACGTATGAAGAACTGAATTGCTAGTTTATCAAATCCATCTATAAATGTATTACTTCAGTTTCGCAACAACTTTATTCAACAACAACTTTACCCCACAACAACTTTATTCCAATGTCTGTCTGTCTGTCCAAATGTCATATTTTGTACGCCTTAAAATTTTTAATATTGATTTAATGATTAAAATTAATTAATTTATCACTTAGACACATATAGGGGTCATTCAAAAACCACGTGGTCCTTTTTCGGGTGGTTTTCAAACCCGTTCCCCCACCTTGTGGTCATTTGTGGCCAATGACTTGAACCCCCCTCCAAAACCACGTGGTCTTCCGATATCGCCCCCACCCCTTCTTAATCTTGTGTAAAATGTAAGGTGCCATATTAGATTTCTTATATTATTGAGAGGTAATGAGGTAAATGAACGATTAAAAGTCATATCTTCTAAATAAACTGTATTAATTGTTTGTTTCTTTAATTGAAAATAATATTTTGGCTATATATTATATTATAAACAGGATATTTTAATGCTTAGTTTTGGCCACGTGGTTAAACGTCAAGACCCCCCCCCCCTCCCTCATGTGGCCCTTGGTGGTCAAATAAGGAACTCCCTCCCCCCTTAAAGACCACGTGGTTTTTGAATGGCCCCATACACATGGTGGCCACAGAACGGAAAAGATCTATTCTCTCTGGCTCCTTTGACGCCTGACTTTTGCGCTACCCTGTATATTTATATATGGGTTATACTACAGTTTGTGTGTGTGTGTGTGTGTGTGAGTGTGTGTGTGTGTGAACAGGTTGCTATTCAAATTTTATACTTTTACGTGGACTAATTGAAAGAACTGTTTTGTTATCTTTTATCACTGAAATTCACCGATCAAGATTCACAGTAATCATATGTCAGAGACAGTGGACCGGACGTGGGTACATGTTTTCAGTAAGACTTAACCCTTTACTACTCAAAAGGACAAATTTATAACCTTTCAAATACACACATTCATAATTTAATCCTACAAAATATTTGGGCAGTAAAGGGTTAAGTTGTCACGGTAAAATTAACTAATGCGGTAATTAGTAATCTCTTTAATAGATACACAGATGACATTAAAATGAGGATAAGTATAAAAGAAACACAGTAAAAGTAAAAAACATATATTTCGAAGCCCAAATGTTTAGACCGGTGTTTCCTAACCGGGTGCCACGAGATTTTATGAAAGGGACGAGAATAAAGAATTGAAAATTCAAAAGTTACTCGAGGTACGGAAATTTCAAAGGAAACGAGATATTCGCTATTTATCACGTCCATACGAAAACTGTATAAACTCAATTTGGAGTTACGTAGTATCGGAATGTGGGGGGCGGGGGTAACAGATGTTGAACGGCGGGGGGACCTAAAATCATCCGGGGTGCAACGAAAGAAGAACAGATGGAATTGGGATGCCTTGAGCCAGAAAAGATTGGGAACCATCGATTTGGAGGATGGTCGAAACGTTGACTCGGAGTTTGTATTTTATAAGAATAAACTCGAAATTTGGAACTTTGTATATAAAAGAGGATAAACTAAAGTAAACTAATAGTGGTATTAAATAAAATATTTAAAATTATTATCCTGAGAGGAGGGACGACAAGCTTCACCTTCGTGAAATGAGGAATCATCACACGGAACATTTGAAAGGTTAAAATGTATTTGATTATTCTCTCTTACTGTTGTTGACATTAACTTACATTTTATGATATTGTTTAAGATGTTAATAACTTTTGAAACATTGTATGGTACCTTTTCTTTTAAGATTGATTTGAGATCTGGATTTTGACTGCGTAATTTAATACCTTTTCAACCTTTTTCATACAGACGAAAAAGTTTATTTCTTCAGTTTTTCAAATGTTCTTCAATTTAAGAAGAAAAACTGTCAATAAACTGTCCAATTACGTATTATATAAATCAAACGTGAAGGGTAACTTAAGAAAAAAATTTTGTTTTAAATTATACGAATAAAAATGTCTGTCTGCTCTCTGTCTGTCTCTCCCCTTTATGGAATAATAAATAACAAATATGGACAGTGGTTAAAGGGGATACTTGGAAGTCGAAGGGGAGGTGGGGGTACCAATACCCAATGGGTATTGAAAAGAAATAACCCCAATATAATATTTTGTTATATTAATAACTTCAACTCGGAGGATATAAATAAAACCCCAAAATGGGGTAACCTCCTCAACGAATTCCTTAGGTGTGTGTCTCAGCCCCACCCACCTCCTCTCACTTTAACCACTGAGTATAGAATAAGTGAAGTGGCATACGTCAAACGATTTCATAAAATAGCCATTAAGTGCGAAGGTTTTCCAAACCAACGTTTTGAACTTGAGTAAAATTGAACAAATGCAAAAATTCACCATTTTTTTTTGAGAATCTCAAAATTATACAAACAACGAAGTAAAATGAAGTAAAGAAAAGAAGTTAGTGTAACATCAGATGACACGAAGATCAATAGACCTTACATGACCACCTCCTTTTGTGGGGTGGGTGGGGGCTTTTTACCCCGAGTGTTGTCGTTCGTTGTTGATATATTCTGCTTCATTTCTGTAAAAATTTCGGATGATGCGAGGTGATGTTCAGTTAATGAACATGTCGCGTATGTTGCAGAGTGACAGTAAGAGAAATTAAAAGATCCACTCCGGGTCAGTCCAGCAAAAGTCTGACGTAAGTGTTAAAGAAAGTAGAAAATGTTTTCCAAAAACGAATGAGGAATTTATCGAATCTAAGAGAAGTGTTTAAGGGAATTTTAAAGGTTAAAATCCCTTTATGGGGGGGGGGGGGTTCCATTTCCCACTTAATTTACAAATGATTGGTTTAATAAGTGAAATGAATAATGTTTGGTGTAAATTAAGACTTTAAAACAACTTTATTCAAATTATTTTCTAGAATTTATTCCTTTGTTTGAATAAGAAATAATTTTGCTTCAAAAATCTATTAATTTTCATCCTTTCTTTATTGTCTTTCATAGAATACGAAAGTACTTAGTACTTACTTGCTTTCTACTATTACCTTTTAACTTGAAAAATGTGAATTATTATTATTATTATTAAGTTATATACAGGGTGGCCCATAAGTCCCAATCGGTTATAATTAAAGCTAAAATACAAAAAATCAAACAAAGTAAAAAGTTCATGATAAGTTTAGAAATATTTATTGATTAATCAAAGTCCACAATCTAACCATCCCCCAAAATATTCTTTCCTTAGTAATCGCTTACGTCAGTGTGAGCTTCGCTAGATGAATTTTTGCTTTAATTATAACAGACTAGAACTTATGGGCTACCCTGTAGGGATAATTCTTGCAAGCATAACTGACCATCTCCAACGTTATATCACAATCAAAGTACACAAATATTAAATTCAAAAGCACGAAGCATAATCAAATTAAGTAAATACAGTAAAAACAGTGAAATTATGCTCCGCAATCTCCGACTTCATTGATAATGACATGTATTTATTTAAATATAAATACAAAATCTGTAAAGTTGAAAAAAAAAACATTTGGTCGATTTTAATGACTCTTGCGCCATCATCGAAAAAACATTTCTAATGTTAATGTAAACACTCGTTGGTTGATTTCCGATTTAAAAACATCCATTAAAGAAAAATATGAAGTACGTTTTACGCCGAAAAGAAGTATGCACTCATTATCGAAACAAAATTAACTCATTAATACTCAAAACAAAAGCTAATTACTATAAATGTAAACTCGAAGAATATACAGCAAAGGCGATCCCAAACAATATTGGAACCCCATTAACAAAGCGATTAATAAAAAAACAAACAAGGCTCTTACTCCGAAAAACTAAAAAATGAACCCATTATAGACGCAAGAAATATTTTAAACGCTTTCAACGAATTTTTTCACTGAAGTGGGAACTAAACTCGCGTCTACATAATATCTTACCCACGGGAGCGATTCTTCGATGCGTACCTACACTCCTACAGGGCCTCTCCTACTACGAGTACATTCTTCTTCTTGTCACCTACTCAATATACGATTTATCAACAGACATTAAACAATTGGAAAACAAAACATGTACGCTGGACACAACCCACACAGAATTTATAAAAAATGCGTGAATTTAATTACGTCCCAGCTCGCAAAACTCATTAACCACTTTATTCATAATGGTATCTTCCCAGAATGCCTTGAAAAGGCCAGAGTGTGCCTTTTAACGATTAACGATGTGAAAAGTTAGAAAAGAGAGTGTGTGTGTGTGTGTGAGTGTGTGTGCGCGTATAGAAGGATAAAGGTTTGAAACTGAAAGAAAGAGCGGGGAACAAATACAGCTCTCAGGTCGACTGGGAATCTTTGTATTTCCAAAAAATGTTACGTTATTCTGTTTTTGTATATTCTAAATTGACTTATTCACTGATATTATAATAAATAAGTAAATAAAATAAAATATTATAGGGTAAATTAACCAAAATAAACTAAAATTATGTAAATATTTCGTGAAATTTATGGTAGACAATTAGATTCAGTTCCTTGCAGATATTATACAAACATTGGCTCTGGTTGCATTTCAATCTGCTTTTGGCCGCCTTGAAATGCGAATTTAATATTCTTTTTCCATTTCTTGCCTATTGTGAGCTTTTACAAGATCTCCGGTGCTGTTTCTTGTTTCATATTTTTGTTGCTTTTTCATAGAAAACAACATTTATGGAGAAATAGTTAGGAATCCTAAATATGCAGAACAGTATTTGCTCCATATTTTCGTTGCCATTTAATGGAGAACAATACTTACTGGATCCAATTTTTCTGTTCTATGTAAATTAATTTGTGTTCTCTATACCCACGGGTTTTTTTCCCCGTTATATATAACGTTGCTCTATTTTGTACCCTCTCCATATTTTTATTTGGGTTTTACTTCAAAGGTGAAGTGGAATTACTGGGTACAGTACCCATTTCACCAGGGCTAAAGACAACTTCCTCTTATTTTTCTTACTCTTTTCTCTTGGATGTTCGAACTCATTATCTGTGTTATATTTAGCAGTTCGTTGGAAATGGGGATTGTGGGGGGGGGGGGGGGGGTACTGGAAGTTAATTTTATTCCATTTGCTTAAGCGTAGAATCAAATTTAGTAGCGTCACAACCATGTAGTACAATATTCATTGCGCGAGCGTGTAGTATGCAAATTAAACCATCCAAGAGGGTGTTTTATCCCCTCTCGCTTTCAGAATCCTCTTCTTTCCTAAATTCTGCGCTATTAGGCCTTAGCTACGTCGGAATAAGTTTTGTTTTTTATCCTTTCTTCTTTTTTCCTTCATTTTTTTAAACAATTTCTGTTTCATTTCACTCCTTCATAGGAATGAAATATGTAAACAAAGGAGGAGGAGACTGTAGACACCAATCGACCGGGAAAGTACTCGGGGGGGGGGGGGGGACATTAGGCAGGAGACAAGGAGTGCTGGAACTCCCGTTTCTCCTGTCACTGTCCTCCTCAGCTGATCTTTTTTTCGTGTCTTATCTATCTTATGAGCAGTCCATCGTGCACTGAAACACACGCTTCTCCCTCTATTCCTCACTATATTTACATGCATCTTAAACATTACACAAAGTTTTCAAAATTTCTAAAACTATAAATGGCCTCGCTGAGCCTTGGAGACTTAGAGTTCGTCTTTCTCCTTCTATGGAGGGGGCATTTTTGCGGGCACTCGCACTTGGCCCCTGCTTTCTACATAAACAAAACCTTCGTTCAACAAATTTATGACGATACACAGGGCCGCCGAGAGGGCGGGCAAGCCGGGTTAAATCCCGGGGGCCCAGACCTCTAGGGGGCCCGGAAAGGGGGGATAAAATCTAAAAATATTAATAAAGCAATTGATTAAATAACAGAGAAGAAATATAATTAATGAACATATATTTTATAGAGATTATCATACTGTATGTTTTGAATAGTGACTTGGACATATAATCAGTTTGCTTGTTACGTACACAAAAAACATTCATAATAAAATACTGAGTAAACAGGGGGGCCCATATACCAAATCCTTCCCCGGGGCCCGTGGCAGCTCTCGCCGGCCCTGACGATACATAAATGGTTCCCTTACTTTCGCGCGGCCTCCTGTTCACAAATGAGCGCATTAATTAAGGTTTCTGCGTGCGATTATACATGCGTAAACTATTTTCGAATAGTGTTGCCAGATATGCCAAAAGTTTGTCCTATGTAGGTATAAACAGGGGTGTAGTGCTCCATTCATCTAAATTTTATTTATTTATTTCTTTTTAGTTGATACGTGGAAGTTAGGAACAAACAGACCGAGATGAAAGCACTCGCTTCTAATTGTGATTTCAAATTTTTAATATTCCAAGTCTAAGTTAAGTATTATTATTATTATTATTATTATTATTATTAACCTTTAAATTTGCCACTACACCCCTGGGTGTAGTGGCAATGGAGCCATTCACTGACTTTTTCGCACAACTGTATACTGTGTGTGTATGAGAAAACGTTAACTGTCCCATTTTTTTTATATTTCTTGTTACATCCAGTGTATGTTCCCTGTAAATGTATAAATAGAACAATAAATAAGTAAATAAATTATTATTATTATTATTTTATTATTATTATTATTATTATTATTATTATTATTATTAAGGTATTTAAAAAAATATTTTGTAATAATTTTTTTCTTGAAAAAACATTTATTTTGGAATTAAATTTAAACTTTGAACTGAAAATGAAAAAAAGAAAATACTAATTTGACGATTTGACCCGCAATTAATTCCATGGAACGCAACTATAAAACCAAATCAATTACATCAAAACGAAATCAGATGTAATAAATTGCAATATCCGCCTTTTCATTACGTGCAAAGCAACGCATTATGCTCTCTCTCTCTCTCTCTCTCTCTCTCTCTCTCTCTCCATCGGCCCCGGGATCGAGAACCGGTGACAGCACGCAGCAAAACCCAGCTGTTCATCCTTTCACACAAGAAAAATTGGTTGGTAGAGAATGGGTACCATGGGTAGCCTAGTGGTTAAGACGCTGGGCTGCTGATGGGGCATGGTTCGGATTCCACGTTAAACTGGTAGGTCTAAGGTGGAGTGACAAGCTTGACCTTTATCAGAATTAACAATTCGGGCGGAAGCAAAAACAAGGTTAACCAAGGTTATATAATTCAACTTCTGAATTTTTTCACTCGGAACCCTGGTTTTTGTTTTTCATTATAGAAACTGCATCGCGCAGATTTGGGGAAATTCTGAAATTATTCTGGGGTTGCGCAGAGTAGTTTAACCCCTATGGATTCTGAGGGGAATGACAGCTAGTGCATTATCATCCAGCTTCCAGGTTCCCCCCACCCCGCACCCACTCGGTGAGTATTAGCCTCTCGACGGAGGGGGTGTCATGGCAGCAAACCACTCATTGTCGCCTGGTCGAACTTTGAAGACCCGCAACCAGCGTGTTCTTCCTTGTAGCCGGGAACCTCCGCTGGTGGTCTTCCACGAACTGGAACAGGTACTGTTTCTGCTCCTCGCTCTTGATGATGAAGGTACTGTAGTCTTGCATCAGAGCGATTCCGCGTTCTGCCAAGTCGTTGACCACTTTTCGGATCCTAACAACTCCAAGAGCCCTTTGATACGCCAGAAGCTCTGGCCAGGTCTCCTGATCCACAGCACCCAGAAAAAGGTCATTCAAATCCAGAATGGCGAACAGCTACCGCGAGTTGTCCGTTACGAGTAACGACAGATCCTTCCCGTCCATTTCCTCTACCCAGATCCTGTATGGAGGATTTTCGGCTTCAATCAGCGACCATCTTTTTCTTGTTTCCCACATCAAGCACTCATCGAAGAATGAGAGCCCCACCAGCTGCTCGCTCAGTTACCACAAGTGGTTCCCGAAAGCAGCGCTGGCAGACGTAGCGACAGCGGCGTTTGGATATTTCTTGACTGGAGGAGGTCCAGATCGCTTGCAGCAGGAGCCATAGTAGCCAGAGGAGATTGAAACCAGGTCTTCAGATAAACCTTAGCGATGAAAACCGTGAATTCTCTCCATACTGTTTCTTCACGCGCGGTCAGTCGAGACTGCGACCGAAAGGGGAAGATCTTATCTTGATTAGCTTGGCCATCCAGCGAGAATGATGTAGAGCGCCTGGCCACAAGATACTTTGGTGGCATTCTTGGAGAGTCGTCCTGAGGAATTCAATGCTTTCTTCTTTCCATTGACAAATCTTTAAGCTGGTTTCTACGCCGTCCGTCGCTAGGTGCAGCTTCTCATCGTCGATGGAAGCCCAGCTTTGCTGGAATCGCTTGAATAGAGAGATGTCTGGGCCTACTGAGGGTCCGAAGAGTCTGGCGGTTTCCAGCATGTGATGGCGACAGACCAGATACAAGAGATCCCTGTCTAACTTCCTCTCGATCAGGACGTATGACTCCTCTCTGTCCGGTGTCGTTGGCGGTGGTGTCGACGGACATCGCTCTGATCTAGTCATTCACGTCCGATGTCATGGCTTCTGCGGTTCTGGAGGGGGTTTGTCGTTGCGAGTTGCTTAGATACGTCCTGGCCAGACACCCTCATGGGCAGACGGTCGACGGTTTCTTTCCCCTCTTCCCGTCCCAGTGGACCACAAGTGGAGACCCCGAGTTGAAGCATTCTTTAGTGCTGCTCGCAATTTGCTCTAGGTACTTCCTGCGAGCCGTCCGATTGGATGTCCGACTGATCAAGGACTTTACGTCGTGACCTAAGCTCTTTGCGGTGGCTGCCACGAGTCGATAGATGCGGGTCGATCGTTGACTTTCGTCTGGTCCATAGCTTGCGCTAATTTCGGCGTCAGAAAGTTCTTTCTCGACCGTAGTATTCTCAGCACTATTGGTGCTGCTCCTCGACTCGAGCGTTACCATCTTGCTCCGTTCTTTTGACTCGGCTTTGTGTGCTCTCGAAGATGTAATCGAATTGGCATATTTTATTTTTATTTACGAGCGTAAGAACAAACTCATTAACTTACAATGAGTAAATAAATATTTTGTAACTCATCAAGAAATTCACTCTAATATATTAAACTATAAATAGATCAAAGCATGTTATTCCTCAATTTAGATTGTCTTCATCTCAAAAATTATCTATTTTCATTCGATTGAAACTACAGAATCTTTCATTACTATAATGGAGCTGATCTGTTTATCTATCTACCTGCGGAAAAAGTCCTATTAAATAATTTCATACCGAAGATTTAAAAAAAAATTATAAAGGCAGCGAAAGCTTAATATTTACTTTAAGTTCACGAGGAACTTAGATTTTAAATGCCGCTTCACAGATCTTGACACAGTGAGTTCGGATGTGAAGCTTAAGATTTTCATGTTCGCGTTCTTTTCTGTAGTTTTATTGACTAAATGACTTTTCTCGATTTCACAAATATGGATGGATTTTTTAGAAGTGTTGATGTTGTTTGGATAAACAATTGTCCGGAATTAGATGGGCAGAAGGGCCCCCCCCAATTACTGAAGCCAAAGGCCCCAACACCGCAAGCCCGTAGGGCCCATCTTTAGCTAGTGATTTAAATGCTGATAAAATAAAAAATATTTCAAACGTAAATTCGTTTAAAAACAAATTGAAATCTAGATTAATAATGGAATACTTATAAAAATCTAAGATTAAATGTACATTACTCTATTAATTGTTTATTTCTCGTGCCTAATATTCGATGCTTTGTACTGTATTGCTGTTAGTATTGCTCCTATTATGCTATAATAGGATAAATTTTAATGTCTCTGCCCAACCCCTTTTTATGAAAAGTGAATCACTACGGTTTCTGGAGATATGGAACATTCAGAGTTCCGAGTTAAAAAATTCAAATTTTTTTTGCTCCTTCGATAACTAAAAAATATATATATATATATATATTATATATATATATATATTATATATATATATATATATATATATATATATATATATATATATATATATATATATATAATATATATATATATATATAGTGTTGCTTAGCTCTGTTTTCTTCAGTTGGAAGATGTAACTTCAAAATCAATATCTTTAGTTGCATAATTTTCCTTTCTTGTGAAAAGGGTTTGCATTGATTATTATTTGCTTGCAAGGAAAATTAAAGTGTATTTTCCGTTCAGAAGGGGGGAGAGAGAGAGAGAGAGAGAGAGAGAGAGAGAGAGAGAGAGAGAGAGAGAGAGAGAGAGAGAGAGAGAATATTGAAAAATTCACATTTATTTAAAAATGTATTTACAATCATAAACAATTATAATCTCAAATAATATAATAATAATAATAATAATAAATTCCAAACAGAAAAAATTATTAATTTTCTTTCCCAAAAAAAAGAAAAAAAAAAGAAACAAAGAATGAAAAATATTTGGTCACAATTTCGCTTCAAAACAAAGAGAGAAATTAATGAAAAAGGATATGATAAATATATATATATATATATAGCTGAAATGTTTTCTTTCACAAGTGATACATTGTGTTTTTTACATGGTTTCACCCGTTTTTATCATGTGTTTTTCCTTTCCATTGGTTGGTTCTTTTAAAAGAACGTGCCAGGGGCCGTGGGAATACCAATGAAAGCGGATTCATCTGTTCCACCTTCCTTTAAGCGCAAGTTGGCGACACGTTCTGTTTCGACGATTCTCGACGCAGAACCGAATTCCGATGGAGGGCTGCGGTCTTCTTCTTCTTCTTCTTCTTGCGGACGATAGTTGGCACTGGTTGGCATGTTTGAAGTTTGATTTATTCTCTAAAGTTATGAACATACACGAACCTATTCGTAGTTTTCGACTCGCTTGTATATATATTAAAATGAAGATATACGAGTATGATCACGTACATGTGTCCGTGTTTCGTGCGTACGTTACGAGAGTGAGGATTCTGTGCGCGCCGAAAGGACTACTTGATGCCAATAAATCAAAAGGCTCTTCATATTTATCGTTAAGGTCTTTAAAAAGCGTAAATTGTGTCCTTAATAAGGCAAACATTCAACAGATTTTGAGTGAAATAAAACTGAGCATTTTTTGAGTTTTGATTCGAAATGGTTCCAATTATACACTTCGAGTGCCAGTTTGAAATACCTTTTGAAAAATGTCATCTTCAATACGTAGTTTCACGTAACAAGTGAAAATATTCATTTGATCAATATCAATTGGTAAATATAACCTTTCAAAAAAATCTACTTCAGAAAAAGGATTCAGAATTAATTGCTTAAATTTCAAAATTTTTAAACCAAAACTCAACATCAGAAAAAAAGTTCAAAAAATGAAAAATTCGAGATGGAACAGGGAACAAATAAGTCAATATTTAGTATGAAATTTGGAATGATTACGATTTTTTTCTCTCTCTCTCTCTCTCTTTCAGACACACACATATACACAAAGGAAGTCTTATGTGGCTTTAAAATTCCAATTTACAAACGCCAGTGTTGGGCACTAAAGCGTTAATCCGATAACAGTTAATTAACGAAGTTAACTTTTTTTAACGGACTATTAACGGAAGTTAATTTCCATTTATCGTTATCGGACCAGTTAACTTCCGATAACTCGATATTTAGTCTGTTAAAGTCCGTTAACACGTTAACTGCGAGGAGTCATTCACGGAAGATCACCGCTCCGCGAATGAATTCAAACCGCCATAACTTCAGTCTGCCAATTCCGTCCTCTGCCGCAGTGGAACGGCTCCTCTCTCTCAGCAAGGACATCCTGAGGCCCAAGAGGTCAAGACTGGCAGTTGGGCCTAACTTTGAGAAGTTGGTCTTTCTGAAGGGCAACCAGCACATCGTGTCATAGTCTTTAATAAATGTGCCTAAAATTTAATTTTACCTTTCAGTTCCCGCCATAATAATTCTCTGGTAAATTAAAATTTAGTTAATGGTTAGTGGTTACAAGGGTTTCAAAACATGTAATCAGTACATTTTTTATTAAAATTTAAAAAAAAGTTATTAAGCAAAAAGTTGCAAAACTTGATAAAAATACAGTTAAATACCTATTTATTGTGGATTTTGCATAAATAAACATTTTCTATGGGTTTTAAAGCTTTTTCCTTGATTTTTTTAAATGTTAGTAAAGAAATAGTTATCGTTAACGGATTATCGTTAACTTCTGTTAACTTTGTAGTAAAATTATCGGATTATCGTTATCGGAGTTAAAAATTGGGGTTAACGGATTATCGTTATCGAAGTTAACTTTTTGGTTAACGGTGCCCACCACTGACAAACGCTAAAGAAATGTCCTCTTTAAAAATTCGCGTAAATAACAATATTAAACTTTTAAAAGAGTGAAGATAGTTTGAAAGAAGTGAGTTTAAACAAGAATAAATTCGCGAAGGATGAAATTCTTCTTTCAAAACAAAATGCATAAATTATTTTATAAAGTTCCCCAAAGTTAAGATGGTCTCGAAATCAGCGTATTAAAATCCTATGATAATGTACGACATTATACTCGGGAAAGAGTAATGTTTTGGAGAGAATTGTTCCGGATATTGCCAAGGTTGACGATGAGTTATTTCAAAAGATGAATTGTGCATCAGTAAAGTTAAGAGAAACTTTGACTTTATCTGTAAATACGATAAAAAATAAAGGGATGAGACAAGGGGGTTTCTTGTCATCCTTTCTGTTTAAATTGTAAATTGTCTTAAGTTTTTAATTATAATTTATTTTAGAGGTAAAGGTTTCTCTCTCTCTCTTCTCTCTCTCTCTCCTCTCTCTCTCTCTCTCTCTCTCTCTCTATATATATATATAATATATATATATATGATGCAAACCCAAAGAAAAAGAAAAAAAACACTTCAAGCTCTTTCGTGTATTCAACCGTACACCTCGTCAGGAAATACATGAAAGGCCTTGGAATCATTCTTTTTCCTCGTGTGTTTGTATCATTTATTCATTTCACGTGTTTAAGTGTGAAATTCATCCCATATATATATATATATATATATATATTATATATACTGTAATATATATACAGGGTGTCCCAGGAGGAAATGTCAAGAATGCACAATTTGACTCTATGGGTATTTCTAAGTAGAAAGTAGCCTATTATATCGACATGTGCCTGATTCCCAACCGTTACCGAGATACAGGCCTCTACGGTTTCCGGGAAGGTGGATTGGACGTGGAGGACCTGTGGCATGGCCCCCTCGTTCGCCTGACTTATCTCCGCTAGATTTTTTGTCTGGGGGTTCTTGAAGAGTAACGTTTATCAGGGGTAAGCCCGAAACTAGGGAGCAGTTGGCTGCACGTATACAGGATGCGTTCATAAACCTCAGAAATGAACTTCCACGTTTTCCTTGGCAAGACTCGATGGATCGGAGGCTCGCCGCGTGCATTGAAGAAGGAGGGGGTCACTTTGAAACCATTCTGCAATAAGTGCAATAGTGTATTGTATGTGTGTACTTTTTGTAAACCACAAGTGTCATTAAATAGTATCTAAGATCGCCTTTTTATTATGTTTTAATTACCCAAATGTAGAGGCCTGTATCTCGGTAACGGTTGGGAATCAGACCCATATCGATATAATACTTTCTACTTAGAAATACCGAAAGAGTGAAATGGTGCATTCTTGACATTTCCTCCTGGGACACCCTAAGTATATATATATATATATATATATATATATATATATATATTAAAGTTCAAATTGAAGAATGATGATTTTAAGGTCAGAATCCCCTCCTCCCCCCTCCCGGAAAAAAAAATTTGGGGGGCATAAACTGTAACTCAGAAGTCAGAACATTTGGATGAAACCAATGATAGTTAGACAATGAATAAATTCTGAGTTTTATTCACGCCAAACCCCCCCCCCCCCCCCCCCCCCACCCAAAAAAAAAAACCCGAGTTTCTCAACGATAATGAAAGAGAATTGTTATTATTTTCTTTATGCATTTATTATAAAAATATGTAATTTAGATATTTCTCTCTCTCTCTCTCTCTCGTATCCATCATAAATAATTATCTGCAACTGATCATGACAAGTTAAAAATTATGATCAGTTTCATGTTTCCTTTTTACGTAAATATTTTAAGTTTTTTAAAAGACAAGAAAGTTTTTAATGTTTTTTTCTGAAACTTTTGCAAAAATAAAATATTTAATATTAATTCAAAACAAAGTTTATATATATATATATATATATAACCTTGGTTAGCTTCCGCCTGAATTGTTCATTCTGACGAAGGTCAAGCTTTTCACGGTCAAGCTTTTCACTCCACCTTAGACCTACAGTGTAACGTGGAATCCGAACCACTCACTCCCCACCAGCAGCCCAGCGTCTTAACCACTAGGCCACCCAGGATACCCATTTATCTACTAACCACTGTCTTCTTATTGTGTGGAAGGATGCACAGCTGGGTTTTGCTGCGCGCCGGCTGCCGTCACCGGGTCTCGAACCCGGGGCCGATGGATTCGTAGTCAGCGACGCTAACCACTACACCACAGAGGCGCGTTCATATATGTATATATATATATAAAATAATAAAGGATTGAGAGTGTGCATTTATTTGCAGAGTTGATTTGAAGGAAATAGCCGTGAGCGAAGGTCGTCTCCGATTACAAGATTCATTGAGCGAATTTGGAGAACGAAATACGACTCTTCGCAACAAACGAAAGATCGAGGTTTTATTTTGACAAAATTTTAATTCTGGCGTTTGTTTACCTTTAAGGTTGTAACCTGGTACTCTGATAGGGGTTTCGCGAGTTGATTCCGATCGCACGGAGGTCAGTCTCGTGGCCTTGCTTCTGCTCATCAAAAATAAGGATAATTGATGTTTTCTTACGAGTCCTTTTTTTTTGTCTCTTTCACGCGTGCATTTTATGGTTGCGTAAACGGGAAGGCACAATGCTTATTGACTGAACTTTTCTGACTCTTTTAATCCTGCAGTCTTTGCGTAAGTATCTCTGATGAACTTAGAGTGTTACTTCTTTCATTTTAAAAGTTAGGTCGTCATATTCCAACATTCTACAGAAAAGTCTTCAGCAGACATTTTTTTCCCCTTTTATTTTTAAGTTTCTCCCTCGATCATCGATGGAAAAGACAACTTTAGAATAGGAAATTTTTTCAAAAGAGGTTTTAGGCGTAAGGACCAGCCCCTAATTTAATTTACATTTTCTCTTCATAAATAAAGTCAGAATTTATATTTGTGTGTGTATATATATATATATATAATATATATATATTATATATATATATATATATATATATATATATATATAATATATATATATAAACTCAGTTTTTTGACAGTGAAACAGGACAAAGAGTTTCTCTAAAACTAAAAGGCTTAATCATTCATACGAATCGTTTGTCTCTAATTAAATTCATTACATATTTTAAGATTTTGAGGTACAAATTTTGTGACTGGGATACCAAACTGGGACGTGTTTATAATGATGACAGCATCGGAACTCAGTAACCTTGGGAGAATTTTCTTTTGATAAAATGAGTCTGTAGCTCGAGTATATTGTGCCTTATGGCATGAATAAAATCTCTCTCTCTCTCTCTCTCTCTCTCTCTCTCTCTCTCTCTCTCTCTCTCAGCACTAGTGTGTGTGGGAATTACTTTACCTATAAGCTCTGTGACACGTGGAACAGGCTACCTTCAGAAGTTGTGAACAGTTCCTCTGTGGATCAGTTCAAGAAAAGGTTAGACCGAATCTTGCACACTATTTGAGGGTGTAGAATTTTTCCCTGCACCCGTTGCCATTGGTACCTCCTTGGTATGGGTCGCAAGGGCTTTTGAGGTACTTCTTGTCCTTGTAACTCCTTGTAACTCTCTCTCTCTCTCTCTCGTTTTGTGTAGAGAAATTGTCACATACTTTAAGTTTTGTTTCCTGGAAAAGCAATCAGATTATACCTGCTGCGAGATGTTACCAAATTTAGACGTTAGTTTCAAATTAAGTTTAGACATAGAATGGTCTATTTTTAAACTCTGTTTTTTTGTTTGGTGTGTTTATATTCATCTTTACCAAAACATATTCGCTTTAACTTATTAGACTTTACTTTCTACAGCATAATGTATACAATAATGATGAGAACCAGAAACTGACATAGCGCTCACTCAGGCCAACTAATGGTGATGCGAACCATTGCGCTAACCTCTGCATTATTATTACCAGCACCATTGGCAGTCGAACCCCGATCTGTGTGTGTTCATTTCCCTTGTAAGAAAACGGTGTTACCCGCTGAGCTGTGGAAACTGACTCCATTCCTTGAAACTTTTTTAATTAATGTTTGTTACCGTAAACTATTTTACGTGTCTCTAAACTGTAAAAATTAAATACAAGAATCAAACGTGAGTTTGAATCTCAATTTCATTAAATGAGATTCAAAAAAGAAGAGGAACAAAAGTAAATTTAAAGAAAAAAAGCACACAAAAACATACAGAAAAAAAGCACACAAAAACATAAAGCACCCAAAACGGCTGAAAAAAAAAAGTCAACTTAAAGAACTAGCGGAGTAACAAGGAAAGTCTGCTGTGAAGGTCTTTTTACAAACGTGGCTCGAAAAACAAACATCACATCGCTTTTTTTCTAATATATATATATATATATAATGTTTGTTCCAGTGGCGAAAAAGCGCGAAACTTTTTTCTTTCTGGAAAAAAGTAAGTTTTAAAACGCATAAAATTTTATGGTTTGGTCGCTGGTAATTTTTATTTTGGGGGAAAATTTGTGTTTTGAGACGAAATGAAAAACCTTCGCTGGTCTTTTTAATTTAATTTTGAGGCGAACGTTTTTTTTTTCCACACGTCGACTGATTCCATTTTTTGCTTCCTTTCATCGTTTCAAAGGAATCGGAAATAGTTTCGAAAGAAGTTGAAACGACACTTTGTGTCCGGGACTAAAATGAAGGCAATATTTGAAGAACAAAATAATGCATTGCGAAAGATTTACTTTTTTATGAAGACAGAAAACAACTTTGCCTTTTGTTAGGGAGGAGAAGGGACGGGGGGTGGGGAAATTGGGTTGAGATTCCAATCTTTGTAAAGAGTATTATTATAAGAAAAAGAGAAGGAACCAATTTAGTGAATAGCTTTTACCTCTGCTCCTTAATTGGGTAAGAACTTGGCACAGTAAAGTGGGTATCTAATCTTATAATTTGTTACACACCCACCTTTTATTTACAAAAGTGGAATGAAATTTGGACTGAAAGAACTTTAGAATTGAAGCAGTTACACCATTCTTTTATTTTTACGGTGCCCGTGGGCATACGAGGGTACAAAACGAGTGAAGAACTGGTATCTTTTATTTGTAAACTTTCCTCAATGAATCTTTGTGACTGATTTTGTCTGTCAAGAAGGGAATTATTTATGAGATGGGTCCTTCACGTGATTCTTCGATAGGAACACTATCTATTACTATTGCTACTACTTCTACAGACTATACCGAGCGTAGACAAAAGTAAAGAGACACCTTCGGTTTTTCCAAAGTTTTTGATTTGATCATAAATGTCAATAAATAATAACAAATTTATTAAATGAATATATTTAGAATGGTGTTCCTTTCCCATTTGCATTATGTAACGCTGACACACGTTCTGAAATTTCATTGATGATCTTTGCCATTTGTTCTTGAGGGCAATCATCGTGGCGTCTATTTACTTCTGTCAACCCTCTGTATAGAGATAATAGGAATAAGAAAGTAGAAAGCCATCCAGACACGTTTACCGACTGAAAAACACTTACATTATTTTTTAAAAAGTTTTCAGGAGTTGCAATAAAGACACTTTTCCAACCATGAAAGAAAAATGTTTCTTCGTAACAACCAAAACACGAGTTTACCTATTTGACAACTAATTGAAACGATTAATTCAACCATGCGATAATGCTATTACAATCATACTCGTGTTTCTGGTAACAAATATAAATGGTTGGATTACCAATTTAGATTAGATTGGTTGGCAGATAATTTGGTTGGTAAAACCAAGTATTTTTCTTTATATAAAATTACATTTAAGAATGATAATATAAATTGTCTGCAACAAATTTACTAAAAAAGCAGAAGTTAAAAAAGAATGTACGTTTAGCTTAATGTAAGAATTGACAGTCGCTACGACTACGTCGTAGTCAATGTCGTAGCACAGCTTCTCGTCGATGAGCGAAGTTAAGCGACATTGGGTTTGGATTGTAGTTGTATGGGAGACTGTTCTCCGCGTTCAAATTATGTAACGACCGTTGGTTCGGATCCCACGTAAAGCTGTAGTTTTCCTCTGCCATATGACCTTAGATGTTGCGAAGGAGGTTAAGCAAACCCCATCAAACGAACACCACTTGCACAGTCGCTATAGGTTGGAAAATCTTAAGAAAATATTAATACGAAGGTCACTCAATATATTTTGCTTCACCTTTTTTTTTCTTTCCAAGTTTCCTCGTAAGTTCCAGAAATTTTGTACACAAGTAGTTACATACCTTTTTTACAAGTTTTTATTTTTCCATATAGTCTCCATCCTTTTCTACTGCTTTCCTCCACCTCGAAACAAGGGCCTTTATTCCTTGCTGGTAAAAGTCCACTGGATTCCGCTGGAGCCACCTCTTAACCTCCTCAACAACCTCATCGTCACTCTGAAACTTTCTTCCACGAATAGCATCCTTCATTGGCCCAAACAAACGGAAATCTGAAGGTGCCAGATCCGGGCTGTATGGAGGGTGGGATAACACAGTCAAGCGCATTTTTGTGGTGGCCTCTCTTGTTTGCAAACTGTTGTGTGATCTTGCGTTATTGTGCAAAAGAAGGACGTCTTCCAGTTTTCTCTCCGGTCGAACTCGCTTTATACGTCTCTGGAGTCTCTGTAGGGCAGCAATATATGCCTCTGAGTTGATTGTTTGTCCTTTCTTCATAATGTCCATCAGAATCACCCCTTTCATGTTCCAGAAGATGGTGGCCATAACCCTTCCTGCAGAGCGAGCCATTTTGAACTTTTTCTTGCGTGGGAAGTCTGCGTGATGCCACTCCATGGATTGGCGTTTTGTTTTAGGTTCAAAGTGGTGTACCCAAGTCTCATCCCCAGTCACAATTCGTGAAAGGAAGTCATCCCCTTCTGTCTCGTATCGAACCAACGACTCAGAAGCAATTTCTTTTCTTTCGGCTTTGTGATCTTCAGTCAGTTCGTGAGGAACAAACCGTGAACACACTTTTGAGTATCCCAGTTGCTGAATTATCGTATTCACACTTCCTTCATTAATTCCTAGCTCCAATGATAGCTCTTTGTATGTGACGCGCCGATTTGATCGAATAATGCTGTTAGCACGTTGCACAGTGTGAGATGTCACAGCCGATGCCGGCCGACCGCTGCGTGGCTCATCATCGAGGCTGCCTCTCTCTCTCTCTCCGATGATCTTACACGTTTAGACCAGCGTCCAACTGTGCTTCGATCAACAAACAACAGCATCTCCGTAAACGTTTTGTAGATGTTTGTGAATATTTCCAACTGTTTCCTTCTCTGCGGTTAAGAACTCGACAACAGCTCTCTGTTTACGACGCACATCACTGTCAGACGCCATTTACGAAACTGCGTTAACCATCGGTTTTATACAAGGAGGGGAGGTTCAAACTGGAAAAATCCGGTTATGTGAAGCGCAGAAAGTTCAAACTTACGTCCCAAAAGACATTTCAGCCCCATGGCCTATTATTTAACTAAGAAAAAAGGGCGGGGCAAAATATATTGAGTGCCCCTAGTATATTTCTATTTAAAGTAATTTTTTTCTCAAAATTTGGCCATAATGACGTAAAAGAGGCTAAAAAATATTTGACTTCAACCTTGAATCGATGAACAAAAATAATGAAACCCTCAAATTAACATTTTAATTATGAATATATAAAAAATTAAAATTTTATTCGAAATAATTAACGTTCAATAAACTGCTTAATTGCGTATCACTGAAGGAATACAAAGGAATACAAAGGACGCCGAACAGCAACAGACCGGCTGGTCCCTACGAGAAAATATATGGAGTTGTGCTTGACGACAAATTATCCTTTCATCGTCAACATATTGAAAACATAAATCTTAAACTATCGAAATTCTCGTTTATATTAACAAAATTACATTTCTTTCCCACATTAAAACGCTATACTTCTCCCTAGTTTATCCACATCTCACAAATAATATTACCGCATATGGGAGTGCATGTGGTTACATGTGGAGTGCATGTGGTTACATCATGAACCCTTTAATCTTAAACTAGAAGAGAGCTATAAACAAGAAAAATAAACAAGAGTGATTATTATATGCTCATACATCAGAAATCTTTAAGCAACTGGCTATATTAAAATTTAAAGACATATTTGAAGTACAGATGCGCCCCATAATGTTCAGAGTTACAAAGTACTGTAATTTGCCCCGATTATATTAATTGAGAATGTACGTGATAAATCAAATACGTGATGAATCAAATACGTGATGAACATCAAACAAACTATATGGAGAATGAATATATATCTCAAAGGCAAACTATACTCTTCAATGGAGTAGAAATTCTTACACTTATTTTGCGCTGGAATTATGGAATAATCAGTCAATGTTCACTAATCTTTTATAAAGTGATTAAAACTGAACAAATTCCAAAGTTACTGAAGACACTCCTTTCTTTATTACTGTTCTTATGTATTATTACTTAATTGCTGTTGTCATTATTAAAATTCTAATTATTCTTCTAAACATCTCTCCTATTACTTTTTGCTTCATATTGGTTCAATTATTTCTCGTATTAAGCTTCTAATGTAGATATATATCCTATAGTGTCCAGGCATCTCGAAAACCCCCGGTTTTGGGTTTGGCTGTCTTCTTCTTCTATGGGAAGGGGGGGGGGGGCGCTTTTGTGGACATTCGTCCTTGGGTCCTCCTTCTGTATAAAAAAAGTCTGTAAATTTCCCTCAATTTTTTTCTCGTATAAGAATTTGTAGGGTTTTATAAAATTTATATATTTAAATATTCAAAATACAGCATAGTATGTCTTAATCTGTAAGTTCCCTTTAGCTTTTAAGTCTCTTATAAACATTTATAATTCTAATAATTACGATAGCTAATTACGATACCTAATTACGATATCTAATTACGATATCTAATTACGATATCTAACTAGCAGATTTCAGCCTGTAAAGCGTGTACGCTTGCTAAAGACCGTTTATAATTGTATACAACATCTGTATTCATTAATGAAATTATATGCAGTTATGTAAACTCTGTGTATGTATTTTAAAGCTGCACTTCATCCTTTCTGAAACTGCCACGATTATATATATATATATATATATATATATATATATATATATATATATATATATATATATACACACACCACACACACACTGTACAGTATATTATATATATATATATACACGCTTCGGTGGTATAGTGGTTAGCGTCGCTGACTACGAATCCATCGGCCCCGGGATCGAGACCTTGTGGACCGTGGTTCGGATTCCACGTTAAACTGTATGTCCAAGGTGGAGTGACAAGCTTACAGTGATATATATATATATATATTATATATATATATATATACACACACACACATATATATATATATATATATATATATATATCAATTATGGCCAGGATTAGAGAGAGGCTTCATTTTCAAAATTTATTATAATACAAACGTTTCGCGATCACATATCTCATCATCAATGTATGAAAATAAAACAAAAGAAAGTTAAAATATTACAAAAAAAATAGTTTAATTTACAATATGAAGCAGTTCGGAAGAAATTATTTTATGAGAGTTTCAATCTGTGACTATCGAATGATTCTGAAATCTGCAAATCTGAGGAATCACTGATTGGGGCTAAAAATTTATAACCATCAGTTGTAAGAGGTGAGTTACACTGGAAAGCATGGTCTCCTCATACTGGAAAACAGTCAGGTTTACTCATTAGTCGCAATGGGTAGGTCACACTAGAAGGCACGATTACGCACTGGAGAAGGTTCAGGCTTACTTACAACTGTTGGTTTGTTCGTGCAAGCTGCCCGATATGCTAAGAAAAATGAATGAAGTGTTCGTTCGTCTGAATGAACCCCTGCCCGATATACGTTATCACACGTACAACGAAAGGGGTAAACAAAAGACGATCGCATATCGATGGGAAGTTATTTAACCCTCATCAGGAACCTTCAACTTACTTACGTTGTTGGAATCATGGGGTCTATATGACCCCAGGCCTAAATTCTTACCAAATGGTGCTATAAAAAATGTAATAAAACAATCACATGGATGAGACATTGTATTTGATATTTAAGAACTTTTAACGAATAATATCATCTCTTTCAATCTTTTGACTGATGATACAAAATAGAAAGATAAAAAAATATCATCTTAATGATAGTGATTCTGTAGAGGCAGTGATTCTAGCATTTCTGTAATTTTGCCATCATCAAGTGTTGTCTTTCTTCACATTTTTCTCAAAATTTATGGAATTAATCTATGAATATGGTGGGTGTGTATGAAATAAAGTAAAATTCGTGAAAATAATTACATAAAAATGAAATATACATCAAATGACACGAGAGAAACCATTTGGGGTCAATTTGACCCCAAATGGATAAAATGACACCCCTCCTGAAGGAATACAGTAAAAGCAATGAAATTTTGATATATTACAGGAAAAAAGTATCATTTAGGATTACATGGAAGTGGAAGTCGCCACATTACCTGGTCAATCAGCAGTAATTATTTAAAAAACACTGGGGTTAAATAGACCCCATAGTTCCTGATGATGGTTAAAATAATCTGCAAGTCAGTTTAAGGGTGAAAAGCTATGAGTAAACTTCAAATTCTTTTTAAAATTCTCAGACTGAGAGACGAAGTAAGGAAAGTAGAAATACAGTTTCTCTTTCGGGACTGCAAAATATCAAAGAATTTAAATAATATTTCTTTGATAAAACCTTTTTATCTGGTTTTCTATGAGAGAACTTAAGGGAAACCATTATATGTGAAAAATGACTAAAAATTCAAATTCCCCCATGAAGGAAATCGTATGAAGAACATAGTTTGAAATCTGTAGATTCATGGAACGATTTGAATGACATTAATCTTGAAATTGAAAAAAAAACAAAAAAATAAATCAATTCTAAACCCAATCCCGAAAAAGTTATTTTACGTAAAATGGAAGAAACGAAATGGGGTCCCTTCTTTTCCAAAGTTATATCGAAGAACGACAAAGGTCCATTATTTCGGGACTCCATCTTAAATTTAATATTTCCGTGCTTACTATTTAAGCAAATTGAAGCAAACCTTTGACTATGTGACTCGTGACGAAACGACACAAGAGTGTTACTGACGAAACGAAAGCTAAAATACAGGTCACAATCGGTATACACATTCGTTCAGTTTTCAGCAGCGCTTTTTAGCTTGACTTTTCAGCGTGACTCTCTCATTATTATCGATAATTTTAAAATTTTACCTTCAGTTATTCCTCTAATTTGCTATTTTAGAAGGATTTAACAGTTACAGATTAAAACCTTAGCCTTTAAGCGACTTCATCCATACTGCGTTTTATTGTAAATTAAAATATTTTGTATAATATTTCCTTTCATTTATAATTTTATTTTAGCTGCTGATGATGGGATACGTGGTTCAGAAACCTTTGTATCATTATAAATTTCGAAGAAGTGGGGCTTTTTTAGGTCGATTGCTTCGAAGAAGTAGGGCTGTTTTAGGCTGATTGCGACCATCACTTTTATATATGATCTTGTTGCTCCTCCTCTCGAGTTGGTTTCTTGCACTCTCCATTTCACATATCCATGGACAACTGGCTCATCTGGTATTATGCCGAGTAAGGGGTCTAGTTTTCTTTTGAAAATTTTTACTAATAAATCAGTCGTGTTCAGTATTTCCTTTGGCAGCGGGTTGAACAGTCTTGGCTCTCTGACAAAACTATTTTCCTTCAGGGCTGAGGACGTTCCCTGTCTAGCCTTTAGTTTGGAAACACTACACTATCCTCTTTTCCTACTTTTCACTGTTGTTTGCGTGGTTAAAGGATTCAATGTGAGATTAGGTATTAGTTCCTCCATTATTTTCCAAGTGTAAATAATGATATATCTCTCTCTTCTTTCCAGCGAATATAAATTTAATTCACGTAACCTTTCCCAGTAATTTAGTTCTTTGCAGTCATTGATCTTGGCTGTGAAGCTTCTTTGGATCCCTTCTGATTGACTAATGTCTTCTTTTTTATATGAGGATGTTAAGACCGAGCAATACTCCAACTTGGGTATGATCAGTGCTTTCAACATAAGAATCTTTATACTCCTCTCCCTTCATTTAAAGGTTCTCAGTATCTATCCAGTTATTCTCTTTGTTTCGTTACTGCTACCTTTTTTGCATATATATATTATATATATATATATATATATATAATATATATATATATATATATAATATATACATACCACACTGGCGGTCAAAATTATAATGTCATTAGAAAAATATGTTATAGCTTAAAAGCCCTGCTGTCAAAACCAATACAATTTTTTACGTAATGCAATAGACCTATGTATGAAGTTACAGTGATCCTTTTGCCCTCCTATCTTTAGTAGTTTGTATTTAATCCTACATTTATAAAATTTATGAACTCTGGTTGTATTTACTTAGATATTCTTATGCATTCAGAAACTTTCAGCTTTTTTTTTACATATTTTACACGAATTGTGTAACACTGTTTCAGCACTGAGGACTAAACGTGAAGTTTGTTTTTTCATTGAAAATACTCAGTATTTATGAAGCAACGACTTTTCTTTTTCAGAAATTAATAATGGCTCTCCAGGAAAGAAATTCTCATAAAGAAATGCATTGAAATAATAGCTCTGCATCGTCTTAGGCTATCCCGAGGAGAGAGACAAGCTCAGTAAACAAGAAGAAGGGCCTAGGAGGAAAAAAAAAGAGGACAGTAGGGGAAAGTAGATTATTGGTTAGAAAGTCTAAAGGAAGGAGATTCCTGACACCACTTTAACTAGCCGCTGAACACACTTTAACAAAAAAACAGCATCTCATGTTCAACTGTCCAAAGACGACTAAAAGAGGCAGGGTTGAATGGTCGTGTAGCCATTAGAAAACCTTATCTTAGGCATGCCAATAAACAAAAGTGATTGAAATGGAAAAAGAGAACACTAAAACTTTACGTTAGAGGACTGGAAACAAGTATTTTGGACATGTGAGAGCAAATTTGAAATATTTGACAGTAAGGGAAGACAGTATATGTGAGAAGAAAGGCCGAAAAAGGGTTCAAAGAGAGCTGCATGGTGTCAACAGTTAAACGTAGAGGTGTCAATGTAAAGGCATAGGGCTGTTTTGCTAGTGATGGGACTGGGGTCTAGCGAAGATTGAAAGAAACCTCCACAAAGAGGGGTACGATCGTATCCTACAGCATCATGCCATTCCTTCCTTCCTTCGTTTGATTGGGAATAACTTCGTCTTCCAGCAAAGTAATGACCCCAAACATACAGTATTATGTAACTAAAGATATGTGAACATAAAGAGTGAAAATGGGCATTAAGAATAATGAATTGGACTCCTCAATCCCCAGATCTAAACCCAGTTGAGATTATATGGGATGAACTTGACAGAAAGGTAAAATCACAAGGTCGAACTAACTATGCTCAGATTTGAGAATATCTACAAGAAGGGTAGAATAATTTGACATCAAAGTATTTGGAAAAATTGCTGACAAGAATGCCCAAAATATCCCAAACGGTGATAACGCAGAACGGAGGATCTTTTGATGAAAAGACATTAGCGTTATAATAAGTTATTGTAGTATTATAGAACAAAAATGTAACGTAATTTCCATTAAAATGTTTATTCTACAAACAGTGTTACTGCTTATTTTTATTTACGACAGTAAACCTAACTAGTACCACATAGTTTTATTTTTTTCATCGTGTCACCATAATTTTGACCGCCTGTATATATATATATATATATATATATATATATATATATATATATATACACAATATTTGTTTAAAGCAGATTTAAAAAATCTATTTTAAGAAACTTTTAAACTTTTTTGTAGTTGGTATCAGTCCGTACTTCATATAGCCCATAATGGTTAGGTCAGGTAGGTAAAAAGATACCATGAAGCAAGAATTTGGAGAAATACCATCAATAACTGGTAAAAAATGTTCACGGGCAAAATGCAGTGATTGTGACAAAGAAATTGTGGGTTTAGTGCAAAAAATGAATCCCATAAAAATAATTGTAGTGGCCTAACTTAGCAAAAAATCTTGAAATTGGAAATATTAAAGAATATAGAGTTACAATACTAAATATTTTAAAAATAATCATACTGATTTTGATGCTTACAGATAAGGAGGTGGATCTGCACTTGTACCTCAAGATACAATGGTACATTGTTTACAAGCACATTTAAGCAACTGGCAAATAGTAGCAACATATTGTAGCAACAAATCGCAGCAACATATTGTAGCAACAAATCGTAGCAACATATTGTAGCAACAAATCGTAGCAACGAAGGATGGAGATCCAAGACATGTCTTGGATGGCAATATTACAAGGAAAGTAATGGATACAAATATCAAATGATGAACTGAAGATCTGTTAAAAATACTTAAGCGAATTGCAGTATTATTGGATAACATCCAAAAAGAGAAGCGTGATATTGCAGAGGCAACACAAATATGGAAAAAATTAGAGACTAAACTTTTGAAAGAAGGCATTGATAATTTAACAAAATGGAAAAAAAAAAATCAAATGGCCTTTACCTTAACACCAACACATTATCTTACGAACAGACTACAGCCTTCTCACAGAGGAAAAATGCTAAATGCTGAAGAGCATGATGCTGCAATAGAATGGACAAATAAACAATACTCATCAGCATTCCTAAACATTTTACAATTCAGAGCAGAATCCTGTCCTTCCCTTTATCCTAAATATATGTTTAGCAAAATTGCTATTAAGGTTTGACCTCTTGTATGGTGGCAGTCACTGGGTCATTGCATTAACTCCTCCATGATTAATCTTCTATTAAACTATTTACCACAACAGCTTCCTCAACAACAGCTATTCAACGAGTCTTTTCTTCTTTTGGCAGGCACGATTCACTCAAAAGTAAGAAATAGACTTGGCACTGAGGAAATTGCTGAAATTAGTATGTATTTACATATGTTTTAATAAGGATAAGAGATAAGGATTAAAGAATACATGGAACTATGATAATAAAAACCCACTCTAATAGACAGAGTTTATTTCCACAACAGTTTCGATGCCCACTGGCATCCTCTTCGGGTAGATACAGAAAAAACTGTTGTGGAAATAAACTCTGTCTATTAGAATAGGTTTTTATTATTATTTGACCTTCACGTAGAAAAGTGAAGTTTTTTTGTATTTAATACATGGAACATTATACAAGAAGTTTAAAGAATAAACAAAAAAAAAAGATTAAAGATATTTGTAGCTCTTTTTGATAATAATAAACAAATTAAAATTAATTTAATTTTTCAAATATGAAGTCAATATTTGTTTAAGTTAAGAAACTTTAACAATTTAATTGTAGGGAACCAAAAAGTAAAATTTTATTTTGATTTACTTTTTTAAAAATTTATAACTTTTTATAAGTAGTAATTCATAACAGGATTGCCAACAGTGTCTTATATTAGAATTTTTTATTAACCTTTATTAATATTAATAAAATAAATAATTCTTTTCAATTTACAATGACATGAATAATTGTGAAGCTCGACTATTTATTTTATTTAATTTGGCCCTTAAGCTTTAGGCTTTACTGGGCTCTTATTAAAAATAAGCAGCTAGTTGTTATAAATTAATAATAATAAATAAGTAAATAAGTATTATTAATAGTTAAAACATGTTTTGAAAATAGTGTCATTTTATTTATTTTAAATACATTTGCTAAACATGCATCCATACATTAAAAAAAAAAATTCGTTTTCCAATGGATTTGGGGTGAGAAGGCAAAAACAGTTCGGATGCGAAAGACAGAAGGTAGAAGAGAAATGGTAGAAACTGGAGAGCGCTCCCCCCCCCCGACGTAGTCAAATTCCACACCTAAGTGGCGCTTCGGTGTGGAATTTAGCTACGTCATGGGGGGCGCTAATGAACACGCGCGCTTCAGTTTCTACCATTTTTTTCCTTCCTCACTACCGTGTCTCCGCCCTCTCACCCCAGTCCGTTGCTATACAAAAATAAATGGCATATTTCAGAAATATATATATATATATAAATTTCTGAAAATATGCCATTATTTTTGTGTATATATATATATATATATATATATATATATATATATATATACAGGGTGTCCCGTAAGTCTGGACCCATAGGGCAAAATTAATAAAATTACAAAATAGTCCCAGTTTCGCTGGACATGCGTCGAAGTGACTTCTTGGGACTGACAGCGAAGCTAGCCAACACATTGGTACTGGTTTCGTCTTCCGTAACAGTCCTTGAAGGTCCTCTGCGAGGCTTGTCAGCTACGGATCCAGTTTCCTTAAATTTGGCTATCAACTTGCCAACACATCTGTGTGATTGGTGCGCGGTCTGGATGCATATTGTTGAATTCTTCGGCCACTTCCCGGTGACTGCGGGTCCCGACCAGCAAAATAACTTGAACTCTCTCCTCTCTAGTCAGTGACATGGTTTACCTGCAACATACTAAAAAAATATATTATAAATCCCTATGGGTCCAGACTTACGGGACACCCTGTATATATATATATACACAGTATATACGCGAGACTATCCATTATATTCGTTTGTGTTTAAATGAATTTTTCATTTTTACCATCAAAACGCATTTTTGTCGCATAAAAAGTGTGTTTTACATAATTTCCACCATCATTTATTTTAGAAACTTTGTTTGCGCGCTAAATAATTGTAATTAAATTTCACCCAAAGGGAAACGATCTTGTTTAGTTAAAAATAAAAAAAATTTCCCCTCAGTCTGTTCATTAAGTATTTTACTTTTCTTTTTTTTCTTTTTTGCTTTTATTATTTTTAATTTTGGACTAGACACCGGTAAGGGAAATGCCCCAAAAAAAGAAAAAATTTAAAATAGCCAAATTTATGGGTAGTTTTCGAGCTGAAAGAAGAGAATTTTTGTTTAATAAACAAAGCCAAAAGATAATTTGTTTATTTGTTTACTTGATTTGTTCCCCTTTTTTCTTTTATGGCTTTGTTTTGTTTTGTTTTTGTTTGTAAATACTGCATCTAATATTTAGAGGAGGTAATTTGGAGACTGTTTTCATTGTTTCGTTTTTAAAATCCGTTTCCCCTTTTCTTGGGGTTTTCGAGGGGAACTCTTGGACTGGAGACAGACAGTCTAGTCGTAATCATTATCTCAGGGATACGGTTCCATTCCAAAAAGAGAATAGGCAGTACCTCCATTGATACGTCAGGCGAGTCTATGGTCTTAATTTATTTACTTCTCATACCTTCTATTCCCTTCAATTGATGGCTTACTCCGCTGTTACAATCATACCCTTATTTTCATCTTTTAGTTACTCCGTATTACGCCAATCACGCTTCTCAATTATTCAGCTCAAACTCTCTCATTTTTCAAGAAAAACCCGTTTTAACTTTCTGATTTAGTTGAAACTTTCCTTTCAGTGAGACGCGCAAAATATTTAAACCTTTTCGTAACCTCTGACATTCCAGTGACCACAGTATATGTATAATGTAGACTCTCCTGTTCCTTCAAGCACCAGAATGTGCTTGATTCAGTTTCCTTTTATGTATATCAACAAAACGTGTCCCTGTTTCCCTTTTATTTGACTCATCTATAATGCCACACCTCATTTTTAACATAGATTATATCCCTCTCCTCTCGAGTATCGTAACACTGCAGTGCTCCAACATTAATACCGAGTTACTTAATTTACCCTTAACACGCACACAGGCTAGATCAACAAAGTTAAGTTATGTTGGGTCTTGGTAATAGTTGAATGGGCGACCTTGATCTGTGTCTAAATGATGTACCGACCTATGGTTCGGATTCCCCTCTGTCATTTGACCTTTAATGTTGCGAAGGAAGTTAACTCCTCCCTTGAAAGAAAACCCTCCACATAAAAATAGTTCACTTGAATTCACGTGAATACATAAAGAACTACGTATCCTTTACAAAAGTATTCCATAACATCGGTATTCGAACATCACATACAGAATTGTAAATTAATTAAAATTAAATATTTACGGTAGAGTCATTGCACTCCAGAGAGGAATTCAAGAAGCAGTTAACGTTAATTTATTAGAAAGTCTCAATCATGTATAATTTATGTAAATGGTTTGAGCCCTTCATTAATGCTCATTCGTTACTTTTCCACCAGTGCTTTACAATCTATATTTATATCGCACGTATTATCATACATACATTACGGTTAAAATATTGATCTAAAACTTATGCTTTTATTTTAAGACTCGCGCAAAATGCTCGATAAACACTCTTTTTGTAGTACATTAAAATATACAGTAATTTAACATTAAAAGGATGCATTAACATTATAAGAAAAACTTTAACGATGCAACCGTAAACACGCATTTTAACGCATATAAACAAACCAAACCCGTAATAACAAACTCCTTTTGGGATTACAGTTCAAACGAGGTACATAAATGAAAGGGATGACAAGGGAGCCCAGACGAATGGAAGTTGAAGTAAATGGCTTCCGTAAATATAAAAGATGCGTCCACTCTGAAAAGGAGAAAGGAAAGTCTACCGAAACAGTGATAGAACAAAGCAATTTAAACTAAAGTAAGGCAGTAAGTCACTAATCGTCTCAGATTTATTGAACGTTGAATATCAAGGCAGAGATTGAGTACCAAAATCTCTGCTCGCCTTTCTTTGTATCCCGATTTATTATTACGATTCGGTAGAAATGTTCCCTTTATAAACTGATGCATTACAAGGGTCATCTTTGTTCTAAATGACGTTAATTTACTTCATTCTATTCCCTAAAATCAATGTATAATTAACGCTATTACTAATGAAAATAAATAAAAGCTTATATTACGTCATTTTAAAAATAAAATTTGACATTTACTAATGTATAAATTCCCGTATTAACGTATTAACGTAAATATTAAAATTAGATTTGTTTCTGTGATATTCACAGAAATTTGAATTTGAATAATTCAGTCTTCTATTGTCGTACGTTTCAATACGGAAGAGAAACCCATAAACAGAGAAAAGTAGACACACATAATAGATATGCACAGAATGATAAAGGTGAGGAAGAAAGAGATTAAAGGTATAGAAAAGAAGAGAATATAAAAGAAATACGAAATAATGATTACGAACGAAAGAGGAATAAAGAGAAAAAAACCAGAGAATGGAAGATAAAACAAACACAAAACAAATTAAAAAAAAATTAAAATAGCTAAAAACAATGAAACACAAAACAGACAAACACAAAACAAATAAAAAAAAAATTAAATATTAATAGCTAAAAACAATGAAAATTTTTCCTTGTCTGAAAGAAAGTCTGCGAAAAGATTTAATATTTGATGCGTTTCAAAAAGGAATGAAATTGAAAAAAATCTTATGCCTTTGTAAATATTCAACATTTAAATATAAAAAGAAAAAAAGGCATATGAAATCTTTTAATCTTTATGGACGGGAATATATTTATTAAATACTGTAACAGGAACGCTCACATTGCTCATGCCAGATGTTCGTATCCATCCTGATAAGGCCATAAGAAGACAATTACAGATGATATGTAAGTTAGCATGCGATGAAATTGCAATACCATTCAGTAAGCTAATGAATGAATCAGTAACACTAGGTATATTTCCTGACAGTTTAAAGGAATCCAGAGTATGCCCTGTATTGAAGTCGGGAAACCCAAACACTCTATCTAATTATCTCCCTATTTCAGTATTGCTAACTTTAAGTAAAGTATTTGGAAAATCGTGTCCAATAAACTTATTAAATTCTTAATCAAATATAGTATTTTAATTAAAATACATTTTCGGTTTAGAGGTGGACATACAATGGAAGATGCCATAAATATGCTATTAGAAAATGTGTATCAGAACTTAAACAGCAAAAAATACACTATCTTGATCTTCCTCGACTTGTCATAAACATTTGATACACTTTCGTATGAAATCTTATTGAATAAACTTCACATATATGGAATAAGAGGCAATATCTTTGATTAGTTTGAATCATATCTGTCAAATCGCCTTCACTATATCAGATTAAAAGATAATTTATTCGATAAGGCAATGCTAACTAGTGCAGTTCCACAAGGATCTATTCTTGGCCCATTACTATTTCTAATTCACGTCAACGACTTTTATCTCTCTACACACTAAACTGCGTACAATATGCGGATGATACCACACTTACTTCTACCCATCATAACTCAGACTTTCTGATTAATGAAACGATTAATGAAACGAACGTGTATAAATGGATGTGATAATAAACTTTTATTGAATCTGACAAAGTCATCTTATATGATTATTACCATAAAACATATTAATACAAACTGTCAAATAAAAGTTGGGAATACAGTACTACTCTTGCGAGGGTGAATGAGGTTAAAGTACTTGGCATTAATTTAGACAAAAAGCTAAATTTCAAAAGTCATGTACAACATATCAAATCCAAAATATCAAGATTTCTATTCATATTATTAAACTAAAAAAGACTCTTTCTCAAAACGCATTCCTTACCCTGTATTATTCTTTCATCCATCCACATTTATTATATCGCGTTACAACACGGGTTAGCTCAAAGAATATATAAAACATCCTTTGGAAATAATTTATAAAAAATGTCGGCGAACTCTCTCGAGTAATAATAACAGACAAAGTCACACTTCCCCATTGTTTAACGAGCTAAATATTTTAAAACTAAATGGCTTATGCAAATTTACTGTCGCTGTCAATATATTCAAAGTTATCAGTAAAAATCAACATACATCACCCGTTCAAAGAGCAATCCCCTCCCCATTAAATACACCATCGTTATAACACCAGACTGCCCAGGGATTTTATACGAAAACTTAACTATACAATAGAAACTGCAGGAAATGCACTCTCTTTTAAAGGAGCAGATGTATGGAATGCAATTCCCATACATATCAGGCAAGCTTCATCGCTAAATGTATTTCTCAAATCACTAAAAAAGTATTTCATTAACTGCTACTGATGTATAAGTTTACTACTGCCATTTTTACCACAGTAATCAATTTTGTAATCAACTATTTAAAATATGCTAATTTCACTAAGCACCTTTAATTTCGTAATTTATTCTTTTTATATTCTTTATTAAGCATAATTTATTTTCTAATACAATAAATTATTTAATTTAAAGTTATGTAACATTTTGTAAACTTTATATTGTATTTATTGTTATTTTTACTATTATTATTATTTTTTGTTGTCACTATTACTATTACTTGCCACTGTCACCATTTTCATGTTAATAAATAAACTAAATGTCATTAATTTTGCCAAAAAAGCCTCCATGCTTTCAAGGGTATATATTCAGATTGAGCGCTGTGAATATATTAATGTCATAACAAATCTCTAAAAATTGTAAAACTCTGTCAATTGCATTCTTTTTTGAATAAAGTTTGAATTATGAAATAGTTTTCATTACTTGTATTCTGTTAGCCATTCTGTTCAAAGTTGTCTCAAGTGTTCAATTCTGATTCAGTGTTTACTAAATGATTCGAATTGAGGCAACTGTTTAATTAATGTTTTAAACAGTGATTAAATGTGTTTTTTACCTGTGTTTCTTTATCCTCATTTCGAGTGGCTTTCATTACCGCTTATACCTCAAATTTTAGGCTTTAGTAAATATAAAGAAACGAGGATCTCTGCCCCATCTATCACCCATACTCGTGATGTCGACATATTATCTCATCCAATCACGTTCCTACTAATCAACCAAACCAAACCTAATCTAACCTAATCTAACTTAACCAAATCCTATACAAGTAATCATGTCGAAAAATGATCGTGTTAATGACGTGAAAGAAAGTAAAATTCCTGCATTTAAATTTTAGCAACCGAGTCATTCCAAAAAATATTTTTGAGGTCTTTTTATTTGTTGAAATTTTTACGCTAAGATTTTAATTTATTTAGGAAGCTATTATCATATATACATATATGATACCTCCCATTACCCCCGTTTCCTCTTCCCCCAAAGGGGAGTGTAAGTGTCATAGATTTGTATCTATGTTGTCCTCATCAACTCGAACTGTGATTCCATAAAGCTGATGCGACTCCCCAATGTTACCCTAGGCTACTGAAACGCCCAAATTAATAAATTTAACTTTATATGACAAAATAACAGCCTTAATACTAAAAAGATTCACATATTATACATGGTTGCCAATTTTTAACTTTACTTTGGGAATAATTTCCTTATGACTTGATTACATACCCACATTCAAATTTAATTCTCAATTAGTTGGCCCAAAATGAGCCAACTTATTACAATGGAAGAACTTATTAATGATTAACGTCTACAATTTCGTAACTAGAACCTAACTTAACTTCCTTAATAGTATTTCCTGTAATTATACCCGGTTTAGATGTATACCCACTTCACAATTTAATAAATTTACACAAATCAATGAAACAAATTTTGAGGACTAAAATTGATTAACCTTCTGCATTAAATTGCAACACGTACTCCATATGACTTGGACCCATTACCATGATCTAGAGATACTCTATTGAGCCATCATCATGCGGGCCATACCAGTGTTAGCACCAGCTGTGAGTATTGTCCATTCTCACTTCGTTTAATACTTTATGCACCAGAGATTTATTCATTTTAAAATACCACACAAAATGAATGAACCTTATTTTTCTGCACATCAAAGCTTTTGGGTTAGTTTCCAAATAAATTAGTTTTTTTCTTCTTGGGCAACCAACAAATGAAATGGGTTATTTTACTTGCGGATACTCTAGATAAGCCTCCAATGCTCTTGCCTCTAGAACTTTATACTTGTGCTAGCATGCAACTTTTCCCAGTACCCACTAGGAATTCCTCCTGTCTGGCTATTTCTCACTTGTCTACGGGTGGGCTCCTTATGTCCTTTACACCCGTCCAAGCTGGAGTTACTGGTAGACCAACAGGCTGTTTAGTGTCTCCAACGATTCTGCCTTATGATGTTCCCAAACTGAGTAGTCCAACATTCAATCGTATGGCAGAACGAAGGAAATTTTTTTGTTTACTCTGTGTCATGCCCAGACATGGGGCTGATGACAAAATTTGATTATGATTAGTGGGGGTGCAAATTTTTTTTATTTTGATTTGATTATGATTAGTGGATTTTCAAAAATGTTGATTATGAATTGATTATGGTTAGTGGGCTCGAAAAATCTATGATTATGATTTGATTATGATTAACATTTTTATTATGATTAGATTATGATTACATGGCTTAAAAATGTTGATTAAAATTTGAATTTGTTTGCCACAGTTAAATATGATTAAATTATGATTACCATGTCAGATATTGATTATGTGTATTTAAATATGGAATCACGAGTAATAGCATACAAGCAGAATATGTTAATGAATAAATGTACAGTGTATACAGCAGTATTCTAGTATATGTACTATATTTTACACTCAAAAAGTCACAAAAGAAAACATCTTAATGTAAAATTATTCTTCCATCATTATCACATGGTGAAGTTACAATGAACGATTGATATGTTTATTACATTTTACATAGTACACTTTAATCATTGAATAATCATTGATTATGACATTCATAATTTTGATTATAATTTGATTATGATTATAATATTTTCAAAAATTTTGATTATGATTTGATTATGATTATATATATTTTCTAATTTTGATTATGAATTGATTATGATTGCATAATCACCATCATAGATTATGATTATTTGATTATGATTAATAATCAACTCCATGTCTGGTCATGCCCCAAATCAGTTTTGCCATACACCAGATTTCATGCTAAAATTCACCAGATCTACTTTCCACGCACGCATTTTGTAAATTTTGGTAAAATCTTTACTCTTTTTTTTACATTTTTGTAAAAAAATAAAAAATAATAATAATAATATTCGCCTTATTATAAAATTATTTATTATAATTTCTTTGAAGAGGAAAATTTTTATAAAATTTATGAATTTTTGAAGGAAAATTTACATTTTAGACCGATTCTGAAAATATTTTCTATTTTCTTCTTTACATCTTTTAAAATATTAAAAAATTAAAATAAAATTTTTAAAGTTTTAATAGTGATACAGCTTCAGTTAAGGACTTGAAACCGTTTCTCCATTATAATTTAATTGATTAGGGAGCGGGAGATTGCGATGGGATCCCGTCTTCTCCGGAGAATCGTTTCCATGACGATATAATAATTGATTCCGATGTATACGTGCGTGCGTGATCCTGATGATTAGGTGCGAGTATATGATAAAATTAGCACTGTGCATGTATCCTATTTAATGAATTAATTGTCATTCGTGTTTATGAGATGAAAAATAAAGGCAATCAAGTTTAAGTTCCTTGAAGAACCATTCAAAAGCGTATTATTTAATAATAATAATAGTAATAATAATAATAATAATAATAATAATAATAATAATATGAGCATCGTTTTAGTTAACTTTGGATAAAAAATCTGTTAACTGTTAAGTCTTCAACAAAATATATTTCCATGCTAACGTTTCGTTTGCTGACATTGAGGGCTAGACATTCAGGGACAAATGACTAACATTGGAGTGACTAAAGTGGAGTAACTAGCAATGGAGTGCCTAACAGTGGAGTGACTAACATTGGAGTGACTAAAGTGGAGTAACTAACAATGGAGTGACTAACACTGGAGTGACTAACATTGGAGCAAAATTACGAGAAATTGAAGGATAAAATTATACAAAAGAAATTGTTTAATATTAACATAATTTTAAAGTTTAATTTTAAAGTTTAAATTTTACATTGTTAAAAAATGTAAAGGATTTTTATTTTATTTGAAAATATTTTTAATTTGGTTCGTAATTCCTCGTATTTGATGCTCACAACTTTTTTTTCTTTTGTAAATGGTTTTTCAGATGTTTTTAGATTTTGGAGGTTGTTTCACTCAAAGTATTTTAAAATTTTTCATTATTCATCTCCTTCATTTCTCTTTTAATCTTTCTCATCATTTTCATTTCTCTTTTGATCTTTCTGCTCATTTTCATTTCATTTCTCTTTTGATCTTTCTCCTCATTTTCATTTTCATTTCCCTTTTGATCTTTCTACTCATTTTCATTTTCATTTCTCTTGATCTTTCTCCTCATTTTCATTTCCTTTTTGATCTTTCTACTCATTTTCATTTCTCTTTTGATCTTTCTCCTCATTTTCATTTTCATTTCCCTTTTGATCTTTCTACTCATTTTCATTTTCGTTTCTCTTTTGATCTTTCTCCTCGTTTTAGCGAGTTTATATTTGTGAAAAAATGTTTTTACTTTCAGATGTTCTTGGAAAGTTTAAAGTTTCAAGTCGAGTTACCGAAATGGGTTTTTTAACTTTAACATTCCACATCATAAAGGATTCTTAACATTGCCGTATAGAATCCCTTTTTGGTATATAGGGTCCAAAGGAGAATCAGTAAGTTCTCGGTTTGTGTCTATGTGGTCCCCAATTTGGAATCTAATTTTGAAACTTTTTCTAAACTTTTCCTAAACCTATTTTGGCACGTAATGGGGAACCAAACGATTGAAATTTTAATGTTAGACGAAACTTTAAAAATTTCAATGAAAATAATACAATGTACAGTTGGACTGATCAACACGAGAATTGGTATGTCAGGATTCTAGTTGTTGGTGTTGATTCTAGTTGAGAATTGGGTTGATATCTTTTTTGATTTATTATTTTATATTACATAATAAGTTTACTATTCAGTCTTCACTTTTTGGGTTGAGATGTTGATTCTGAATAATTTTTCTTTACTTTTTGGGTTGAGGTGTTGATTTTGAATAGTTTTTCTTTACTTTTTGGGTTGAGATGTTGATTCTGAATAATTTTTCTTTACGTTTTGGGTTGAGGTGTTGATTTTGAATAGTTTTTCTTTACATTTTGGTTTGAGGTGTTGATTCTGAATAATTTTTCTTTACTTTTTGGGTTGAGGTGTTGATTCTGAATAATTTTCTTTACTTTTTGGGTTGAGGAGTTGATTCTGAATATTTTTTTTTTACTTTTTGGGTTGAGGTGTTGATTCTGAATAATTTTTCTTAACTTTTTTTGGGTTGAGGTGTTGAGTCTGAATAATTTTTAATTGTTGGTCTTATTTTGTTTTGTTTTCTGTATGAAAAACAAAATTGTATCTTTATGGTAACTGATTGAATTTCATATTTGCACATCCAGTTATTGTTCAATTAATTGAGTTTTTTTATAATCTTTGGAAGTTGTTATTGATTAGATTTTGTCTAACTCCAAATATTTATTATCGAAATGTTACCACTTCGATCACCGTCTCAATGTTGTACGGATAAATGTCTTCATTATAGAAATCCATTGTTTATCTGGAAAGATTGAATCCTAGTTCAAAGAGATTCCTTTTTCTGTAAGTTTATGTAAACTTTTGTTTTAAAAGATCCCTCGCCAAACTTTAACAATAGATCCTCTGTCATAATTACAGTTCAAAAGTGTAACTTTTATTTTTGATGTATCTTCAATGATTTCTAGGTCATACTGAAACATTTTATTAAACATGTTGAATTTGTAAACACGTTCAGAAGTAAATCAGAGTTCAAAACATGAATAGCCTCGAACGTCTTTCAAAAGTGGGGACAAAATAGGTTTTAAAATATTTTAACTTAAAACACTATTTTTACATAATAATAATAATAATAATAATGATAATAATAATAATAATAATAATAATAATTCGCATTTATAAATGTGAATAAACAATTTAACACAACCCATTTTCAAACAGCTGACAACTAAAATCTTGAATCTTATGTTACGGTCACATTTCCACTCATCAAAACGGGTCGAATTTGTTATAGGGTCATATAATGCCAATTAAACACAACTGTTGGTTTTAAGTCTGGTTTTATATACAATAAAAATAGAGTGAATTTATCGTAGTCATTTTTAACGTAAAAATCCGTTTACGTAAACGCATCCGTCTTAGCATCCAATGTACGAGTGAAAATAAGGATATCGTATCGTATTATCGTATAAGGATAAGGATTGGATTGGATAAGGATTTCGTCACTGTGTTCTGTAGACGCGTATAAGCCTTGATTCAGTAAGAGTAAATTTGGGTTAATACTTTAACACCGAATATTATTGTAAGGTTAATTCTAGATGCGTGTATTTGAAACGGTACGTATTCGACTCATTCGGCGGTAGTGGGTTAAGGAAAGGGATCCTCTTTATTCATATCTCATAGGAAATAATTCTAGAAATAGAGGACTCAGAGCTGGGCACTTGCGGTTTTTTTTTGCGGTACTGCGGTACTGCGGTACTACCGTGTTGGTCGGTACCGCGGAAAGTACCGCGGGAAATTTGAATGCGGTAGCGGTACTGCTGTACTTTCAGCGATCCTTTGCGGTACTGCGTTATGCGGTACCGGTTTGGTAGTGCGGTAGTAGTACCGCAGTACCGCAGTACCGCAAAAAAACGCGCAAAAAAACGCAAGTGCCCAGCTCGTTAATTTATTATTATTATTAGAGGTACAAACTGTCATAGTTATAATCTTTTGATTGTTCTTATCTTATATTTCGCTAAAAATGTAATATTTCCAAGACAAAATTATGTGGGACTTAATTTATCTCAATTTCTTACACTTAAAATAGTTTAACAAAGTTGAAATGCCTCATTTTGAACATCACATTAGTTAATTATAGATTGAAGGGACTAAATAAAATATAGTATAAAATATATACACACATATATACTGACGTATATACTACTGTATATATGAAGAAAAACCACTCTTCAGGAAGACGTAAATTTTCTGAAGAGTGGTTTCCTTCTTCATACTTCGTCGCGACAGTGCGTTATTTTACATCATATATATATATATATATTATATATATATATATATATATATATATATATATATATATATATATATATATATTGATAGGCCTGTATACAGACGGTTTGCGATTGCAAATGAGTGTGGTTTTAGGTCTAGTTTGTGTAGAGCAAGCCTGAGGTAGTACGGGTGTAACTGTGATAGATGCGGGTAAATTTATGTTGCCTTAGGGAGGGAGGAAACATAAACTTACGGTGCATGTTTCTCCTGAAAGATCATGTACCAGGAATGATAATAACTGGAGGTGTCTGCAATACAAACTAACGAAATACGAGTACGGATTTGGATGTTCTTTCAGTGGTGATGAACCACGTACGGAAGCTTTGTCAGTACATTAACCCCCTATTTACTTGGCAATGCTGCTACGAGCTACATCATCCCAGAGCTACAGTGTATGACGTAATTAGTTTTCCTGGTGCTGTCTTTTAAAGCATAGCGGGAAATTAAAACAGCCGCTTTCTACACAGGTCCGGTGCTAGTGTCTCCGAACAACTGATACAATGAGCAAACCAACCAACATACATATAAATGTAATGTAATTTAAACCTCTGTGATTTAAGGCAAAATATAAAAGATAGTCTAGGATGATGCAATTCTCTTTAGCCAAAGTCGTATGTACGACAGAGAGCAAATAACAACAGGTTTATTTTATTAAAATAAACGTCATTAAACAATAAAAAATGTAACAGAAAATAACCGAATAGCGCAGACTAAATAATTGGATTGAAGCGAGTTGAAAGCTGCGTCATACTTCTTCGCACGTTCTAATTTACGAATTACATTTCATTTCGGCCTTTTAATTACCTTTTTTACTCAATTCCTTTTCGTAAGGAGTTAAATAACTTGTATCCTAAGGTCAATAGTGAAGGATCATTTCGATTCTTTGGGCATGAATTTCTCAATCAATCTTAGACAAATAGGATAAAAAGGATCGCGAAAGAATTTTACGTCATTACTTATCCATATAAGGCTTCATTTATCCGTAGATTTTATTTCGTTTTTTTTTTTTTCCCCCCTTAAAGTTGAGGGGTTATTTTTGGAAAACCGAAATATTTGTTTCATTTTTAATTTTATTTTTGTTAAAGTTTATGATACGTTTTATATAAAATCTGTTTCTAAAAGGTTATAGTCCTTCCACTTTGTTACAGTCTCATAAATATGAAGTTACAGTATGAATATCAAATGAAGCGATGTCCACTATAGGTTACATTTTCTTGTTTGTCTATTCGTGGGGGTCTGTCTCGAAAGAAAAACTTGGGCCTAAATTGTGTTAACTAAACTAACCAAACATAATTTTTACCTAACCTAATTCAGTTTAACCTGATTTAATTGGATCAAATCATGGGCAGTTTCGTAACCATCCACGCAATTTATCAGTCCTCTTCTAAAGGTCCGTCTGCGGCATTTCGCTGCATCGGGAATTAGGGACCGACCGAAGTTTGGTTTCGGTTTCGGCCCGAAAGTAGACTTTCGGTTTCGAGCCCGAAACCGAAAGTAAACTTGACCGAACTGCCGGGCGAATTTGATCCCAGTAAACGCTGAAGATGTGATCCTCCTTTCAAAAAACTTGAAATATTTGAACTTTGAATATTGAATGAATCGAAATGTCTTAATTTTCTTATTAATTTGCATTAATGAGTTGAATGTATCGTGTATCTAAATTTGTGTATTTTAAATACATTTCAGCTAAAAATTAAAACGGAGTTAATATTTAAAATAAATTATATTAAGTAATAAAAGACTTTACTGATATTACTAATAGCAGGCGATAATACTTAAATAAGTAGAATTTAATATTTCAGTACTTCAATTATACGAATCAAATCAAATCCCTTAAAATAACATTACATATATATATATATATATATATATATATATAGGATCAGGTTAAGAATAGCAAACCCATTTACCTCATGTTAAGAATGGCGAACCCAAAATTAAACATGTTAAGAATAGCGAACCCAAAATTCAACAAGTTAAGAATGGCAAACCTAATGTTTCAACGAAAAAAAATACTTCGAAAAAAAAAATATGATCCACTATTTCCATATAGCCAACTGATGGGGTTGTACTTGTATCAACTAAACCGAACACCCATACTTGATATGCGGGATATTTTTGCTACCCGCACACGAAGGGTAGCAAAAACAACTGAATGCCCAGTTAGGTTAATTGAATGCCCTGTTAGGTCAACTGAATACCCGGTTAGGTTCATTGAGTGCCCGGTTAGGTCAACTGTACGCCCTTGACGATTGGTTAGGTTTAGTCGTGATATTTTCGTTAAAACTAACGAATCTATCACGACTAAACCTAACCAATCGTCAAGGGCGTACAGTTGACCTAACCGGGCATTCAAATTTTATCCTATGTAAATAATGGTTTTTACAAAATTCTCCATGTTAAGAATAGCAAACCCAAAAGTTTCCATGTCAAGAATAGGGAACCCAAAATTATCCATGTCAAGAAAAGCGAACCCAACACCCTATGGGTTCGCTATTCTTAACGTGATCCTATATATATATACAGGGCGTCCCAAAAAAATGTATACACACTTTAACAGCTGATAGCTCAATTGATGTTTCTTTCTTTCCAAGTTAAACCCATTAGAATTAATAATGGCAGTCAGACTAAGCTTTGAACAAAGGAAATTCATTCTAAAATACTACTGGAAGTGTGAAAACGCAGTTGAAGTGCAAAGACAGTTTAGGAGGGAGTTTCAAACAGATCCACCAACGCGACTTACCATCACTCGAATTAGAGATAAGTTTGAAGCCGATGGAACTGTTCAGAATGTCCACAAGAAGCGTTCCGGAAGACCACGGACATCGACAAGCCCCACAAAGCAAGAAAGAGTACTGGAAACGTATCACCAAAGTCCAAGAAAATCTGTGCGTCAAGCGAGTCGTGAGGTAGGAATTTCAGAATCGTCTGTCCAACGCATTTTGAAGCGCTGTCAATGGAAAAGTTACATTCCAAGATTAGTCCATGCTATTAATGAAGATGATCCGGACCGAAGAGTGGAGTATTGCGAGTGGTACTTGGCACGATGTGGATGTGGATTGGACGAAGGGGTTTCGTAGAATACCCTCCGCGTTCACCAGACCTCACACCACTAGACTTTTTTTTATGGGGATACTTAAAAGACAAAGTCTACGCTATAAAACCTGCAACAGTCGCTGAATTGAGAGCAGCCATTGAACGAGAATGCACACAAATACCAAACGAAATGTTTCGTGATGTTTGCGATTCCATTGCTTCGCGTTATCAGCAGTGCCTGGACCAGAACGGACGTCAGTTTGAAAACAGGCGTTGACAAAACAATTAAATAATGTCTGTAGATTCTATTACATTTTGAAAATGAAATGTATTTTAATAAACACTGCCTTTATAAGTATTTAAAGTGTGTATACATTTTTTTGGGACGCCCTGTATATATATATATATATATATATATATATATATATATATATATGGAGAAAGAAACCACTCTTCAGGAAGACGTAAATTTTTACTTCTTAACACCAATACAGTTTCAGCTCCTCGCGAGCCCTTGTCATTTACCAGTTGAGAAGGGCTCGCGAGGAGCCGAAATTATATTGGTGTGAAGAAATAAAAATTTACGTCTTCCTGAAGAGTGGCTTCCTTCTCCATACTTCGTCGCGACAGTGCGTTATTTTACATTATATATATATATATGCACTAAAACCACAAAATAACACGTGATCTTATTAATAAGCAAACAACCACAGGGAAAAGGAAACACAAAGTCCGAGCGCTTTCGTGATATATTCACATTATCAAGGAGGAATAGAAAATTTTCTGTTCCTCCTTGATAATGTGAATATATCACGAAAGCGCTCGGACTTTGTGTTTCCTTTTCCCTGTGGTTGTTTGCTTATATATATATATATATTATATATATAATATATATATATGACAACTACAATGTTATATACACAGATTTTGCTAAAGCTTTCGATAAATGTGACCATGGTATAATAGCACATAAAATTAAAGACATGGGAATAACAGGCAAAGTGGGAAAATGGATCTACAACTTCCTTAGTGATCGTCTGCAGGTCGTCAAAATTCAAGGTATATCATCATCAGAATCGGAAGTACGCAGCTCAGTACCACAAGGGACAGTATTGGCCCCACTCCTGTTCATTATCATGCTAACAGACATAGACAGCGGAGTAAACAGCAATAGTATAGTAACATCCTTTGCAGACGATACAAAGATCAGCAGAAAAATCAGCGATGTACATGACGTGGAGGCCTTGCAGAGGGACACGAACAAAATATACAAATGGTCAGAAGACAACAACATGCCATTCAACGCCGAGAAATTTCAGCTCTTGAGATATGGTAGAAAAGAAGAACTTAAACAGACTGCATATTATGCTCCAGATAGACAGGAAATTCAGAGAAGCACGAAAGCGATCGATCTCGGGATAATAATGACAGATGATGCGAAATTCGAAACACAAAACCAGATAGCGATAAATAAAGCAAAAAGAGTCGCCGGACTGGTACTAAGAACGTTCAAGAGAAGGGACAGGACAGTAATGATTCCCCTGCTAAAAACATTGATTATACCAAAACTTGAATACTGCTCAGTTTGACGTCCCCATATAAAAAGGAAGAAACTAATAAACTAGAAGAAACGCAAAGGCATTTCACAGCCAAGATTGATGGCTGCAAAGAACTCAACTACTGGGAAAGACTACGTAAACTAAATCTGTACTCACTGGAAAGAAGAAGAGAGAGGTACATCATAATCTATATATGGAAAATGATAAAAAAACTGGTACCAAACCTAAAACTAAACCCAATTACCATTCAAACAACACTGGAAAATAGGAAAGGGAGAATGTGTAGTGTTCCCAAATTAAAGGCCCGACAAGGGACCTCCTCAACCCTGAAGGAAAATAGCTTGGTTGTCAGGGGGGCCAAGACTTTTCAACCAGCTTCCTAAGGACCTCAGAAACGTAACGGGGGTCAAAGTTGAAGTCTTCAAGAAAAGACTGGATGCCTGGCTCAGGACAGTACCAGATGAGCCGGGCGTGCCTGGCTATGTACGGTGGAGAGCGCAAGAAAGCAACTCGCTCCTCCACCAGGCCAGACCTAGAGGCGGGGCCACCAGCTTGACCTCCGTGTGAAGAGAGACCAAGCACGAAACAACATAAGGTTCATAAGGTAAGGTATATATATATATATATATATATATATATATATATGCTGCAAACCCACAAGGAAAAAGAAAAACGATTCCAAGGCCTTTCGTGTATTCAAAGCTACACCTCGTCAGGGAATGAAGATAAAAGGCGAGATGCCCATAAATATATACAACGTACAGGAAAAAAAAACAATTAGCACATACTTAACAAGGGTTAATGAGAGGCAAAAGAAATTTTAACATGATATCGTCAATTTTATACGTCCCCGAACTGTTATTGAAATTGCTTTTAAAATGATAAAATGATTGGCTATGGGAAATCCCCTTTCACCTGTACTAGTTAATTTATATATGGAATTTTTTGAAAGCATAATTTTGCCTACGATTGTTAATTTTAACCTGGTTTGGTACAGGTATATAGATGATATTTTATGCCTTTGGCCTAATAATTTGGATGTGGACTTATTTCTTGGTAGGCTCAACAATTTAGTCCCATCTATTAAGTTTACAGTTGAAAAAGAAAATGATGGAAGCCTATCTTTTCTTGATCTAAAAATTTGGAGATGCTCTAATCAGTTCAAATATGAAGTCTACCGTAAGCCTACTAATAATAACTCTTATGTGCATTATTATTCTGACCATCATCCTTCGATTAAATCCTCTATTTTCTCTGCTATGTTTCTTCGAGCATTGAGAGTTGTCAGTCCTGAATTTTTAGATTCTGAGTTATGCAATATCATGAATATTGGTGCTAAATTATGTTATCCTATTTCATTTTTAGATAACTGTCTTAAGAAAGCCAAGAATAGGTATTATAATAATGTAATTGTAAAGGAATTTCAGCGTAAAAATATCCTTAGCCTACCTTACCATGTTAATTTTCAATACCTTCCAACTGTACTTAAAGCAATTGGCATTAATGTAATCTTTAAGTATAATAATACTGTTAAATCACGCCTAATAAACAATAGCCCGGATAATGTTGTTGGTTGTGTGTATTCGATCGGATGTACACAATGTAACTCAGTATATATAGGCCAAACTGGTAAAACGTTAGATATTAGGGTAAAACAGCATAAATATGCGTGTAGAACAGCTAATACTTCCAATGCTTTATTTAACCATATGTATAGATGTAACCATAGCATCAAGTGGGATAGTTGTAAAGCGCTTGTTAAAAACAGATACAATAGAAAGAAATATTCTAGAATGTGCATTTATTCATTTTAAAAACAATTTCAATGACAGTTCGGGGACGTATAAAATTGACGACATCATGTTAAAATTTCTTTTGCCTCTCATTAACCCTTGTTAAGTATGTGCTAATTGTTTTGTTTTTCCTGTACGTTGTATATATTTATGGGCATCTCGCCTTTTATCTTCATTCCCTGACGAGGTGTAGCTTTGAATACACGAAAGGCCTTGGAATCGTTTTTCTTTTTCCTTGTGGGTTTGCAGCATTCATTCATTTCACGTCGTGTTTTATTGTGAAATTCATCCCATATATATATATATATATATATATATATATATATATATATATATATATATATATCTTCGTGAAATGAGGAATCATCGCATGGAACAGTATATATATATATATATATATATATATATATATATAATGAGGTGAACACTTTTCACCTCAAACTTTCTCGATCTTTACGAGTCTGAGGAACGTCTGAACAACGTCTGATATACGCCTGAGCAACGTATGAGATACGTCTGAATAACGTCTCCGCGAAGTTGACAGTTAACGTCTAAAACAAAGACACGTGCGTGATTCTGTCGTTATCCGGACGCGCGGAGAAAGGCAATGACGGTAATGGAAGACGATGTTGTGCGTGGAATGTTGATGTTCCCTCCAAGTGGGGGTAGGGGTGGGGGTAGGGGTGGGGATGGGGGTGGGGGTTGAGAGGATGTGAGATCCAAACATCAACGAAATTGTGGTTAAGACCGCAATTAAAGATATTAAATTCTGCGTACGCGAAAGGGGATGCAAGGCCCCATGATTCAGGACGGAAATAAATGGGGTGTTATACGAGTCGAATGTTTTGCTGAATAAAAGAAAGAGAGAGAGAGAGAGAGAGAGAGAGAGAGAGAGAGAGAGAGAGAGAGAGAGGTTATTTCAATTCAATTTTCGTTTATTAGCCAATACAATCACTTGTTTGAAACCGCAATAGCTATGAAAATTGATAGGTGAGTGGACATGTGAATTTATATATGAGCATGTACTGTACAGTGTATATATATATATATATATATATACGAGTATATACACTGACATTAGCTGCGAAGATAGGGTCTGTGGCTCTGAGCTTCTGGAACCAATATACATATACTGGAAAGCGAATTTTAGCTAAAATTTAATAATTCCACCATTATATTCTGTTCTGAATAGCAAATTTACTTTGTTACAGAAAAGTAAAAAAATTTATGAGTTTAAATATTAGGTTGGAAATTTGTTTCCACTGAAAATGGAGTCAGTGCTGCCGAAAAGTCTGTTGAACGCTCAAACCGCCTTGATTATTACCCTCTTAATCCCGATTTATATATATATATATATATATATATATATATGCACTTCCCAGTTTTTAATATATATATATGACTGTTTTTATCGTGCCTAAACGAGTTTAATACTGGGCGCTAAAAGGAGGCTTCAGCGAACGAATAAAACCATTTCATCGGTGACATATTAACGGTTACGATAAACGATAAGAACGAGATCAGAAAGAACGAGTTTCTCATTGAACGTCATCCGTTAACGGTGCATAAAAGAAACGTAAAAAGCGAGTCAAACATATTCCTTATCATCTCCAAATATAAAGCGGAGATATCACGCCCATTTAACGTCTTACTAAACTTGGTGTTCTCTCGCGCGTAAAAATGGTATTAAAATACGTTATACTTTTTGCCAATGTAAATAACTTTGCTCTCGACCTTAAAAGAGGAAGGTTTTTTTTTTGCATCGAGAAATCCATAAACGATTCCAAAGGAGGTCATCAAAAGGTCCAACTTTTGTGAAAAAGTTCAGACGAAGTTCACAATCTCACAAACAGATGTCGCTCAAGTGAACTTTTGCATCACGACACTTTTTTTCAAATTTTTCGTTTCCAATTTTGTATTTTGTAAAACGGAGTGAAAGACTTCAATTGTGACGTTTATAAAAGAAGTTCTGAAAGGGTTTCGTTCATTTTCAATCTTTAAAAAGTCATTTTGGTTTTCAAATCAATTTTACATTAAAGAAAATCGATGAGCGAAAAGACAGTTTTCCGCTGCATTTATTAACATTATAGGTTTTCCGCTACAAATAAAGGTTATATATATATATATATATATATATATATATATATATATATATATATAGAGAGAGAGAGAGAGAGAGAGAGAGAGAGAGAGATTAACAATAAAAATTTTAATTCCTATCATTTTACTTTTAATTTCTTTTTAATATTTGTTGATACTTGAATGTTGGACAGAAAGAATTCAACTCAAGTTGAAATTAGATAATTAACCTCTCTAAAACACTGAATTAACAATAAAATAAATTTTGAACAACTAATTGTTGTTATAGTCGTAGTAAAACTATTTATATGAGTTTTGATCCTTAATCCTGTATGGTTTTATGTTTAGTTACATGGTCCCCCTTTTGAAATGGGGTGATCCTGCACTAGCAACTAACTACAGGGTGTCCCAAAAGTCTCCATACATAGGGAAAATTAGCCCTTTTTAGCAAAATGTAACTTTATTTACAAAACATTCTCTACATGATTGCCATTTCTTTGTAAACACACACGGATGCGTCTCTCCCACTCATGGTGAACTCGTGTTAACACATTTGGTGTTATGGACGTAATTGCACTTCGAATGCGTTCCTTTAGGTGATCCATGTTCTGTATCTTTTCCTGGTACACCATGGCCTTCAAGTGCCCCCACAGGTAAAAATCAAGTGGACTGAGATCTGGGAACCTCGGAGGCCACTCCACGGGGCCATGGTGTACCAGGAAAAGATACAGAACATGGATCGCCTAAAGCAGTGGTGCACAAACTTTTTTGATGTGAGCCAAACCAACCATCTGTTTTATATGTAGGGGCCAGATATATAGATATTTTATTTTTTATAAATATGCATTTTTATAACCAGGGGTAATATTTCAGATTTTTCTTTGGGTAGCTACCCTTTTCATGTGAAAAATGTGAATTGAAAAGACCCGTGGGGGCCACATTTGGCCCGCGGGCCAGGGTTTGTGCATCACTGGCCTAAAGGAACGCATTCGAAGTGCAATTACGTCCATAACACCAAATGTGTTAACACGAGTTCACCATGAGTGGGAGAGACGCATCCGTGTGTGTTTACAAAGAAATGGCAATCATGTAGAGAATGTTTTGTAAATAAAGTTACATTTTGCTAAAAAGGGCTAATTTTCCCTATGTATGGAGACTTTTGGGACACCCTGTACAGTCCGGTGTGTTCATTATCTGTGTTCAGCAAAGTTTTTTTAAAAAATTGTAAAAAGTAGAATGCAGCGATATTTAGAATCCTACAATTTATTATCTCCAAATCAATATAGCTTCCGTAATAATAAAACAACGGAAATGGCTATCTTAAATCTTATGGAAAATGCAAATATAGCTAAAGGGAACAAAGAAATAATAATATCAATAATTATGGATTTGAGTTAAGGCGTTTGATGTAATAAACTATAATATTCTACTTAAGTTATATTGTTACGGTTTTAGAGGAGCAATCAGTGATAGGTTTAAAAATTATTTGTCCAATAGATATTTTGTATCAGTAAATAAGGTCTGCTCAACTAAAACGCTTGTCATACATGGTGTACCACAGGGTTCAGTCTTGGCTCCACTGTTTTATTCATTATATACGAGTATAAATGACTTTTATGCTCGCTCATCTGATATACTTAACTTCCTAAGGTTTGCAGATGATACAACTGCGTCTTTTTTCTTGCAAAGATGTTAATTGAGCTAAGAATATATTTAAATCAGAATTTACCAATGTAATAGTCAACAATAAACTCTTCCTAATTACTGGTATTTAGGATGAACTAAATGCTGATAAAATCGCTGTAAAGAAGTGTACTGTAACAAAATATTTTGGTGTAATGCTCGACAAGAATTTGCAATGGAATGATCATGTAAATTATATCTCAAAAAAATATTTCAAGGAGCGTTGCTATAATGTTTAAACTTAGATATAAAGTCCCTAAACAGGTTTTATTAACTATATCATACTCTTGTTCTTCCTATATAACGTACTGTACCCTCGTTTGGGGAAACTCCGCTAACAACGGTTCAAAGAGTATCTTTGTCATCCAAAAACGAGCAATAAGGTTATTATTTGATGTTGATTTCCTTGATCACTCCAGTGCATTACTTAAATGCGCCAAAACTACTAAAGCTCAAAGATGTAATCGAATTGGTGGATTTTATTTTTATTTACGAGTGTAAGAACAAAATCATTAATTTACGATGAGTAAATAAATATTTTGTAACTCATCAAGAAATCCACTCGTATCAGACTGGAAACAGATCAAAGCATGTTATTCATCTATTTAAACTGTCTTCATCTCCAAAATTATCCATTTTCATTGGATTGGAACTATGGAATTATTTAAATGCTGATATAAAAAAATTTTGTGAATGTAAATTCATTTAAAACCAAGTTCAAATCTAATCTCAATTAATAATGGTGCTCGGACTTTTCGTCGCCGGACTTTTCGTCGCCGGACGTTTCGTCGCCGGACGTTTCGTCGTCGGACGTTTCGTCGAACGGACGTTTCGTCGTCGGACGTTTCGTCGAACGGACGTTTCGTCGACAGACGTATCGTCAAATGGCTATTTCATATTTCTATCACCCCTATCTCAGATAATGTAATGGTGCAATTAGAGGTTAATCAACCAACCAGGTAATTGCGCACTTAGAGGTTAATAAACCAACCAGCTGCAGCGTCCACAGCCGGGTAAAGTTTACGTTCCCCCTACATTATCCTAGTGTAGTTTACATTCCCCTACATTATCCTACTGTAGTTTGCGTTCCTCAACTTTGTCCGCGTATACCTAATCAAATAAAACGTTAAAACTAACGAAAATATTACGACTTAACCTAACCAATCGTCAATATATATATATATATATATATATATATATATATATATATATATATATATATATATATATACACACACTGTATATATATTGGCGATTAATTAGGTTAAGTCGTAATATTTTCGTTAGTTTTAACGTTTTTTTTGATGGATTCATTTAAAAAATGTCTCCTAAAGAGTAAAGATCCTAGTGTAGTTTACGTTCCCCAACTTTGACCTAGTGTAGTTTGTGTCCCCTTTTGTGTCGGGGAAACGTAAACTACACTTGCTCCTAATATATTAATATAATATATTAATATATAAATAATATATAATTACTAAATATATATATAATTACCAAATATATTGTAGTAATGCTTAGTTAAGAATATTAATTTCTGTTTAATTAAATAAGATAATGTTTAATATAAATTTACTAAAAATTGTGATGATTACGATAAAGCATGTTTGTTAGATTTAAATTGTTTAAAATGGGTAGAGTTGGTAGTCCTGGACAAAGGAACACAAAGAGCCGCTACCCATGAGGGAGTCAGTCTTGAGGCAACGCGATACGAGTAAGTTGACGAAATGTAACGTAAATTTAATTAAGTGGTTGTGCCCCTCTCCGACCTAAATTATTATAATAGAATTTCATACTCGCATACCCCTAACTTAACTAAACCATTTTCGAAATTAATAAAACGTTCATAAGTGTTAAAGAAGAGTATTAATCTACCCCCTTCCCCCTTTGTTTTGTAACGGTCTTTCAGAGTCAGGTCTAGGCACGCTACCATGATATTTATACGATGCGGCAAAAAGAGTGTAGAGAAACAAAGTGATAAATGAAAGAAATAGCGATCGAGAATAAATAGAGATATAGTAAAGTAGAAAGAAGCGTAAATAATGAGAGAAAGTAAATTAATAAAGGCGAGCACTACATCTGGTGGCTAGCGGTGGTCTTACATCATATTTTGTGAGGCTTACCCACGTGCTAGTATTTCGATTAAAATTCTTAAAACCCGGTATAATAACCAATAGCGTTAATGAATATTTTATTTCGATTATTAAAATATCTAAATGCAAAGTTGATCTCGTTTGCAGGAAAATTTCGAATTTCATTCCTTAAAATTCATTGTAAATAAAATTTAAAAATGGCGCATCGCCTTCGACATCCTTATAGCGTCCCTGACAAACTTCGCGCCTAAGAATTTAATTTGTTTTCCCTTTGTCCCATTTTGCATCGTCCAGTTCCGTTACTTTTCGCAGTCTAGTGACTCAAAATTTCTTTTAGTCGCGGTACAGAGTCGGTAGGAAAATTTGTCTGACTCAATATTGCGAGTCATTATTACGTTAAATTTCGTTCATTTCGGTTGGAGAGGATATAGTTGTGAACATTATCGTGCTGCCTGAAGACTCAAATTTTTCTTCTTTTTTTTTCGTCTCTTCCACTTTATGCTTGTTTCAGCTTACCTTTTTATTTTGTTTAAAACTTTTGGAATTAGTGATAATTGTAATAATCACAATAATAAGAATAACGATTTGTACGTAAGTGAATTGTTAGTTTAAATACAGTATGATACACATTTTATATGGTCCTTTCAAAATGTTTTAGCGAAAATTTGTGAGAAATTTTCTGGGTTTCATTAGCAGATTTTTGATTATATTTCGATTGCCTGTATATAATAATAGGATTATTTTGTTTATATAGATTTACGGGCTTTTTGCTTCGCTCGCTTCGCGCTATATAGGTTAAGTTACAGTAAATTGACAGTCGAAAGGTAATCTTAAACATATTAAATTTGTCAGATTATAAGTCGCCGTATAGGATTGTGTTAAATTTCAAAATAAGTAGAATTCGTTTAACTGAAATAGAGAAATTGTGTTGTGAAATTTTTTATAAGTTTTTTTTGGATTTTTTATATACTCATTAATTATATACTCATTAATTATATACTTATTAACTAATACGTATTTATTAGTTATATATATAATTACATATATTTATATACTCATAAATTTTGGTAGGTAAGCTGATTATTTTTTTTCTCCTCTCTCTGTTTCTTTCGTTCATTTCACGACAATTCCGACATATTTTGTAAAATGGCTATTGTATTGTACTGAGGGATTTCTTGTAGGCCTATCGTAAAATATTGTTCGGAGATTAACCGTTACTACGGTATATGTCTATTGAGTAGTAAATTTTTAGTTATTTAACAAAATTTTAATTGGTTTAACATAAATAAGCATAGGATTTTTCTTTAATAAGCACAAATGTTATGCATAAAATTCTAAATTGTTCTTTCCGCGCATAACATTGAATTTATTAATTATAGGTCTAAAAGTGCGCAGTAAATTTTATGTTTATTTTGGGAACCTATGTGAGTTAAGATATACATATTTCATTAAATCTCGATATTATAATTTTTTTGAATTACAGAAATTTGTGTAGGAAGTTCTTTTCATATATTTTCTTTACGTTTTATAAATTCATTCAATAATCAAATTTATTTGTACAGGTAGGCCGATTTTTATTTTTCTTTCCAGTTCAATGACAATGGTAAAATTTTTAGTTCAAATTTAGATTGTATTGCAAAAAGGATATTTTGATTTGATATTTTAATTTGGGTATTAGAAATGAAAAATGTCTTTTTTTTAGTTCGAGCGTTTGCATGGAAAATATTACGAAATTATGTTAGGATATAATGCAAGTTTCATTCGGTTAGGGATATTTGTATAGAGGTTCGCTTACAAACAAAGCGACCGCTCTTAATTATGCAGTGTTGTTTTTGTTTACAGTGGATTGCGTGTATTTTTTTAGTGCATATGATCTATTCTTATTTAGTATAACTATGCAAATTTGTAGTTTCACTTGGAAATGATAAATTACTGAGATTTTTGTGATTTGCAAACCATACTGGGGTTTCTGTTGAAGGAGAGAGTTGTATCTCAGATGTAATTTGCTAATTGCGAGTTCAATTCGTATGAAATTTGACGTTTCAAGTTGGAATTACTGTATTAAAATAATTTTTGGTAGTAATATTTAAATTTTTTTACTTTTTAATAACTGTTTAGAAAATTATTATTGTTTAAACCTTCAGTGTACTCATTGACTCAAGTGTACACTCGGAAATGGAGCCTTCGAGATAGCCAGTAACGTTTTTGTGGCGTCTTTGTGTGCTCCTCCTCAAAGCAAGAGGGTTCATGATTGTCAGAGAATGGATGACATGAAGTTTCTGGGGTTCATTTTTGTCTTTTGTATTTAGAGGTATTGAGGTGATTTCTGACGATAGTTTGAACAATAATATTTCTTAAATTATACTAACAGTTACTATGTATGGGCGCTTTTATATTTATACTGTACAATTTTTTTTCGTGTGTTTTATGACTTTTTTTTATCTTCTCTGCTGTAACTGCCATAAGTGACCTTATTGGTAGCTAGATTTGATTAAATTTTTGCGAAATTTTGAGATGTGTAATTTTTTTTCTTTCCGTGAATTTGGCCAGAGCAAATGTGTAGTTAGTATTTCGAAGTGAACTGTCGAGAAAATTCGATACATTAAAAATGAAATGATAAGCAGTACAGAAACGTTTCGAATAAACTTTTTTTTTCAAAATTGCAAAGGCTCGGTTTGGGAGTCAACCAAGTTGAATCCGAGTCCCATCAAGTGAGTTTAGTCGACCGGATAGGTGATCGATCACCAATGAGAGAGAGAGAAGAGAAACCAAATGGCGCATGGACTTGGCGCAGGATGGTTTCGGAAGAGAAGAGAAGAGACAGAAGAGAGGAACCGAATGCGCATGGACTTGGCGCAGGACAGTTTCGGAAGAGAAGAGAAATTTACGTGTGCAGGGTCTTGGCACACGAAAGTTTCGATCGAAGATGGTCTACTGGTATTTTTCGGGCAGTAGCTGGTCACGCTGCTCGAATGCTTCGCTAAATATGTGTCGCAGCATGCGGTAGACAAGCCACGAGAGCTTGAACGGGTGCCTACGACTGTACTGTTAGGCCTGTTCAAAAATCAACTTTTTCTTATTTTCATAGGTTTCTGTACATTTTCCCATGCTTTTTGACCTGAAAAAGCCGAAAATCACAACTATTTTGACCTAGGATGTTGGGAAGCATTGCCGCATGGAGCTTTAAATTTTCTGCCTTGAAATCGGCCAAAGCGCCAATTCCGGGGTCCCTTGAATTATGTTTTGCACTTTAACTTTTGAAAGGGCATAAAAAATAAATAATAATAATAATAATAATAATAATAATAATAATAATAATAAATAAATAATAATAATAATAATAATAATAATAATAATAATTATCTATCATTTTTCAGGAAACAACAGAAACTCAATCAGAATCTAGAAAACATCTACAAGTTACAACTTCACAATGGCATTAAGCAAGGAGCTGAGGGAGCTCCGTGGGCGCACAGTTGATATCTCAGAACCTCCACGTACTGTCCACAGGCAGGTGTCAACTGGGCCATCTACCAGATCTCTCACTGAAACTTTCCTGGTTGGATACCCTTCAGCTTTTATCAGTGGTTCCCAGCTTCCCACCAACAGACAGGCGTTCCAGTATTTCCTTAATCTTCAGAATTTACCGGAAAATGCAGGGAGGCCCATGGTTCAAGACCTTGCATATGAAACAGTTGAATCTATCATCCCATTCTGGCAGATGGCTAGGATCAAGACAATGACCAAGTACAACGCAATGAAGCTCTTCATGAAACTACATGAGAAACATCGTGCTCTGGTGAAAAGCAAAGGAAGAGCAAGTAACCCTGGAGGAAAAAGAGGAGCATTTGTGCTGGAATTAGACAGCCTGTTCGATATAGGAGCTCCAGATGCAATCCAGGAAATACAGAACAACAGACTGTTATCCAGAGAGAAGAAAGATGAGGATATCAGGTTCTACGAAGACCAAAAGACTGAGAGGAAAGGTCATATGTCTGGTCATGACAAGATTTTTGAGACAAGATCCCTGCAGCAAGCAGCGAGGAATGAAAGACTGCAGCATAGACAAGAACAAGGTAAAACTAATTACTTTGAACGTCACAAAAAGTTTTAAGTTTTACTCCATTGCGATATTTAGCATGTACTTAACAATTACTGTCTTAACATGTTGTACTATTTTACAGCTGCAGCAGAACAAGAGGCAGTTGTTCATGTGGATGACATTACCTGGGGTGACTCAACTGACAACGACGCTAACACAGAGGACATGGATTACCATCAGCCTCGTCCTGGATGTTCTCACCATCAAGACACTGTGACTAGTGTGACTTTGACGTTTCCAAGGAAGGTCATGGAATGTGATGTCATCTGCAATACAGCTGATCGTCTTGGTTTATCAGACAATCAAGTTACTGCCATGGTTTCTGCCACCTTGAAAGCTGGAGGGGCTGATCTGGATAACTTCGTCATCTCAACCTCAACAACACGTCGCAACAGAATGCTGTCCAGGTATAATATCAGCCAGAGTCACATGTCCAAGTTTTGTGAAAACCCCCCACAGTACGCTGCCTTACACTGGGATGGAAAGTTGCTCAAAGATGTCTTGGGCAGTGAACCTGGAAGTACCTCAGAGACTTTAGCTGTGCTAGTGTCTGGTCCACCTTCATACACTGAAGGAAAGTTATTGGGAGTACCTGTCATCGACAATTCTTCTGGCACAGCTCAGGCTGAGGCTTCAATGGATTTACTGGAGACATGGGAACTTACGGATAATGTTACTGCCCTTGTTTTTGACACTACATCCAGTAACAGTGGAGTTCACAGAGGAGCTGCCAAACTGCTAGAAAAATGCTGAACAAAAAGGTGTTTTATCTGGCCTGTCGACATCACATCCTGGAAATCCTAGTAGGAGCAGTTTGGGAGAAGCTGTTTGGGAAGGTGAAGGGGCCAGATAATCCCTGGTTTGAGCATCTGAAGGATGTTTGGACGGACTTGTCCAAGGAAAACCCAAAGATGCTGGCTATCAACAGCAAATGGCTGAAGGAAAAGAAGAACAGTGAAGAAATACTCCAAGACATTCTAACAGCAGAAAGGCTTCCAAGAGCCGACTACAGGGAAATGGCTGAACTGACAGTCATTGTTCTTGGAGGAACGCCTCCTCGAGGTATTCACTGGAGTCGACCAGGCGCCATTCATCAGGCCAGATGGATGGCCAGAAACCTGTACTCCATGAAAATGCTGATGTTTGCAGATCAACTTGAGTACGACGAAGACACTGTATCAAAGCTGGAAAGACTCAACACCTTCCTTGCGCTGTTCTACACTCCTGTATGGATGATGTCAATGTCTGCTGCAGATGCTCCCGTGAATGATCTAAGTCTAATCCAGGACATGTTGAAGTACAAGAAAACTGACCCAGAGCTTGCTGATGCAGTACTTAATAAGATGGAAAACCACAAATGGTACCTGACGCAGGAAGTCGTGCCATTTGCCCTGTTCAGCAGTAGATTGAGTGACACATTGAAGCACGACATTGCTGCCCAGTTACATGCCACTGAGAAGCCAGACAGCTTCAGAACAGGAAAGCCTCTATTCCAGAGATCACAGCTAAGACCACCCTGGTTGATCTCATTGGCCCAGAATCACATTTCCTGCTGGACACACTGAACATTGGATCCGAGTGGCTTCTGGAACCTGTCACGTCTTGGCCACAGAATGAGGACTACAGAAAAGCGTTGGACTATGTTAAGAATCTGAAAGCGGTGAATGACATTGCTGAACGTGGTGTCAAGATGATGAGCGACTTTGCAAATGTCATAACAACAGATGCCAAGCAAAGGGACTATCTCCTTCAAGCTGTGGAGTTCAACAGACGCCGCTTTGACAGCTTCAAGAAACAAACTCTCAACAACTGACTGTGTAAATGTCATTATGAAATTAATCATCATGTAATGCTTTCACTTCTTGATCGATTAGACTTGTGACAAAATGTTAATCTCAAATTTGTGTCATGAATAAGGCGCCTTGTCTGCCTTGAGTGTGAGAAAACGAATTTTGTGATATTTCTGAAATCTTTGTATGTACCAATGTGCCATTTCTTGTTCCAAGACTATCATAATTGTATAAGTTAGAAAGAGGATTAAAAACACTTTAATTTGGTGCCTATTTTGTTGCTCTATCTTGTTTAGATAAAAAGTTATAGTGCAAAACATGATTCAAGGGACCCCGGAACTGGTGCTTTTGGCCGATTTCAAGGCAGAAAACTTAAAGCTCCATGCGGCAATGCTTCCCAACAACCTAGGTCAAAATGGTTGTGATTTTCGGCCTTTTCAGGTCAAAAAGCATGGGAAAAAGTACAGAAACCTATGAAAATAAGAAAAAGTTGATTTTTGAACAGGGCTACTGTACTGTCCATACAGACATACAGTAGGTTTGTTGGGAAACGGCCTACGGCGGAGTCATTGTTTGATTGTTGCCAGTAGAAGAGTCTTTCAGCTGGACGTAGGAAGAGCAGCGTTCACCAACAAAAGTGGAGATGAGACAAGGCGAGTTTCTTCATCGACTTCTAGAATTGCAAATTCCGTCCAATTCCAGCGCGTGGTCCCGCTTTCAGATATCTCCCCCCCTGATCCTTTTAGAATTGGACGTCTCTTGTTTTTTTTCGCCATTGGAGAGAGAGCGGAACAATTATAGCGTGCTGCCCTGTTGCATGTTGATTGATGCAATCCCTTGCATTCTAGCGAAGTGAGCAGGAGAGCTGCGATTGAAAATTGAAATCCGTTGTCAGCGTGCGGAGTGTCATCTAAACAACGTCCAGCAAATTGATGTACTGATTATGATGTAATGAAATTAAAGTGAAAGGGTGCGATTATTGCCCATATTTGTTGTGTTTTCGTGAAATAGTATGTGCGCTCTTGGTCAGTATTTTATGTAAACTTTTTCTTATTTTTTTCTATGTTGCCCTGATAGTAACTGTATAACTATACAAATAATTGTTTCAAATGTAAAGCGATCGTTGATGAGAAATCGCGGGAATAGATTGTGAACTTGAATTGTGTAGCCACTGTAAGAAAATTTTCCGTTATTTTTTTTTGGCATGTATAGATTAGTTACAGGTTGTAATTTAATTATTAGAGTGAAATGTTATTTTATGCAAATGTGAAAATTATAGTTTTCGGTTTTTATATGATACAAAATATGTGGAATTTGTCATCTATTATTTCTTGTCTATCTCTTGAATTGTTAAAGAAAAAAAAAAAAAAAAAAAAAAAATATATAAATTTGTTGAATAAAATTATGAAATTTGTTAAACGATATTAATAAGTTTTCTAATGAAAAACTTATTTTCAAGGGGGTGATGCGAGTGTAGTAATGCTTAGTTAAGAATATTAATTTCTGTTTAATTAAATAAGATAATGTTTAATATAAATTTACTAAAAATTGTGATGATTACGATAAAGCATGTTTGTTAGATTTAAATTGTTTAAAATGGGTAGAGTTGGTAGTCCTGGACAAAGGAACACAAAGAGCCGCTACCCATGAGGGAGTCAGTCTTGAGGCAACGCGATACGAGTAAGTTGACGAAATGTAACGTAAATTTAATTAAGTGGTTGTGCCCCTCTCCGACCTAAATTATTATAATAGAATTTCATACTCGCATACCCCTAACTTAACTAAACCATTTTCGAAATTAATAAAACGTTCATAAGTGTTAAAGAAGAGTATTAATCTACCCCCTTCCCCCTTTGTTTTGTAACGGTCTTTCAGAGTCAGGTCTAGGCACGCTACCATGATATTTATACGATGCGGCAAAAAGAGTGTAGAGAAACAAAGTGATAAATGAAAGAAATAGCGATCGAGAATAAATAGAGATATAGTAAAGTAGAAAGAAGCGTAAATAATGAGAGAAAGTAAATTAATAAAGGCGATCACTACAATATATACCTAAATACCTAAAAGCAATACCTAAAAGCTATTGCACATCATTTGTAAGTTTATAGGGGCACAATTTTAAAAATTTTTTCTTCCGAAATTTTAATAAATATATTTGATGTTTAAATGAAAATACAGTTCTTTCCAAAAAAAAATCCCGTAAAGGAAAATAAACCTCCTTTTAAACAAATTCATTTTATTTTTACATGAAAATGAAGTTCTTTTAAAAAAAATCTTTCGACGAAACGTCCGTCGACGAAACGTCCGTTCGACGAAACGTCCGTCGACGAAACGTCCGGCCACGTTAATAATGGCATACTAATAAAAATTTAGGAGTAATGTCCATTACTGTTGTTTATTAATTTCTTTTGTGTAATCTAGGATTAAAGTTACATTACTTGTTATTATTCATCTCTTATCTCTCATGTCTAATATTGATTTCTTTGTGTGGTATTGATCATATCTTCAGTAATGACTTTGTATTTATTTTATATCAAAATAATAATAATTTAAAATTAATACATACCAGGGTGGTGTATCGGGGCCCAAAAAAGTAACACGATACGATACTCGATACATTGACCAAAATGTATCGCGTTACGATACGATACGATATATATATATATATATATATATATATATATATATATATATATATATATATAGTGTATATACTGTATATATATATATATATACACACCACACACACACACACACACACACACATCATATATGACATATTATGAAACAACTGAATTACTTTCTAGTTTTATTGAATTTTACAAACCGTGACTTTTGGGGAAAGATCACTGACTGAGTCTATGATAAAGTATCGCGTTACTGACAATTATTTGTATCGTATCTTTCAATACGATATAAATAATAAAAAATGTATCGCGATACGATACAAGATTCAGAAAATGTATCGCGATACTACGCTACCCTGCTACATACCCTAATTAATAATTCTTATTCATGATTTATAGATTACTAATAATAAATATATGTTATTTTTAATTAAGAGCCCAGTAAAGCCTAAAGCTTAAGAGCCAAATTAAATAAAATAAAAATAAGAAAATAGTACAAGGTTAGTTTTTAATTGTTATAGCTTTACAGTACCTTGTTATTTCTCGCACACGGAAACGCGAAAGTATCTGTACGATAGTGCCACTATCATGTATCTATGCGATAGTGCCACTATCATGTATCTATACGGTGGTGCCATTATCATGTATCTATACGGTAGTGCCACTATCATTGCTTTGTGTTATAATCACACTTATATTATTTGAAGACCATTACTGAAATGTGTTTGAAGTTCGGTGTCTGAAATAAAAAGCTTATTTGACTTTACCCAATTACGATCCACCACATTATCATAATGTGCAACTTCGCTTCTGGAGCTCATACCTTTAGTTCTTTCATTTCACTAATACTGCTTGTCTTCATAAGAATAAAAAAAAGACTAAGATTCAGTTTCCAATTTTTGTATCAAAGGTGAATAAAAAAGTTAAAAAAGATTAAAAAATTAAAGTGAAACAGAAGTTGGAAGAGAATCCATTTCAAGTTAAAAATTTTGTTTCAAAACTTTAATGGTTAAAACTACCGAACTTCTAATTGACGGAAGTGGTTTTACTCCAAACTACAGTCATTATATTTGCAGTTTAAAAAGTCTAAATCAACAGAAGTGTTGAAAACGATTAGAAAAAGACAGAAACAGATCGGTTGAAAAGAAGCGGAACTGACATTTATAATGTCGCTTCGAGTATTTACAAGAATTTGAGCAAATTCTTCGATGAAAAGTTGTTTGCCGGTTTTTACAACTTTTTTTTATTGAGACAAATGACTATCGAACCAGAATCGACCTTCTTTTGTTTACAATTATTGAAGGCAAGACTACTCGTTTACATGTATGTATTTTTTTATGCAGGTAGGAGGGGCCAAGAGCGAATGACCGCAAAAACGCTCCCCTCCCCTCCCATAGAAGAAGAGGAGAGCCGAAATCAAGGTCTAAGGTTTCCGAGATGCCTGGACACTGTGCGTTTGAAAGATTGGAGGTCATAGACACGGGGGAAAAATGGATTGCGGAAGAGTGTTCCAGAATTCAACGGTTGAGTAGATGAAAGAGCGAAAATACTGATTAACCCTTGCATTAGATAGATGGAAAGAGAAGGAATGAGGATGTGTCGAAAGTCTGGGGCTGCCTGCTCTCCTTAAAGGAGGAGGCATACAATTAGAGAGTTCAGAAGAGCAGTGTCCATTATACAAGTTATAGCGATAGTAAAGAGAGAGTGAGGCAACATTGTGGCAAAGAGAGAAGGATTGAAGACAATCAGTAAGAGGAGGGGAATAATGAGACGAAAAGCCTTTGATTTCATCCGGCCAAGTAGGGCTGTGTGAGTTGAGCCACCCTATACATGAGAAGCATACTCCATACAGTGGCGGACAAGACCCCTGTACAGAGACAGCAACTAAGTGGGGGTGAAGAAACTGCGGAGGCGGTACAGCACACCTAACCTCTTCGAAGCTGTTTTGGAAGGAGTATATGTGATCTTTCCAGGAAAGAACACGAGAAAAAGAAACGCCAAGAATGTTGAAAGAAGAGGAAGGATTGAGTTGTGTATTGTTGAAGGTAAGGGGATAGTCGTGTGGAAGATTGTAGCGAGTAGACAGATAAAGGCATTGAATTTTTGAGGCATTGAAAGCCACAAGGTTTTCTCTGCCCCAATCAAAGATGGCAGAAAGATCAGAAGGCAGGTGTACCATAGCCGTCCTACGCGAATCATGGAGTGATTGTTGAGAGGGATGCTTTGCGAAGCGGGTGGAGAAGTGAAGAGTGGAATCATCGGCATAGGAGTAGATAGGACAGGAAGTGCGACTTAATAGATCATTGATAAATAAATAAAAAGAAAAGAGTGGGTGACAGGACAGAACCCTGAGGAACACCACTATTAATAGCTTTAGGAGGAGAACAGTGGCCATCTACAACTGCAGCAATAGATCGGTCAGAAAGGAAATTAGAAATGAAGGTACAGAGAGAGGGATGGAAACCGAACGAGGGCAGCTTGGAAATTAAAGATTCCTGCCAGACTCTATGAAAAGCTTTTGATATGTCCAGTGACGTGCACAGACTTTCAGAAGGGCAGGGGCTCAGTTGAAAAAAGGGCACTCCCCTAACATTTTTAAAAATTAAATCCGCAATGCCATATAGGCTATATATATGTATACACACAAAGAAAAATTTAAAAATTGTATGTGGTAAATATTCTTAAATTCCATTAAATTCAATGCATTATTTTTGTATATAAAGCTGATTAAAGAAAATAAATGAAAATTTGTTGTAAAAAGGCATGTTTTTATTGCAAGATTTTCAAAAGATATGAAGATATTGAAATATTGGAGTGTATTTACAATTATTATTCAATTTTACTTATATTGACTTTTAGCTTGCTCATCATATAAATTACAGTATTCTGCTGTATATACATTTAAATATGGAATAATATGAAACTATAAATTAAAGATTTATAGAAATATACTGTGGGCTATTTAATATGATGGCCACAGCTCTTAAGTAGCAATAGAAAAATATTGATTCTTATCAGAAAAATACAAAAGCAAAAATTATATTCTTAATCATCTACAATGAAATGCATACTGAAGAATAAGGAAGCCAACATGTTTAATAAATCATAATAGCAGTCTCCTGTTGTCTCCTGTCTCGTTTTATAATAAATAATCTTGGTATTTTTATTCACTTTTAATGAAAATTGTATTGTTTTCAAAAATCAATTTCATATTAAAAATGAAGAGGTTATGATATGTTGTTTAATAAATCATTTATTAATTTAATGAAATTCATGCCAGTACTAAAACCCAAAATCCATCGTTTGACACACTGGTGTACTGATGGGCCTAGCCTAGTAGGCCTAAGACTAAGTAGGGGATGTGGACGTTTTTACCAACTTTACGAGTAATGTCATACAATATTTTTTGGAGTAATGTCACACTGCTTTGGATTCCAACTTACCATAATTATCAGTGAGAAATCAATAGTTAGCTTAGGTTAACGTAAAATAAACAAACAGTAAACAATACACCCACATACCCGAGAGACGCAATCAACAGTGAACAGCTGCAGTCAGTGTTACCACTAGGGACGCCCTCCCTGATTGACAAAATAATAGTAACGATATGTTAAGTTTATTATTCTAATAAAAAAATCATAGATCAAAGTAATTCCAGTTTTGAAAATCTGTTGAAGTAGCAGTAACTAAATAAAAATATAACTAATTAATTCAAATTTATGTCGAATCAATATATTTATGAATTTTGACTAAAAGGGCACTTTTGATATGAAGAAGAAAAAGGACAGGGCTCAAGCACCCCAAGCCCCCCCTGTGCACGTGCCTGGATATGTCTAGCACATAGTAAAGGTTTCACCGAAATCCCGAAAGGAGGATAACCAAGAGTCAGAGAGATGTGCAAGAAGATCTGCTCTATGTCATTTAGGATAAAAAGTTGTAAGGTAGTTCATCAGGGATATTAGTGAAATGAGGAAAAGTCAAAGGTGGTGGTGAACATTGAAATCACCTAAAATGGAGATTTCAGCAAAAAGAAAGTGGATAGAATGTATTCCAGTTTGGAAGTGATGTAGTTAAAGAATTTTGGATAGTCAGTAGAATTAGGAGAAAGGTAGACAGCGCAGATGTATTTAGTTTGAGATTGGCATGTAAGGCGTAGCCAGAGGGTATAGAATTTGGAGGATTCGAGTTCGGGAATACGAGAACAAGTTAGGTCATTGCTGCGTACATATACGCACTCTTTGGAGTGAAATTGAATATAGAGAAAGTAAGAGGGTACAGAAAAAGGGGCTGCTGTCAGTCGCCCCAGAACCTGAGCTTCAGTGAGGAAGAGAAGGTGAGGTTTAGAGGAGGAGAGGTGGCGTTCAAGAGACTGAAAGTTTGAGGAAAAGTCACGAATGTTGCAGAAGTTTATGAAAATGAATCAGGCAGAGGCCCAGAACATCTCAAGTCGGCGGTAGCAGATCCAGCCTCACTGCTCGGGTCCGCATTCCCGGTATCGGCAGCGGGGGGAGTCAGAAGTGGGGGCATTTATGGTCCCCCTCCCCAGGAGACTCCGAGGCTCTTGAAGTTGTTACCATTTTTTTTTTAATTTTGAAAAAATTATGTAGTGTGTAAAATGCATATATATATATATTATATATATATATATATATATATATATATTATATATATATATATATATATATCTATATATATATAGGAGAGAAGTGTATGTTTAAGAGCATGCTGGACTGCTCACAGGGTAGATGAGACAGAAAAAGGTCAGCTAAGGAGGACAGTGACAGGAGAAAGGGGAGTTCTAGCATTCCCTGACTCCTGCCTAACATCCACCCGGGAGTACTTCCCTGGTCGATTGGTGTCTACAATCTCCTCTTCATAAAGGAATACTCGCATATGCTCGTATATATATGTAGTATAAATCAAAGGGAAGCGATGCTTTTACGAGCTTTAAAAAAATACGTATAGATATGTATAAACATTAAAGCAAATGCCTTTTATGGCTTCTTTTCCGTTGAAGAATTTTATCAAGTTTGAAATTGTTTTCGAAGTGTAAAAGTAATTTTATGCTTTTATGCAAGAATCAAAAGACGGTCGTAAATAGCGAGTCCATTACGAGGGTAATAGAGGAAGGCGACTTCTCTCTCTCTCTCTTTCTCTCTCTCTCTCTCTCTTTGAATCATCTAAATTGATTGCAAAAACAGGTTTTCTTTGATGTAATCTTTACTTCTTGGTCTTCTTTTCATTATATTGTTTCTTCCCTTATTTACTTATTCGTTTATTTATTTATTTACGTCTTAAATATAATTCTAAATATAGAGAAAATGTATTTATTCCTTGAAGTGGAAGGATGTTTTTTAACATAATGTAATAGATCTTTTAGCGTAATTTTGGCCCGAGTATTCCTTATTTACTTTTCTTAACTTCCACATACAGTACATTTCTTTCTCTCTCTCTCTCTCTCTCTCTCTCTCTCTCTCTCTCTCTCTGTGTCATCCATGCCTGTCACAAGTATATTTATGTTTCTCTTTTAATTTATATCTCTTTCTTTCTCTTTTAATTTCAAACCATTTTTGTCTTGTTTTCGCCAATTTTTCTTTTCTTGACATCGTCAACATTTTAAGCAGTTTTCCGTTGGATATTTAATATGTCTTTTCTATGTAATTCATGGAATACATCCTTTTACTCGTTATCTCTCTCGTAAATTTCTTCTGAACGCCACGAATGTTACCTATCCAAAAACCAGCCAGAATATCAGATGAGAAACAGCTCACTTCACAGGCAAAAGTACAGTTTCTTATAAGACACCAAATAAAATATGTCGTGTGTATATATTATATATATATATATATATATATATATTATATATTTCATTACTGTATTTTTTAGTATTTTGGTTTTTGATTTGTTTTTGTTCTGCTAAAAACTTTTTCATTTTTATTTTAATTTTCATTTTCATTTCGATATGGACGAGTAAGTTCCTTCAAGTGTCTTTTGTTGAAGGAAAAAGCAAAGTTTGAAGATGGAACGATAATTAATGATGTAAACTTAATGCGAGAGCGCATTCCTCTTGCCTCGGAAGCTTCCAAAAATCCATCCCAAATCCGCAATTTTTCATCGTCCCTCTTCACCGCAGCGGTTTTTTTGTCTTCTTCGCGTTAAACGCGTTTAAAATCCGTTTGATGAAGAGGGAAGCAGCCTTTCAACAAGTTTTGCAAAGAACCGAGATAAAGTGGAGAAAAGTCTCGCAGTTTCTGCAAATTTCAGTAAAACTTTTAACACATCGCTACATCTTATAAATCACAATGAATCAACAATTTATGATCTTTTGTACTTTTATCTTACCTTATCTCTCTCTTCTCTCTCTCTCTTAGATATATATACTGTATATGTGTGTGAAGACGAGAGCCAAAATCAAGGGCCAAGGTTTTCGAGATGTCTGGACACTACGTTTGAAAGATTGGCGGTCATAAATAGGAGGAAAACTGTTCTTCTTTTTTGCACAATTTTCAGTAATTTCTTTTATCACTTTTGGTTCATTAATTGAAGATAATTTGAACACGAACAAAAATTCAAAGAAAACTCTTAAATGAACGTTCGGGATAAATAGTTGCGTACAATATTTCAAATCAATACACAGAAGGTTGCCAAACTAAATAGACACCACGTTGATTATCCTCAAGAATCAGCGGCAAAGCTCATCAATGGAATGCCAGAACGCGTGTGTCAGCTTTACATTTGCTGGTGCATTTACATTAATTATATTTCTGTCAATTTCCGCAAAAGTATATTAAAGATGCGCTTCGGCGGTGTAGTGGTTATCATCGCTGACTACGAATCCACCGACCCGAGTTCGATTCCAGGCGAAAGCAGACGGCGCGCATCTTACCCAGCTGTTCATCGTTCCAGAAAAAATGGGTTGGTAGATAATTGGGTAACCTGGGTTACCTAGTGGTTCAGAGGCTGGGCTGCTGATCGGAAGGTCGTGAGATCGAGTCCGGGCAAGGACTTCGTAATTTCTGACCACCCGTAGTGGGTCGTGGTTAGGATTCCACGTTAAGCTGTAGGTTCAAAGAATGAACAATTCGGGGGAAAGCAAAACAAGGTTAACCAAGGTATAAAGGTAATGATAATGATAAACTTTATTGGTAGAAAACAAATCCCATAAAAAGTACAATATTTATCAAGGTAATAAACAATTCAATTAATATAATATTATATTTAATAAAAGATTTTGAACGAAATCCTTAATTTAACTCGAAATACGATTCTTTGCGTTTAAAATACAACAATTTATTATTTTGTATTAAATGAAACAACCGCATTTCTACTTATGTATTTTTATTAAAAAAAAATTATCATTTATAATAATATTTTTAAAATAATTTTTAGTTAAAAACTTTTCCTTTTAGAAACTTTTATTGAAATTTCCATTTCAGTTTGTATGAGAAATTCTAAAAATGGAACAGATGTTACGCGTCGTTCTGTTCACTAAAGTTAACATTTAATTGATTTAAAAAAAAAAGTCAAATTTTGGGCCAAATTCGTTGAAAACATTTGCCCCCAAAAAGGATTTAGTAAAATGTTAAGATCTTAGATTTGGACGTATCCGTAGAGATGTTGATGTACTGCCGGAGTGTCGGTATCTTCCGCGATAGATGCAACGCCATTCCATAGATAAGCGAGAGAAAGATTGACTTAGTATGTTAAAGGAGATCAAAGCGAAAGAAAAGCGTTATCGATGGCGAAAAACGGGTTCCGAACGGGAACATTAATTCGCTACAACCATTTTCCTTACCAATATAAAGAAGAGGACGAGCTAATTTGAATATTTTATTAGAATTAACCAATCAAACTTTTTCATCAGCGACCAACCAGCAACTCCATTACGGATCTTTTAATGACGTCACTTACAAAAATTTCTTATCTTTTAAAAATACTTTTAAAAGTTTTCTTCACTTTTATGTTTTAACTTTAAATTATCTTTTATCTCAACTTTATTACAATGAAAATTATAAAAGAAGTTACACAAAGTTGTAAAAGACACGATTACTCTATTTAGACACATTTTAACCATATATACCCTTTTATGGGGTATATATACGGGTGATCAAAAAGTAACGCAACCCATGTATAGTCGCTTGATAGAGGATTTGTTTGGAGCACCTTTTCCATACATTTCCGTGAAGGCCTCCTGCGTCTGGGCATAGCTTCTGGAGCGAATGTACTGCGTGACAATGAATATACGCTGCTCCAAGGTGTATTTCATCTTTTTCATATATTCACCACCTGCAACAGAAGGAAAAAATCAATTATGTGCGTTTCTCCATGGGTTGCGTTACTTTTTGATCACCCTGTGTGTATATATATATATATATATATATATATATATATATACAGGTCATCCGATAAGTGAGTGGCGATTCGGGAACAATTTATAAATAAAAGATAAAGGATAATAAAAATTTTATTAGAAGGAATTTTATTATTAGTAAACTTACAATTAATTCGATAATAATTAATTGTCATAGGGATCAACCTGATCGCCATTTACGCGAACAGCAAGCTGTATGCGTCTCCATGTTCTGTCTGACATTTTTTGTAAAAGTTCTTTATCCTCATTGATGTCACTTAACACAACTTCTGCGATTTTTGTCAGATCAGATTCACTTTGATTTTCACGGCCATTAATCTGCATCTTGAGGATTCCCCAGAGGGTATTATCCTGGGTAGTCAAGTCCGGACTCTGCGGAGGCCAAGGTACAGGACCATACTTTCCGATCCATCTGCCAAGGAAAATTTCTGTCTAGGAACTCACGCGCAGCGAAAGCGGTGTGTCCTGGAGCACCATCTTGCTGAAAAATAGGGTTGCGAATATTCGTATTTCTTAAAGCGGGTAGAAATCTGTTCTCCAACATGTCGATATAACTTCCTGAAGTAATTCGACCAGTGCACACAAATGGACCAATTAAACAATGCGCTGATATTGCACACCATATCATGATTCGAGGGGGATGCTGTTTTACTTGATCATAATAATGAGGATTTTCTTTCGACCAAAAAAACGAAAATTTGCTTTTGCCATCGCCATAAAGGGCACATTCATCACTGAAGAACGTACGATCTCTCTCGGCTTTACTTGGAAAAGCTTCAAGAATTTGTTGACAGGCATTAACTCTGACAATTTTATCTTGTGGCGATAAAAACTGAACGGAGTTTGGGCGGAAAGCTTTAAATGCGAGTCTTTTTTCATCAATCATGCAGTGTTGATTTCGGAACATTTAATGCAGATGCACGCCTACGAATACTTTTGGTTGGCGATTGTCGAATTGACACTTGAACATCATCTTCCAATCTTGCTCTTGCTTTGGGGCGACCACGGCGTTTTTTATCAATATCATCCCAATTGTGAATAATTTGTGTTCCCATTTTCTAATAATTTCGCCCTTCGGCGGCACATCATTAAATCTTTGTTCAAACCTTTCGCGTACTACCTTCATGCAATGCTTGGTTTTCCAGATTCATGCCACCATGTTGCTACTAATATCCGTGCTTCATATGTGTAGGGACTTTGATCACAAATTTTATCAACACGTGCGTCTACCTCAGCCATTGCAACGCCAATAATTAGAAATATAAAAATAAAACAATGAAAAACCAGAACAAACAGGAATAAACATGAATTACTGCAAAATTAAAAATTTGGATTTCATGTGAAGCTAGCTTAATTGAAAAAAGCATAGACATTTATTAGATATCAAAGATATTAGTACACTATGCTAACTGACATAGAATCGCCACTCACTTATCGGACGACCTGTATGTATATATATATATATATATATATATATATATATATATATATATATATTATATATATATATTATATGTTTACGCCCAAACATCGAAATCGCTCAGTGAGCGAAAAAAACAGCCACAACGCATTGTGGATGCACCTAAGTGACCACACACCGATGTTAGATATTTTTTCTCTTCATAGCCGTTGTCAAAACAACCGCAACGCGTTGTGGACGATTCGGATATGATCATAACGCGTTATGGACGATTTGAAACGACCACACACCGATGTCTTTAATCAAACTCTATTTAAACACGATGTATACTGAAATGATATAAACACGACGTATATTTATCAACGTATTCACCGATTAAAAAGCAAAGTTAAGCAGATATGCTAGAAAAAAGATAAAGTCCTTTAAAAAATTATTATTAATAATTTTCCCGTAGGTTTCGATTAATTTTAAGCAACTTTAGAATGAGACGTAAATGTAAAAATTAACCAACTGCTAAGGTTAATTGAATGCCCGGTTAGGTCAACTGAGTGCCAGGTTAGGTTAACTGAATGCCCGGTTAGGTTAATTGTACGCCCTTGACGATTGATTAGGTTAAGATGTGATATTTTCGTTAGTTTTAACGAAAATATCACGACTTAACCTAACCAATCGTCAAGGGCGTACAGTTGACCTAACCGGGCATTCAATTAACCTAACCGGGCATTCAATAATTTTCCCGTAGGTTTCGATTAATTTTAGCAACTTTTACCTAATAATTTTTTCTCTTGAGGAGCCGTTTCCGTGTTTTAGAGTGACACAGACAGACAGAGCATTTTATATGGTGTGTGGTCGTTTCAAATCGTCCACAACGTGTTGTGGTCATATCCGAATCGTCCACAACGCGTTGTGGTTGTTTGACAACGGCCATGAAGCGAAAAAATATCTAACATCGGTGTGTGGTCACTTAGGTGCATCCATAACGTGTTGTAGCTGTTTGTTTCGCTCACTGAGTGATTTCGATGTTTGGGCGTAACATACTACGTATATATATATATAATACACACAGACCGTGCATGGAACCAGGAACTCTTCTGGGAAAATTAAATCCACTATAGTTCGAATAAGTAATGGTAAATGACAAATACTATAGTTTTTTCTTTTTCATGATGTTAGCACGACGTGGGCAACGGGTCACTCGCAAAGAGGTCCCCAAAAATATAGCTTCTCTCACCAGCTATCTGCAAAGCAGATAGGATCCAATGTATTCAATCCGACGTGAATGCAACGAGGCTTTTGCTTATATTGAGGCCCTAAATGTAGCGGGGCTAGGCTGCTTTAAACCCTAGAGCCTGTCCCAAAGCTGGATGCTTTGCAGATAGCTGGTGAGGGAAGCTATATTTTTTGGGACCTCTTGCGAGCGACCCGTTGCCCACGTCGGCTAACATCATGAAAAAGAAAAACTATAGTGTTTGTCATTTACCATTACCTACTTATTCGGACTATAGTGGATTTAATTTTCCCAGAAGAGTTCCTCGTTCCATGCACGGTCTGTGTGTATCATAAAAAACCTCAGGGAACCATTCTGAGTTCATTCGATATATATTATATATATTCTATATATATATATATATATATATATATACTATATGGGATGAATTTCACAATAAAACACGTGAAATGAATGAATGCTGCAAACCCACAAGGAAAAGAAAACGATTCCGAGGCTTTCGTGTATTCAGCTACACGAACCCTTGGAATCGTTTTTCTTTTCCTTGTGGGTTGCAGCATATGTATATATATATATATATATATATATATATCTATATATATACAAACAACCACAGGGAAAAGGAAAGGAAACACGAAGTCCGAGCGCTTTCGTGATATATTCACATCTTCTCCTTGAAGATGTGAATATATCACGAAAGCGCTCGGACTTCGTGTTTCCTTTTCCTTTTCCCTGTGGTTGTTTGCTTATTAATAAGATCACGTGTTATTCTGTTTTTAGTGCATATATAATATATATATTAGACCGTTTCACGATTATATGGTAATTTTTCAATTGAATTTTGATAAACGCACACACTTTTATTTTTTTATATAAAGGAAGAAAAACAAATAGACAAAATATCATTTTTTTGAATGATAAAAAGGCACCCCTCAGATGGCACTTCTTTACATTAATGGATAATTAGAGCAAATATAAGACTGAACGAAAATATGTTTTAAAACAAAGCGACTTAAATTTTATTTAAGACATATATTGATTAAGAATATAGGGATTTCAGTGGCTGAGGGACCTCCTTTCTCTGATTTTCAATGATTTGAAAGGCCAGTTGTCTCTCTCCTCACTCTTTGTGAGCTTCTCATTAAACTCTGTAGCCAGTTTGACTCCTCGTTCAGCACAGTCGTTGATTACTTTGACTGCCATGACCCGATTACGGTGCTCCTCAATGTCTTCAAGTTTCTTGGGAATTTCTATTTTCAAACACTTGAAGAAGTCTTGTGTTTGAGTTGTGACAAAACTGGTAATCTTTAAGTCATTGGGGTTTTGCAACATTCGGGGGTCCACCTTTCTTGCCCTCACTTTTCGAGGAGGCGCGTGGTGAAGGTTGTGGAGCATTAGAACCTTATCATCTTCAGTCACGAGGTTTGAGAAAAAGCCAAATCCTACAAGATCCTCACTCAAGTACCAACCATGGTTCTGAAGTTTTTTGAGGGCTGTAGCACCCACTTCCTTATCAACCTGGATCTTGTAGATATGTAGCATCTTGAGGAGGGCCAAATCATTTGCTGGAGCATCAATTCCAACTGGAGATGTATACCAAGCTTGAAGATAAACTGTCACTGAAAAGGCGTTTATTCGTATCAGAGCTTGTTTTTCATGAGGGGTGAGAAGGAATTGGTTCGTAAATAAGTAAATTTTTAAGGAATAGATGCCCTTTCCCATCCATCTAGCTCTGCTGTAAGCTCCTGGGTAGTGGAATCTACTATCAGAGCCTTTATTTGTTTTAGGCATTGGACAACCAAGGAAGATAAGTGCAAGTTCTAAGTATTCCCTGTAGTCACCTCGAGTGTGGCCCTCTTGAAGTTTGGAGTTGATGAAAGAAATAAGCTTGTCTTTGTGCTTCAAGATCCAATGATCTAAAGATTCTGAGGTGAGATCATTGGATTCATAGGGCTTGTAATTCTGCTGATCAATGTTATCCCAACAATCTCTGAATCGATTGAATAAGGGAATTTGTGGACCCGAAGAAGAGAAAAAACATGTCAAAAACTGCAGTGATAAGAAGCTCGTGGATATGGTGGCGGCATGCCAGAAAAAGGAGTGATCTCTGAAGGGCCTTTTGGATGATGGTACAAGCCCCAGCATGGATACCTGTATTGCTTGCAGTAGTATCAAAACAAAGGCCTGCTACCCACTCATTTACTTGTGGCCATTGCTTCAAGACATCTAAAACTGCTCTCCCCATTTCTTCTCCCGTTCCAGAAATAAGCTTTGGAATAGACAGTAATTTTTCTAATTCGCCTGCACCAGTCACAACAATGGGCATTACATCAATCTTACCCCGATACATGGATGGAAGAAGCTTTCCATCAAAATGAATTATTAAAGGGGTATTTGGTTGGAAACTGGCTTTAATGTCTTCTCCCATCTGCATCCGTGTTGATCGCCGAGACTGTAGATAGAGGATGATGAAAGTGTGATCTCTTCAATTTCCACTCCAGCAGCTGAAAGGGCAGGTGCCACAATGTGCATAGCGGCTCTTGCAGATGTTCCAATGCGGTCCAGAGCAGCCAAGAACTTTTTATCCCTAACAATTACACCTGGTTCAAGCTTCTCCTTTTTTGAAGATGATGATGAGAGTGCTCTGTAGAACAATTCATCACCAGATGATTCTTCACTTCCTCCTGAACCGGAATTTTCACATTGGTTGAGATCCACAACCTTTGTCAATTGCTTCATTTCTTCCTTTGATTTCCTGCGAAGTTTTTCCATTCTTTCCATGCTTATCTGTCGTGCTTTTGCCTTTCTTGAAAAACTCCTTGTCTTCTGGACCCATAATTATTTTCTGATCGTTCCTTTGATCCTTAAGAAAATCTTTATCCTCCCGCAATTTTATTTCTGTTTCCAATTCTGAATGAGCTACATCGAAAAGCTTCTTTAAGCTGGTGACAAATTCTGCTTCATTCTTCTCTTGGGTAGGAGTTCGTCGAGTTCGGTTCTTGACCAGCCCTTCATGCTTATTGTAAAGCCTTTTAAGCTTTGAGACAATATATGGCTTGTGGGATGTAATTAAGGAGGCTTTTTCCCACATAGCAATAACTTCGTTGGCTACAGTTGCGCAAGCTACAGAGACATTTTGCTTTCCCACCTTAATGTGATAAAAAAGACGTTTAAGGACATCACTGTTAGTTGGAAGCTGCTTCTCAGAAAAACCCTCTTCCAGCAATTGTCTGACCAACCAGACTTCACACTTGTTTCTGGTTTTTGCCATAATTCTGAGGGAAAAAGTTTTACCACCTGTTAGTCTTAATAATAATATAATATAATCATTAATCACTCACCTAAATTATATTATGACTTGATTACTGTAGAAAGTTGTAAAGTAACATGAAGTAACCTTTCTAGAACAGTAAACTTGTGAAAATATCAGTAATTATAGATGAAAAAGCAAATAAAACATCATATAATCCATAAAGGGAAAAAATGGAAATTCTAGAATAGTTATCCTGAAGGAAGAATTTTCTAGAATTCTCTCTAAAGAATATAGGGGGGAGGGTTACTGGACCATTCCTGAAAATGACCTACTAATCTTCCAATTTTATATATGAATTTTATATACCAAATTTAAGAGGACATCACAAAATAAATAAATATATTTGCCAGAAAAATGAAAATTTTCTCATGAGGGGTAAAATAGATATGCATTGAGGGGTGGGATAACAATAAGCTCTTGTCTTAATATTTTGCATGAAGTCTTTATTCATGACATATTACTTTTTTAGTATGTGTGCGTTGAGCCATCATAAATTTCGATTTTTCGAAACGGCCTAATATATATATATATATATATATAAAACTTGGTTGAATGGTTTGTTCTTAGGGAAACGTAGCTTAGCGAGGAATAAGAGGACGAGGAGATGGTACATGTTTATTTACAAACGTTTCGGAAAAATTCAATTTCCATCATCAGTGCTAAAAAATTTAAAATAAAATAAAAATGAATAAATATAATTAACAAAAACATAAAATATATTAAAATGAACGTGCGATAATTAGCGATAATTATATATAATTAGCGACAATTAATAGTGTAATTACAGTATATATTAAATTAAAATTAAAGATGAAATAATATAAAGTATAGGAGAGTGGACACTAAGCAAAATATAAAACGGTTGAGAAGTGAATCAAAATTGAGGAGTGTCTTACTAAGTTGTTAACGTAGTGAGGGACTAATTGTACAGAAGTTTGGGAATGGTTGCTTGTTGGAAAAATCCATATTAGGAAAGATGGAGCCAGGCGGAGTGATGGTGGATTTCTTTTCGGTATGGGAGTTTATTTGGCGATGTTTAAGTTGAAGGCGGAACTGTAGTCGTTGAGGGTTGGTTGAATACTGAGTATATAAAGGGATTCTAGAATGCGGAGGTCGATTAGGTGGTTGGTTGAATTAATGATTTTGAAGTTGGAGGGAAGTAGCGGGTGGTTGTGAAGGTGGCAATGATCCCTTATTGCTGATTTGGAGGGTTTGTTTAAGGGCTGCGATGTTCTGGTAGAAATACCACGATGCTCGTCCACTCTTGTTTGATACTGGCGAATGGTACTGCCAATATAGTTCGCTTTGCAGCGAACACAGTTAAAAGCATAGATAGTGGACGAAGCAAGTGGCTGGGGTGTTTTTTCTTTATGGTTAAGGTATGATTTGATACTATTATTGTTGGTGAAGACAAAATGAAATTTAATTTGGGGGTAAAGCGGGGTGAGTAGGAAACGGAGTTCTGAAAGTATTTGTATCAAATCATACCTTAACCATAAAGAAAAAACACCCCAGCCACTTGCTTCGTCCACTATCTATGCTTTTAACTGTGTTCGCTGCAAAGCGAACTATATTGGCAGTATCATTCGCCAGTATCAAACAAGAGTGGACGAGCATCGTGGTATTTCTACCAGAACATCGCAGCCCTTAAACAAACCCTCCAAATCAGCAATAAGGGATCATTGCCACCTTCACAACCACCCGCTACTTCCCTCCAACTTCAAAATCATTAATTCAACCAACCAACTAATCGACCTCCGCATTCTAGAGTCCCTTTATATACTCAGTATTCAACCAACCCTCAACGACTACAGTTCCGCCTTCAATTTAAACATCGCCAAATAAACTCCCATACCGAAAGAAATCCACCATCACTCCGCCTGGCTCCATCTTTCCTAATATGGATTTTTCCAACAAGCAACCATTCCCAAACTTCTGTACAATTAGTCCCTCACTACGTTAACAACTTAGTAAGACACTCCTCAATTTTGATTCACTTCTCAACCGTTTTATATTTTGCTTAGTGTCCACTCTCCTACACTTTATATTATTTCATCTTTAATTTTAATTTAATATATACTGTAATTACACTATTAATTATCGCTAATTATCGCACGTTCATTTTAATATATTGTATGTTTTTGTTCATTATATTTATTCATTTTTGATTTTAAACTTTTTAGTACTGATGATGGAAATTGAATTTTTCCGAAACGTTTGTAAATAAACATGTACCATCGCTTCGTCCTTTTATTCCTCGCTATATATATATATATATATATATATATATATATATATATATATATATGGGATTGAACTCAGAATGATCCCCTGAGGTTTTTTCATGATGCAGACAGACCGTGAATGGAACAAGGAACTCTTCTGGGAAAATTAAATCTACTATAGTCCGAATAAGTAATAGTAAATGACAAACACTATAGTTTTTCTTTTTCATGATGTTAGCCCGACGTAGGCAACGCGTCACTCGCAAAGAGGCCCCAAAAGTGGACGCTCAATTTTGCCAGTTGAGGGTCAAGTTTTGGTTTTTGGCTAAAAATACAGTAGTTACCCCTTTTTCTTTGATGTATTCAATCCGACGCGAATGCAACGGGTCTTTTGCTTATACTAAGGTTCTGGATATAGTAGTCTAGGTATAGCTGTAACCCCTAGATCCTGTCCCAAAGCTGGATCCTATATGCTTTGCCGATAGCTAGTGAGGGAAGCTATATTTTTGGGGCTTCTTTGCCAGTGACCCGTTGCCCACGTCGGGCTAACATCATGAAAAAGAAAAAACTATAGTGTTTGTCATTTACCATTACTTATTCGGACTACAGTGGATTTAATTTTCCCAGAAAAGTTCCTTGATCCATGCACGGTCTGTATATATACAGTCTATATACAGTATATATACACAAACGGTTAATACATACATGTATAGTGTATACCCATACCCATAATGAACTCAACTTTGTCACGATGATCAAGGCATTAGATGGCTACAATAGCCGGGTCAGTCGCCGGATATGAACCCAATTGAACACGTGTGGACACTCTTAGGCCGGGCATTGAGAAAAACGTTGAATAAACCCACTTCTAGACGAGTCAAAGTTAAAGTGGGGCACAATTCCGCGAGAGAACATTTCAAATCTCATTAAATCGGTGCTTGACACCATTTCTGCGTTAAAAGAAGCTTAACAGATCAATCAAATATTAACTCATTTATTTTCAGTTTTGATTCATATTGTTATTAGTAAATAATTAAGTGTTCTGTGAATAAATGGGTGTATATATATATATATATATGAATTTCACAATTAAACACGTGAAATGAATGAATGAATGATGCAAACCCACAAGGAAAAAGAAAAATGATTCCAGGTAAAGGCCTTTCGTGTATTCAGAAGTAAGAAGTACACCTCGTCAGGTGTACTTCTGAATACACGAAAGGCCTTGGAATCATTTTTCTTTTTCCTTGTGGGTTTGTATCATATATATATATATTTTTCCGGAAATAAAGACTCCAAAACTTTGCTGTAAGTTTCCTACAACCTTTGCCATTTGTTACCCGATCGATCCCACCCATTGACCATCCCAATCCCCAAAGCCCCCCTTCTTATTCATAAAATTTTGTCTTGTAAAACAAAAATATTTGAATGAAAGCAATAACATGAAATTTTTTTTTTTTGCATGTTGAATATAAAATGTACTGGAACACCGTTCTATAACGTTCCGACAGAGAAAGAGTGTATATATATATATGTGTGTGTATATATATATATATATATATGTAAAAATGAACAATGAATAATCAATATTCATTTTTACATGAGAACCAAAATCGCTTAACGCGAGTTTGGATAATAATTTTACTTGTAGCTTCCTATTTTTGTTTGTGTCACAACACTACGATCTACCATTTCTATGGTTTAGTCGTATCCATTTTCCATTTTTCATTTGTTATAGAATTTATTATAGTTAATTATGGTTGTCTTGCATCTCACCCTCGTCCCTAGATTATGCATACACATTGCATATAACAGGATTGGAACCCGTAGTTGTACTTCTTAGTCATTAATACCCACTCTTTGTCTCTAATTCGTTCTTGTAAATCTTCCTAATAATGATTTGTACTATACGTACACATTCAATAACTATGACGTCACATTTTTCCGTCATTAATTTCCCTTCATCATATTTCTATTATGCAATGTATGGTAAATTCTTTAATAATAATATTGTGGTGTTATGTAGAATAAATATTATTATTCAACCATATTCATCTATACGTCCATATCTTATCTTGACCATTATCCTATATAAATTTTATTAAATATTCATTTTTACTCGTGTCAGTCTATGAAACGCAAAACTTCATGCATTCGTTCGAAAACGCACAAATACGTTATCGTATTATTTTTTTATTTTTATTTTTAATTATATCACCTCCCGCAATGAACTCGAAAATACTGAGGTAAGTGATCAAATTCCGCTAACTACGGCAGAAGCGAACGCTTCTAAGATAAAAATCTCCTTTCGCTCGGATTCGAATTTACAACATTATCATGCGTTATGTTATATCATGTGTGTCATGTCCCATGTACTTGTGTTGTAATGAATACCATATATTATAACCATATATAAATATAAAAACACTAAGAATTGTAAACGACGTAATGTACTTTAATGAAACTACTTTAATTAAACAATCATAATTTAATATATAATGTAGTAATGTGCTTTAATGAAACTGTAATTAATGATAATAACTTGTAATGTACTTTAAAAGGAAGTGTAATTAAACAATAATAAGTGAATATGAATTAATTGGTAATTGTAATCGTAATTGTAATGAACCAAAATTAATACGTACTCAGTCATGTACTCAAATTGTACTCATGTACTACTACGAAATTATATCGCCTTCAGAAATGTAGACTCGGCGAAAAATACAATTACCGTAGTTTTTTTATTTTTATTTTTTTTATTTTTATTTGGAATCTTTCATCTGATCATGTGTTTAAAAGGGGGGAAACTTAACCTTCAACTGCATTCCCCCAATATTTAGATAACATATAAATCATGTAATTGTAAAATAATGTCACTTCTTCTTAGACTTCACTTCGATTAACACTCCCTTGTTAGCAGCCTCACTGCGAGGGGGGGGCAGAGGCCCCTTGCCTCCTTAACTTTTTAGATTCCGGCCTGAGCTATGGTCGAAAGAGGTCGAACCTCTACCCCTGTAAATTCAGAAGCTAATTCAGAGGCTGAGCACTACCTGTACATTTTAGCAGCAAATTACAGTAAAAGATAGTTTTTATCTTATCCTTCGAGCCTTGCTCTCTTCAGAAGAACTTAGTCATTAAACCTCCCGGATACACTATAAGAAGAGTCCGGAATCTTCAGCATTTTTAGTAAGTCTACTAGAGTCCTCCGACCTACTATAAAAGAACTCGGAGAGTAATATAGAAGAAAATTACCGCAAGTCACACATCCGTTGCTGCCACCTAACTAGAACCCCCGTCGACTTCGAACCCACCCCGGCCATAGACGGAGGGGTTAAAATATATATATATTAGCGTGTAGCGTCATTGGGCAAAGTGTAACGGATCAAGAGGCACATTTCAGGTTTTGTACAATTGACCTCCCTAAATTCAAAAATGAAAACAAAATTTTTTTTGTGACAAGTGCAACACTTCCTTTTTCGCATGTGAAAATCGTGAAAATTGCTAGTTACCCATAACTTTTGGACACTTGCTTTCCTAGGGTTTGAGCTATCATTTGACCCCTTACAATGTACTGCTTGTTTAGTTTTGAATGACGGCATAAAGTCACGGGATTTAAGTACTGCTCTAATGTAACCATTTCTTGAATCCTTTCCATACACTGCCCCAGACGCTTCAGTTACCATCCTAACACAGCGTTCTACACCTTGGGAGTGACATGGTATCCGGACAACAAGGGGCTCTTCAGTGATCTTATCGAGTTGTTCGACAGAGAACTGCTTCGTGAGTGGTGGTTCCATTGTGCACTCCTCCACTGGTGGAAGTAAATCTTTCAAATTCTGAACACTTTGTTTGATCTTTGGTGGCCGAAATTCTCTGACTTGCTGTTGAGCAGGTTTGGGAGCGCGTCGAATGGTCTTGATTACATCGATGGCCAATTTCCGGGTTGCTTGATCTGCATCTGCAAGCATTGCCAGTAGAACATTTTCAGGGTGAGCCCAATATGCATTTCTTTGGATCACAGGCCATGTGACAGTCTTGCTAGCTGGTGGCAGTAATCGTAGCGGCTTGATTTGCTCCTGGAAATGTTTTGGGCCATCTGTGCACCTTGGATGGCACTTGATGCTAAACCACATGGGTCCATAGTGGCACACGACAAACTGTGTGAGTGAATACAGTTCATCACTTGGCTGCGCCATCGCTACATATAGCCGACAAATTCTGCTGGCAGTTGTAACCCATCTTGCATGGGAGATTGGTCCAGGCTTCTCTCGTAGAAGATCTTCATTAATGACACCAGTCCTTATCGTTTTCGTCATTCTGTAGAGGTAGGCTTGGTCACGACTCAATTCAGTAAGGTCAACATCCGGGAGAGTGTGGCCATCAGCAATACATTGAATTCCTCTAGAGGAAAGTGGCAAACTTTCACATGTGGCCAAAGCTTTGCCAATTGGTCCTTTCCATTGAGTTGCAGATTCTGTTGGGCCGATGAGTTCCTTGCACAAGTGGCGCAGTGGGAGTTCATTTAAATGCAGACTACAGATGAACCAGTGCAAAGGGCGACCCAGGCGGCACTGTAGCAGGTGTATTGCTCCACTTCTGTGCCCGGTGTTTGTGGCTGTGCTGTCGGCTCCCACTGCAATTATCTTGTCTGCAATATCCAATACCCATTTCTTCAATCGCATTTTGAAGTCCATCTGCAATGACAGTGCCAGTTCCTCGTTCCAGTGTCAGATGGCTTAGATAGAAGGTTCCAGGCTCTCCGACCAGCACATAGTGGTCCTCAACTTTCTTTGTGCTGTACCATTTGTTCCCCTTTTTCTCTTTGACAAGTGTCATGTCTTTCCGCCCATCAAAAAACAAAGCAGTGACTTCCACATCGTGGTAGGTTACTGCTTCCTTCAGATCCCTCCGTACCTTCTGCCGTGCTCCTCATACTTTGTGGTGGTCAATTACGTTTATCTGATCATCAGAACTAATGATGCCATAGTCAACCAATGTTGCAGTGCTGATAGCTGCAGCAGCCCTGTTCGATACACCATACCGGTCAGCTTCCAAAGCAACAGTGGGAATCGGTGTGATGTTCCTGTCCTCCTGGGCACTATCACCCATCCACTCATCACCAACACTTTCACCACTGGAGTCTGCTTCTGCTTGAGCTGATTCGACCACATCTGCAGAGGATGCTACCTCTTGCCGTTCCTTTTTTCTTCTATTCTCTTCTTCTTGTCTTTCTTGCATCCGATCCTCTCTTGACTTCCTTCTCTCCATCATCTGAGTCACATTCGTATCCACCCGACTGATCTGCATGATCCGCGTGGTTCTCTGGTCGATCAGAAAGGCATGCTCTCGTCGTGGAACTTTCATTTCTTTTTCACAGTGGCATGCAGACAGATCATCGCATTGGCAGACAGCTATGTCAAACAATTGATCCAGGCTTTCCTCGAACTTCTTGGTTTTTGTGGCCTGCTTGCCTTGCTTCGATGCTTGTGAGCCTTTTTCCATCAATCGGAGCAGCTTGGTCTTCACATTCTTGATTGGCTGTGATGGAATGTTAGCACGATTCCAAAGGTCAATGAGTGTTTGGCATACCTCCGGAAGAATCTCCCTGTTGCTGGTGTACTTGTTCTCCTTCAAGAAGAGGAGCTGCCTTGCAACTTGTATACGGGCTGGAAGTTCAGACAGAGGAAGCTCTGATAGTGGAGAACCAAAGACAATGTGGCTGGCAGATCCCCGTGTTCTTTGCGTGCTCATTGTACCAGCAAAACTCAAGTATCACACAGGAACAGTGAAACAAAAACACAAACGTATAAATAAAAAATATATATGATTATGAGTATATATATATATATATATATATATATATATATAAGGCTTGGTTTATTGGTGAACAATAAGTTTACCAATATATATATAAAAATATACTGTACACACATATGTATTATGTATATAAATATCCATAGGTATATATATATACCCTAAGACATATAACAAACTTATAAACAATGTAAAACACAACAAAACAAAGAAATGTGTATAATGTATATATCACAAAACGCACCTTTCGTTAGTACCTTGGGGTTTTTGAACACCCCATCCACAGAAAAAACATTTGTTTCTCTCAAGCGAGCTAGCGTAGAACTAAGAAATTCCAGGGGATGACTCACTGAGAATAATTAGAAAGCTGCCAGAAGTACCATGTCAGTCAATGTTGCCAACTGTAATTAACAAGAATTTGTATTTTTTACATGCGAAAAAGGAGGTGTTCTGCTTGTTGCAGAAAATTTTTGATTTTTTTCTGAAATCAGCAAGGTTGATTGTACAAAACCTGAAATGTGCCTCCAGATCGCTCATGACGCTACACGCTAAAAAAAAAAATATATATATATAATATATGCACTAAAACATGCATATATACTGATATATATAATATATATATATATATATATATATATGTACGAGGGGCGGTCAAAAATAAGTTTACACGGCATATAATTTCATAACTAAAGGAAACACATTGATTATTAGTGATGCACCGGAGCTCCGGCTCCGGCCGAAGGTCTCATTAAACTCCGGCCTCTGGCCGGAGGTGCCAAGTACACCAAACTCAATTCTGACAACTTTTAGTTTTAATTCTATAAAACTATAAAACCTCATTTCTGAACCTATCCGAATATTTCAGTTCTCAGATGACTGTAATAATAATTTATTTTATGAGTTATCAGTGATTGTATTAATAGTTGATTTGATATAGGCCACTTTACTCAGCATTCAGCAAGACATCATAAGTTTCATAACCTGAGGATATTCTGTTCAATGGGAATTTTTAGAGATATTAGCAAACACAAAGCATAAAAAGTCGACTTTTATAAAGTTTAAGTTATTAAAGACTTAATAATTAAAAATAGCAGGACTATAATATATAAACCCTAAATAGATGAGACGATGGACCACACACACACATATATAAATACTGAAATAAATCAATTGGCCGGAACCTCCGGCCGGAGGCCGGAGGAAAAAACACTAAGCCGGAGGTTCCGGCCCTCCGGCCAAAATCTGCCTCCGGTGCATCACTATTGATTATGTTTGTATCAGGTGAATTCGCTAATCATTGTTGGCAATGCTGCACGTCGATTCGGCTGCCATCTACCGTACATTGGTTATATGAGTCAGTTGAACTTGGCTGCTCGACTGGAACAGTGCCCTGTCATTTCTGCAACGATATTCCGAGTCTGTCAGTGGTCAAGAATTTCTCGAGCGCATTGTCACAGGAGACGAGACATGGGTTCATCACCGTACTCCGGAAACAAAACGCGCCAGCATGGAATGGAAACACCCTGGGTCCCCGCGACCATAGAAGTTCAAGATTGTGAGGTCCGCTGGCAAAGTGATGGTTATCGTGCTTTGGGACCACAAAGGCGTTTTGCTCGCAGACTTCATGCAAAAAGGCACAACAGTCAATGCACCTGCATATTATTGTTCAACAATAGAACGTTTATGAGCGGCCATTAAACGTAAACGTCCTGGACTGCTCCGTAGGGCAGGGCACCGTTCCAGTCGAGCCGCCATGTTCAACTGACTTATATAACCAATGTATGGTAGATGGCAGCAGGGCTGCCACAAGATTTTAGGTGAAGGTAACAAAATTGACAAACAAAAGGTAACAAATCAGCCAAAAAGGTAACAAAATATATAAAAAAAAATTAATTGATTATAAAATAACAAAGTTCATTATATTTACCTGATTTTTTTTAAATATTGCTTCTTCTTCATCCATATCTTCTTTTACACGCCATTTCACTTCCTTCATCTTATTCACCATCTCTTGAGATGGCTCCCATTTGGTACAATTTGTGTTTCGAAGCGGTCCTTTGGTGTATAAAAGTGCATTCACAGTAGAAGTTTTTAATGAAGAACGATTTTTTACTTTGAGTAAAGACACTATGAACGAAGTTACAAAGCCGTGTTTTAATTGAAGGGCAAATACCCGAAATGTACCAACTGTATAATTTTGACTCGGAGATTTAAGGCCTATTTTCCCTTTACGAGAGAAGAAAAGAATAGTCCTTAAGTGTCTGAGTTAAAATCATACAGTTGTCCGTTTCGGGTATTTGTGCTTCAATTATATTCGCATTCAAAAATGACCACAAAATAAGAGCAAGCGCGTTCACAAACACAATCTATGATAAATGTTGTTACAAGTTTGCAACTGGAACACTGACAGACTGCTGACTGACTCTGACTGAGACAGCGTGGGGGAGTCACTGAGTCAGTAAGCCGAGAACCGAAAACGTTTTCAAACGTATAGTCGTGACTCGTGAGATTTATACGCGGACGAACGATGTACGGAATATATAATCAGAAATATACAGTATATACCATCTAAATTATTTAGCACTTTTCCATCTGTAATTTAATGGTTTTAAATATGCTAATTTCTTTATAAAACTAATAATTTTAAATATTTTTAGGTAAACCGATAAAGCATATAAAAAACTTTAAAACGTAACAAATTTTTTGAACGTCGTACCAAAAGTATGAAAAAGATAGAAAGTAACACATTTGTTACGAACGTAACAAATGTGGCAGCCCTGGATGGCAGCCGAATCGACGTGCAGTGTTGCCAACAACGATTAACGAATTCACCTGATACAAACATAATCAATGTAGGTCCTTTAGTTACGAAATTATACGCCGTGTAAACTTATTTTCTGACCGCCCCTCGTGTGTATATATATATATATATAATATATATATAATATAGTGTGTGTGTGTGTGTGTTTATAATTTATTATAAAAATGTACCTCATTCTTTAATTCTTTCTTTTAAGTGAATTTGTTTTGATGTGAAATGTCAGAAAATAACCTTTTCGTTGTACGATATTGCGATTAATAACTAAAACATAAAACAATATCGACTGATCAATTGAAAGCAGAAGAGTGAAATGAACATAAAAAAAACTGAAATGAACATAAAAGACTGAATTAAACATAAAACAGAATCGTTTACTGAAACTCAGACCAAATACTGAACAATTCTTTGAAATTTATTCTTGTCTAATATCACATTGAAACCGACATTCTTTCTTCTTAATCACATGAATACATGCAACGGCTTTCAGCAAACCAGAATTAATAATTCTTACTTTTATACATTATCGTTGGCTTAATACTGTTTATTGATTCTGTGCGTTTCCTCAGTATTGACTATATATATATATATATATATATATATATATACAGACCGTGCATGGAACAAGGAACTCTTCTGGGAAAATTAAATCCACTATAGTCCGAATAAGTAATGGTAAATGACAAACACTAGCGTTTTTCTTTTTCATGATGTTAGCCCGACGTGGGAAACGGTCACTCGTAAAGAGGCCCCAAAAATATAACTTCCCTCACCAGCTATTTGCAAAGCAGATAGGATCCAGCTTTGGGACCAAGGGTTTAAAGCAGCTAGCCCTACTATATTTAGAACCTCAATATAAGCAAAAGACTCGTTGCATTCACGTCGGATTGAATACATCAAAGAAAAAGGGTAACTATTGTATTTTAGCCAAAAACCAATCCCATCATGAAATGGACATATTATGTGCCTTGAAAAGTGGACGCTCATTTCTGCCAGTTGAGGTTTAAGTTTTGGTTTTTGGCTACAAATACAATAGTTACCCTTTTTTCACTGATGTAATCAATCTGACGTGAATGCAACGAGTCTTTTCCTTATACTGAGGTTCTAAATATAGTGGGGCTAGGCTTCTTTAAACCCTAGATCATGTCCCAAAGCTGGATCCTATCTGCTTTGCAGATAGGTGGTGAGGGAAGCTATATTTTTGGTACCTCTTTGCGAGTGACCCGTTGCTCACGTCGGGCTAACATCATGAAAAAGAAAAAGCTATAGTGTTTGTCATTTACCACTATTCGCACTATAGTGGACTTATTTTCCCAGTAGAGTTCCTTGTTTCATGCACGGTCTGTGTGTATCATGAAAAACCTCAGGGGACCATTCTGAGTTCTATCCCATATATATATATATAAAGAGTATGACCAAAGCAAAAACTCCGAAGATTTAAATTCTTTAAAATAAGAGGATAGAATTAACAATTTCCTTCGAAATCTAACCTATAATAATCTAATAGATAATAATTATAATACATTGTATACATCATGTTCTACCTCGGTATCCTTTATGGGCGCTCTAAAAAACACAAACCATATGTTCAATTATACATTTATACCCTATATTGTTTGCCATAAAAAACCCTAAATTATAACTTAGCAAAATTTCTTGTTTCAGTTTTGAACGTTTTTTGACTAATAAGACTTATTCAATTTGTTGATTTTTTTATGCAGGAAGGAGGGGCCTACCCACAATGTAATTTTAAATGTTTATCCATTAACTCCTCCATAACGCAGTCTTTTTTTTAATTTTTTTACAAAACAACAGTTTCCGAAAACAATTAAGTCTTCCCTTGTTTACAAATATGTTTGTGTTGACTGCAATGCCAACTATATTGGTCAAACAGCTCTACAACTGAAGCAAAGGGAAGAAAAACATAAAGGTATTTCCCACAGAATCAACCGCCTCTTATGGAAACCGAACTATTCAGCTATTCGTAAATGCGCTGATCAGTTCTTTCATCCAATGACGAATGATAGCGTCTCAATTACTCGCCTCCGTTAAACTCTATACACTGTAATAGTTTTTACCAACCAACTAATTAATTCCTCATCACGACTGTCTTCGATACTCGTTTCAGTTATCGTTGTTTGAATACAAACTTCCTTCCAAGTATGTTTGCACCTTCGGTTCTACCTGCCTATTGAGATCGTCATATTTATATTTGTAAATGTTCTGTAGTTTTGAAGCGTTTCATAGCTTTTAGCCTTTTATGTTAACGTCTTAAATATTAATTGTTTTTACTCACTGAAGATGAGTAAAATTGTTTCGGAAACGTTTAGCGTTAAGAAAAGTTAAAATGTTTGGTGCTTGGGTTATAAATGAGTCTCTGATATGTATGATATATATATACAGGGTGTCCCATAAGTCAAGTCTCATGGGGGGAAAAAAAATTTTTAAATTAAATTTACAAAGCGTAATACATTAGAACTAAAATAAATGTTCAAACTGATGTCTTATTTTGGAATTTTTTTTTGTTCCAGGTAGAATAACACGCAATGGCAAATATGAAAGTGAGTTACACTCCTGAGAAAAAGGCGGAGGCCTTGTCTTTGAATCAGGGTTTACATTTTCTACAAGTGTAACTATAAAAAGAACATAAGAAAAAGTTTACAATATAAATTTGCATTTTTTGCAATTCAGATTTTCCTTTTTATGTTAATGAAGTTGTAACTGTTAAAACTTGGATTTCATCATTATTAACATTGTTATTAAATCACTTTAAGTCAGTGTGTAAATGGTAATCTGAATGAAACATTCCTTTACAACCTTCCATTTTAATTAATTAAAAAGAGAGAGAGCGAGAGAGAGAGAGAGAGAGAGAGAGAGAGAGAGAGAGAGAGAGAGAGAGAGAGAGAGAGGACCAATTCTCTTCACAGTTAATTTGAAATCCAAATTAAATGATCTTCATTTGTTTCTCCGACACTGAAATTGAAATTGTTCAAACTCTTATTTATTGTCACGTTCTTTGGCTTCAGACCGAAATTTAGGCGATTGAAAGGGAACCAATTCATAAGTCAGAAGTGAATCGAACCTTGTTCCTAACTCTTTTTTAAGGAATAGAAGGTTGGTGGTGAACTGGTCGAAGAAAATTACTGAAATTGGAAATGAAGACATTTTTCACTTATTTGTTTACTTTTGATGAAGTAGAAACCAGGGATGGGAAACTGAATCGAACTAGAATCGATAAACTGATAAAATCGATATTATTTTATGAACTGAAATCGAAAAAAACTCGAACTAAAAAACAATTCTGACGACTAAAATCGAAATTCGAACTGAAATTGAAAAACAATCAAAAACTGAAATCTGAATTCGAATAGATTAAAAATAACAGTTTTGCGTTTCAATTTTGTGGAGCATTTGGACTGCACAAAAATATAAATAACGTGAATTGTTTTCCTTTTTTTGCGACTTAACATTTGCATGGATTTAAAATATCCATTTATCCTTTAATTCGATGTAGAAAATAACGCGGCTGAAAGTACTAGAGACGATGGTTTTAAAAATGAAAGAAAAAGAATTAGGGAGGAAAATTTTTATTCCATATCAAAATACCTTTCAATAATGACTGTGCTCCTTTCGTTGACCTAAGTTTAATCACTTGGTAAGGGCGCCTTCAGTTTTTTCTGACCATTAAATTTTTCAGTTCGATAATAGCTATACTATCTATATCTACATAAGTGAATGAGATAATCCGTGGGAATGACCAAACTTCAATTCAAATGTTAATCCTATGGAATTTCACATTTCGACCTCCACGTAAAAAAGTGAAGTTTTGCATTTACTATGGAATGTTACTCGTTTCTCGTTGGTATTTCTCCAAATGTTTATCCTTTGGAATGTTCCTCTAGTCGCCTTGTGTTTCCGCTCCTCTCCTGAAATCCGTCGGAATGACCAGACTTCAACAAAAATGTTTATCCTTTGGAATGTTCCTCTAATCTCCTTGTGTTTCCTCTCCTGAAAGACACTTGCTTTACCTGCTAGTGTATAAATGAAGCGTTTGTTTCTTGTCTTTCATTCATTAGAAAATTTTATTCCTTTTCCAACAATGAGATGTTATAAAACGAACGGGGTATATTCTTACTTCACGCTCCATGGTTCTCGTGAGCATGCAACAGTGCAACACTGCAACAGCAGCTTGCAAAGTGACTGGATTTAGCATGATTTTGAAACATCCTTGTGCTACTAATCTAAAGAAGCATCTGGAAAGACACCATCAGGCAGAGTTTAATGCTTTAGAAAAAGAAGAAAGGAAGCTTCTAATTCAAAGATGAAAATATATTTGCCACAAGATGAGCAGACACTAGATCACATCAACACGAAGCGTATGAAAAACTATTCAAAAGATGCTTCGTCCAACAGTAAGTATTTCAATGGATATATAAAAACGTTTAATAATGCTATAGTTGAACTGGTAACTTTAAATGGAAGACCATTTTCTGCAGTAGAAGACAGTGGTTTATGTAAGATCATAGATCCAATTAAGAACGCACTCAACACATTAATGGAGAGGAAGAAAATCTCGAATTTAGTTGATAAGAAAGCTGCAGACATTGTGAAGCAAATAAGTGAAGAACTGCAAAACAGAATGTTTTCACTGAAAATAGATATCGCATCTCGTCTGGATAGATCTGTTCTAGCCATTAATGCCCAGTTCATTAATGGAGAGTCTCTTCAGATACGAACATTATCTGTTACAGACTTCTCTCATGCTCATTCGGGTGAAAACATCAAGGAACTGGTTTTAAGTGTGCTATTGAAACATAACTTAAGTGTTCGTCAAGTGTATTCTGTTACTACTGATAATGCTAGAAATATGGTGAAAGCTGTAGAACTGATCTCGAGTGAAGGAAATGACATTGTAAACGATGAAAGTGATATCAATGGACTAGATGAGTTGGAATTAGGAAATGTTCTTTCTGTTAAATGTGCTGTACATACTTTGCAACTTGCAATAAAAGACTTTAAATGCAGGATTGCTCATAAATACTATAGCTCATTCGCGGAAACTTGCTAAAAAGCTGCGAACTCCAGTTATTATGAATATTTTAAAAACAAAGAAGTATATGCCTATCGTAGACGTCGTGCGAGGTGGTGCTCAACATATGACATGATCTTCCGTTTAGTGGAACTCCGACCTTAAATTGATGTATTTTATTGAGCTCATAGGAACCGATTTAAAACTTTCTCCTCAAGCTTGGGAAAAACTGCAAGAAATTTTGCAACTTGCTAAAAAAGCTACAGTACGAGTGCAAGAAGAAAATTTGACTCCAGGAGACTTCTACAAATTGTGGTTTCTGTGTAAAAGTGATATCTCAAAAATTAAATGCGTGCTGGCTCACAACCTTTTAGAAGCAATGAATGCTAGAGAGAAGGAGCTCCTACGAAAAGAAGTAATAATATCATCGTTATACCTGGATCCTAGGTTCAATGTTATGCCATCCGAAGTAGAACAGGAGCGTGCGATTACTCATTTGACCCAACTTCACACGAAAATGGAATCGACATCTTCGGCAAGTTTGGCATCCAGTACATCGGAGGATGAGTTGGAAAACATGCTTAGAACTGCTGCAAAAATAAAGAAAAACTCAACCAGTGCTACGAAGAGAAGCATCATTTCGTCTCTTCGAGATTTTAAGAATGGTGAAAGAATTTCAGCAGACAGTAGCCTAATTGCGTGGTGGACGCAATGAAGATAAAGCATGAGGAGCTGTACAAATTGTCTTTAGTTGGGCGTGCTGTCCCAATGACGCAAGTTAGTGTGGAACGACTTTTTTCTCTTTTCAGATTGATTTTAAGTCCTCAAAGAAACAATTTGTTGCCCGAAAACATTGACAATACAGGGTGTACATAAAGTCAGGATCTATTTTTGTGAAGCACTTGGAAATTATATGGAATTCAATCATAAAATGATAAAGTGGTAACATTATTAAATAATTAAGAGTAGGATTCGACGTGACGCCCATCAGTATCCCTGCACAGCTCAAATCGTTCCGCAGCATTTCTAAACACATTCTGGAGCATTTGCGGGGTTATGTTATCTGCAGCAGTTGGTATACGTGTACGTAAGTTTTCAAGACTCGTAATCTTCGTCTGATAGACGTGCGATTCTGATAAAGCCCCATGCAAAGAAATCTAAAGGGGTTAAATCTGGTGATCTCGCTGGCCAAGGTCTGTTGCTTCCGCGTCCGATCCAGCGATTTGGAAAACGTCCATTTAGATAATCCTGAACAATTTTGGCATAGTGACAAGGAGCACCATCATGTTGATAGACGACGGTACTAACAATCCTATCCCCAATCAGCTGAGGTTCAAGGAATTGCTGCAACATGTCCAGATAAATAAGCCCCGTAACTGTAGCTTCAGCAAAGAAAAAAGGACCATAAACCTTAGATTTTGTTAAACCCATCCAGACATTAACTTTAGGTGAGTCTCTTTCCCAATTTTGGACAAATCATTCGGTCTTTCATCTGCCCAAATTCGACAGTTATGGCGATTTACTTTTCCACACGTATGGAAAGTGGCTTCATCACTAAAGAGAATGTTGTCCATTAAATTATCACTCCAGATTTGTTCTACGAGATCAGCGCACACAGCACTTCGTCGAGGGAAATCTTCCTCATGTAAATCATGTAAAACCTGCAAATGATAGCTTTTCTTCCGCAAATTAACTTTCAGAATTTTGTGCACAGATGACGTCGGGAGGCCGAGTCTGTGTGATGCAGCACGAACGGACGTACGTGGCTCCTCAGTGATAATTCCGCGTACTGCATTCACGGTAAGATCTGACATACACGGTCGTCCTGATCTTGCTTCATCATTTACAGATCCCGTTCGTTTAAATTTGTTCACCAATTTTCGTATTGTCTTGTCTATTGGCCCCGGCTTATGAAATCTCCTTCTAAACTTCTCTCTGATGTCATTGTATTTCTTTCCCTCGATTCGCCAAATTACTATTGCCACACGCTCTTCTGTATTCATTCTAAGGGCTTCTGAAAAGAAAAATAGAAAAAAATAATTATTTCACAAAAATAGATCCTGACTTTATGTACACCCTGTATTTTAATTGTTCGCTCTAATTTTAACGCGCGAGTTTACGAGGTATTTGTATTTTGTATATAATAAACAGAGGTGCATTTAATCGTTTTATTCCCCTTTTTAATACTATTATTTATATATTTTATACGTGTCGCGCGCTTTAAAATTTAAAAAGTGTACCAATTAACAAACCATTTCGAATTGAAAGTTTTTTGTTAAATAAAACTTTATGTGAATGAAATGAAGCGAATAAGTAAAAAAAAAAAAAAGATGAGTGTTTCTTGCTGATTCAATTGGCTATGGATGCTTACGTGTTTAATCATACAAAAGTAAAGGTAGTTACTAAAGCAAATTCTCTCTTTGAAAAACACAAATCGAATATGCAAATACAAATATAAAATTAAATCTGAATTTCTCAATAGGGTACCCCACAAAAAATAATATAAACAGTACAAAGAAATTCTTAAAGAAATCTGGAAAAAAACTGGAATCGAAATTTAAATTGAAATGAATCGAAAAATATAAAACTTGAATCGAAAAATAAACTCAAATCGAAAAAAAAAATAAAAACTTAAATCGAAACTGAAATCGATATTTTTGCAAACTTAAACCCAAATCGAAAACTGGACTTAAAAATTTATTAGTTTCCTATCCCTGGTAGAAACAAATGTTTGTGTTCTTTGCTTAAAATTAATAGTTGTATTAGAAAATTGAATGTGGTATATTGTATTTAAGAAGTATTGAATAAAATACAGGGTGATTAAAAAATTCATGATTAATTTAAAAAATTATATTTTGAAAAACAAAGAAAACTCACGCATAAAACAAATATATTATTGAGACCGATAAAGAAAATTACATTTGTGAAGGAGGTTAACTCCAACCTAAATCTTCCCTATAACTTTCAGACCACTCCCGTGTGTGCCCTCCAATTTCAGTACAATTAAATCACCTGAGCACAACTTTATTAGCAACATTGGACAATGTTTCTGTCCAATGTCCTACACATCCCACCACTCCGAATAACAACAGTTATGCGTTCTTCTAAATTGGCCAGATTTTGTGACTGTGTTGTATAAAATCTGAGTTTCACATTTCCACAGTGAAAGAAATTCAGTAGGGTGAGGTCAGATGATCGTGGAGCCCAAAGAATTGGTTTACCAATCCACCAGTCATGAAAATGCTAACGTAAGATCTATCGGACCTCAGGTGTGAAATGAGGCAGCACTCAATCCTGTTGAAAGACAATCTTATCAAGGTCATAAAGTTCTATTTGAAGCAAGACAAACTGCTGCAGCAATTCAGGATAACTCTCCCAACTAACGTTCGTCGTTTGTCCGTCAACATTTTGGAAAAGGAGGGTGCCAACGATTCCTTTGGTCGACAGAGCACACGAAACATTAAATTATGTGCATCTCGCTCATGTTTCCAATATGTTCTTGAGTTCACAAATTCCAGATGCAACTATTATGTCTGTCAACATTCCCAAACGCATAAACTGTCTCATTGCTAAACCAGAAGCTGTCCAAAAAGAGATGAATTGCATTCAGAATGATAAAGCAAGCTCTCGCGCATTTCCACTCTTTGGTCTTGATCCGCATCAGGTATTTCATCTGGATTTTGTATGGTTTAATTTTAATGCCCTTCTTGATCATTCATTGCGTAGTAAAATAACTTTTGTTCGATTTCAAAGCAGCGAGTCTGATGGATATGGTTTGACTAGCAGAAAACCACTTGTTGGTTCTCTTCTATTCGAGCTGACCTCGGATGTCCACTGCGAGGTTTGTCTATGTCCGAAATGATTTCTAAGATAATTTTATATGCGTTAGTTGTAGTTGTTCTGGCGTAAGAAACATGTCGGACATTGAAATAACTTGAGGAATTCGCGTTGCACGAGTTTCACTGAGCCTATAGAGTATCCATCCATTTGGCCATCTTGCACCGCTGTAAAGTTAAAAAAAAAATTCTTTGCAAATCACTCAAAAGTTTTGTGATACAAAAAAATTCTCCATGACTGTTCTTTCAACAAAGTAATTCTCGTTATAGAGTTTCCGCTTCGTTCTAAAAAAGAAAAACAAAAATGGACTTTTGAATCACTTTATTTATTTAATGATGAAAGCTTTCTTTATATCAATCAGGTGGTCTCTTTTTATCTTATAAATACCAAGAATCAAGGTACATCAACGTTCAAAACAACTCTGAAGACATTGATAACACAACACTCCTTCGTAACTCTCCTTCTGTACACACACACACACACACACACAAATCTTGAACCAAGAATGTAGAATATGTGAAGTCAACTTTCGATATGAATTTTATGGTTAATTTACAATATGAGACTTCAAAAGCTCCTTACCATAAATTTTAATGAGTCTTAAAACTAAAGAGATTCAAGCAGCCCCTGAAATGTCTCTTTTTAATCGTGAGAATCTCTCCAACGATTGCGGAGGACGAAAAACGAAACGGAATTTATTGCGTGGTTTTTGGTTTCATTTTAAGCAACTCGTGGAGGGGAATAAATGGCTTCGAAACGAGAGAGAGTAGATTGGCGAAGAGATAAAAAGTTGTGTAAAATATGGTAATCGTAATTTGCGCATTTTTTAAGAGTAATTTTAGGTTACAGTATTTTCATTTTAGTTTGACACTTCATGAATGCCTCAAATGTGGAACTAACTTTTAATTCATTCCCAATTTAGCAAAATTTTACTAATCCAGATAGTGTTCAGAGACACTTAGCAGCTTGGTAATATGTTAAATTACGTTAGAGTAGGCTAGGTTAGGTTAATTAGGATAGATTAGGTTAGGTTAAACTAGGTTGATTAGGCTAGATTAGGTTAGGTTAAGCTAGGTTAATTTGGTTAGGTTAGGTTGGTAATTAGGGCCCTATAGACTCTTGTCTTCATGTCTTATTTCCACGCTCGTGCCCAAGAAGTTAGTCCTATAAGCAATTTCCACTTCTTATTCTCGGACGAAGTTTTTTTTAATATGTCCGCAAAAACGCCCTCTCACCCCGAAGTACTGAGTCCCCTTTATTTCCCCTAAAGAATGTATTGTAATAATTTCCATTATCGTTCTAGTTTAATATTAATTCACATCCTCATTTAATGACAACACATTTATCTATTAAAACTATTAAAATCTTTACTATACTCTTTGTAATACATCTTCATGCTGTAATTCTACTCATAGCACGATTAATATTCCTAGTTTGTACTTCTTACATATCATTTATCACATTTTTATCCCATTTGTTTACAATTCATTATTGCGAGGGGCGGTACGAAAGCAATGTCTCTTACTTTATTTCTCACTAAATATAATTGCAATTACAATTAAAATTACAAGGAGTATGCATACATACATACGTGACAAATATAAAGTAAATATAGTAAATAAGTATAGTAAATAAGAAAATTATTTCACGAAAGTAACACGTGAAAAATAATTATGATGAATAAAACCACGAAGGAAAGGAAACACAGAATGGTGCTCAAGCGCTTTCGTCTAATGACATCCTCAGGAACACTGAAGTACATAAAGAATTACAGCCTATATATAGGTTACATAAAAAAAAAAAATATATATATTATATATATATATATACAATAAACAGAGAAACAAACTTAAAGGATTGTGGGAGGGGCACACAGATTTATAAGGAAAAACTATCGATTTTTAGCACAAGATTAAATGAATTGTTTCCAACCAATGTTATAGATAAAAAAAAAAATATACAAATTTATACTGGAAATCTGCCCGGGTTTTAGCACTCTACCCTTTTTTTGTATATAAAAATTGAAAAATAAAAGTTATTAGGGTGGCATACAAGTTTACCAAAGATTTAGCGTTCTACCTTTCTTATCTAAATCTGTTCTGAAGGAATTCAAAACAACAGGATCGAGTTGAAAAAGACCTTTGCTTATGTTGAAGTTATTTGTAAGTTGGATAATGGCAGACTCAAGAATATTTCTATTAACAATGTTGCTAGAGTGAAATAAAACTGAAGCATTATTCCAATCAATACAGTGGGATAACTCTGACAAATGGACAAAAAGGGCACTGGACAACTGTCCTGTTCTAACGGAATATTGATGCTGTTTTATACGTGTGTGCAATGTTTCTCCGCGCCCTTAGGATCGCCAGTCCGGAATACATCGATGCCGAATTAGAAAAAATCAACGGTATTGGAAGTGATCTGTGTTATCCATCTGCGTTTATGGAATCTTGTCTCAACAAGGCAAAACGAACTTTCTATCGTGTCAATAATAACACTCGTACTTTGTCAAAAAATATTTTAGTACTTCCATTTTTCTCGGGCTTTTTAGGCATTGCTAATGTACTTAAACTTTTGGATATTAATGTAGTATTTTCATATAACAATATTGTGAAAAATATCATAGTAAAAAATAGCCCTACCAATAATTCAGGCATTATCTATAAAATTTGGTTGTAAACAATGTGATTCCTTTTACATAGGTCAGACGGGAAAGGATTTGCACACACGTATAAAAGAGCATCAATATTCCGTTAGAACAGGACAGTTGTCCAGTGCCCTTTTTGTCCATTTGTCAGAGTTATCCCACTGTATTGATTGGAATAATGCTTCAGTTTTATTTCACTCTAGCAACATTGTTAATAGAAATATTCTTGAGTCTGCCATTATCCAACTTACAAATAACTTCAACATAAGCAAAGGTCTTTTTCAACTCGATCCTGTTGTTTTGAATTCCTCCAGAACAGATTTAGATAAGAAAGGTAGAACGCTAAATCTTTGGTAAACTTGTATGCCACCCTAATAACTTTTATTTTTCAATTTTTATATACAAAAAAAGGGTAGAGTGCTAAAACCCGAACAGATTTCCAGTATAAATTTGTATATATTTTTTTATTTTTTTTTTTATCTATAACATTGGTTGGAAACAATTCATTTAATCTCGTGCTAAAAATCGATAATTTTCAATTTTTATATACAAAAAGAGCAGAGTGCTAAAACCCGGGCAGATTTCCAGTATAAATTTGTATATTTTTTTATCTATAACATTGGTTGGAAACAATTCATTTAATCTTGTGCTAAAAATCGATAGTTTTTCCTTATAAATCTGTGTGCCCCTCCCACAATCCTTTAAGTTTGTTTCTCCGTTTATTGTATATATATATATATATATATATATATATATATATTTTTTTTTCTGTAACCTATATATAGGCTGTAATTCTTTATGTACTTCAGTGTTCCTGAGGATGTCATTAGACGAAAGCGCTTGAGCACCATTCTGTGTTTCCTTTCCTTCGTGGTTTTATTCATCATAGTAAATAAATATACATATAAATAAAGTAAGAACATATGGCAACAAAAACGATACCGAAGGAAAACGAACTTGAAATGCACAAGGGGCAACGTAAAACAAAGAATATAAATATTGTCCTGGCTAATATTCAAGGAATAAGACCAAACCAATCGCTCAACACAAAGTTTTGTACCTGAAAGGATTTATGGACGAAACAAGGGTGGACATCCCATGCCTCACAGAAACTCATCTTAAGGATTGCCAAGGAAATTGTGAAAACTGTGAACATTGTATTGATAAGAAAGAGATAATATAGAGGGCTTCAACTTATTAAGAGCGGATAGAACAACGAGACGTAAAGGTGTCTGTGCTACATATGTATATGAAGGTCATATGACAGAGACGATAATAAGTAAATCAAACAGCTTTGTGGAACTCCTAGCAGTGAAAATAGAAAAACTAAACGTGATACTGATAGTCATCTATAGACCTTCAAACACCCCCAACCGAAAAATTTTCGGAGGCCATTTATGATATCAGAAAGCTAATAAAGACCATAAACCTTCCATCCCCCAATATAATAATCTGCGGAGACTTTAACTTCCCATTTATAAAATACAAAAAGGTAGATAAGAATATATATATATATATATATATATACACCAGAACAAGGGGGGCACAAGAAAAGACCAGGAGCAAGCAAAAATGTTGATGGCTTTCACAAATGAATTTATGCTGACACAGGAGATAACAGGAAATATCAGAAAAAATAACTGCGTAGATCTGGTATTCACGAATAGCACGAACTTGATTGCTGGTATAAAAATAACCCCAACCATTATCTCAGACCACAACTTAATCGAGATATCAACAAATATGATGACAACATTAAAAGACAATACACATATTGAGGACAGAAGCAAATTTGGGGCCTTTAACTTAAACTCAAGACTATAAATTGGGAAGCAATCAGAACGCACATGGCCCAAATCGAGTGGAGAACAGTTTTAGAGAATAAAATAACTGAAGAAATGCTAACAACCGTGAAAGAAAAACCGCTGAGAATTTTAGAAAAATATGCTCCAAAATCACAGCCAAAAGGAAAGAGGAGCTGGCTAGAGAGGCAAAAGAGAAGAACATTCCGCAAAAGAAAGAGAGTGGAAGCGAAGTTAGCCAACTGCGGAGATAATGCCAGGGAAGTAATACAAGAAAAACTGGAGGGTATCGATAGGGAAATACAAACCCTGATTAAGGACCATACAGAGAGGGAAGAAGAAAAGGCGGTAGAAGCAATAAAGGAAAATCCAAAATACTTCTATAGCTATGCGAAAAGGAAAACAAAAACACGCGCCGCTATTGGGCCCTAAAGGAAGAGAAATAATGAACTAACCGACGATCCAAAAGAAATATCTGAAACATTGAGAGCCCAGTATGAATCAGTTTTCAGTACCCCAAAAAGAGAGAAAGCGATACCTGACATAGATGCATTCTTTGAAGAGAAATTGCAAGGAGAGTGTATAACAGACTTTGATTTTACATCAGAAGATGTAGCGAGAGCTATAGGACAAATGAAACCACATTCAGCTGCAGTCCGGACAATTGGAACGCATTATTGATTGAAAACTGTAAAAATTAAATAGCTACACCTTTATACTGGATATGGAGAAGATCTCTAGACACTGGAGAAATACCAAGCATATTGAAAAGAGCAAACATTGTCCCTATATGTAAAGGAGGGGACAGATCTCAAGCAAAGAACTATAGACCAGTATCATTGACGTCCCACTTCACCAAAGTATTTGAAAAAATAGTTAGAGAGAAAATTTATGATTTCTTGGAGACACTGGAAAGATTCAACGAAAATCAGCACGGATTTCGATCAGATAAATCATGCCTATCACAACTAATAGAACACTACAACAATATCCTAGATGCACTTGAAAGCAATGACAACTACGTTGTCAAATACACGGGTTTTGCTAAAGCTTTCGACAAATGTGATCATGGTATAATAGCACATAAAATGAAATATATGGGAATAACAGGCAAAGTGAGAAAATGGATCTACAACTTCCTCAGAGAACGTCTACAAGTCGTTAGAATTCAAGGTATGTCATTATCAGAATCGGAAGTACGCAGCTCAGTACCACAAGGTACAGTATTGGCCCCACTCCTGTTCATTATCATGCTAACAGACATAGACAGCGGAGTAAACAGCAACAGTATAGTAACATCCTTTGCAGTGCAGACGATACAAAGATCAGCAGAAAAATCAGCGATGTAAATGAAGTGGAGGCCTTGCAGAGGGACACGAACAAAATATACAAATGGTCAGAAGACATGACATTTAACACCGAGAAATTTCAACTCTTGAGATATGGTAGAAGAGAAGAACTTAGACTGCATATTATGCTCCAGATAGACAGGAAATTCAGATAAGCACGAAAGCAATCGATCTGGGAGTAATAATGACCGATGATGCGAAATTCGAAACACAAAATCAGATAGCGATAAATAAAGCAAAAAGAGTCGCGGGACTAGAATAATAAACTAGAAGAAACTCAAAGACATTTGACAGCAAACATTATGGCTGCAAAGAGCTCAACTACTGGGAAAGACTACGTAAACTAAATCTGTACTCCCTGGAAGAAAGAAAAGAGCGGTACACCATAATCTACATATGGAAAATGATCGAAAAACTGGTACCAAACCTAAAACTAAACCCAAGTACCATTCAAACAATACTGGAAAATAGGAAAGGCAGGATGTGTAGTGTTTCGAAATTAAAGGCCCGACAAGGGACCTCCTCAACACTAAAGGAAAATAGCTGGGTTGTCAGGGGGCCAAGACTTTTTAACCAGCTTCCAAAGAACCTCAGAAACGTTACAGGGGTTGAAGTTGAAGTCTTCAAGAGAAGACTAGATGCCTGGCTCAGGACGGTACCAGATGAGCTGGGTGTACCTGGCTATGTACGGTGGAGAGCGCAAGAAAGTAACTCGCTCCTCCACCAAGCCAGACCTAGAGGCGGGGCCACCAGCTTGACCTTCGTATGAAGAGAGACCAACGCACGGAACAGCAACGAGGTTAAATATAAACTGAAAAATAAGAGGCATTACTTTTGTACCGACTTTCGTACTTGTATATATTTTCATTTCTAACCTTAATTACTTACGTTCATTTATTTCGTATAGATTGTCAACTGCACGAATGTAGTTAAGACTGTTAAGTTCTTCTATTCATTCGTCCATTCGTTAATCACTTGGGGTTTTTGGAGTATTATAAGAAAATAATGTTTTAAAGAAGCCATTAATAAAAATCTATAAATGGTTGAAAACATCGTTGAAGTTCTAAACACACTTCAACTTAAATTATTCCATTCTAAATATCTTTACTGCTCTTCACCGTAATTATTAACGTAAATTTAGTAAATCACTTTTAAATTACTCTCGAGTAATCTCCAAATTAATCGCAATTAAAATTAATTTCCACTCAAATCTTAAACCTAATCCCCTTTAACTAAATACTTCGTACTTCAGTATTTAGTCTTGGAACGTATCATTCCGTTTATTCATAAATACATAGTCTTGGAACGTCTCATTCCGTTCATTCATAAATAGTCTTGGAACGTATCATTCCATTTATTGACGTTATTCATAAATAAATAAATGTATCCCAAATACGGGGCTCCAATAAACCTTAGCACCCCCCCATGGCCTAAACCATTAGAGGTACAGTAAAACTAAACATACCTTACAAAAGAGAATTTAATCCTGCATTTAATGAGAAACAATTAAAACTTGGTGTTCCCGCCATTGGCTTCCAAGACTCCTGAATTCGCTTTGGGTAGCTTGCCAAAAGTGACGTGAATAGATCTTGATCGTTACGCAAATTTGCTAAAGCAGTTTCAATGTGTTGCGTCATTGTATCTTCGAAAATTGATTTGCTGCAGGTTCTTGAAACAAGAGACATTCAACATTGTCCTTTATAACTGATTCAATGTGTTCACGGACGTTCAGGTCAGGAGAATTTCCTAGCCATTCTTCATTTCCAAAGAAATCGATCTCATAGTTCCGCAACAACTGTTGAGTGGCTAATGCCTTAAAGCAGGGGGCCTTATAGTGCAGAAGTGTGACCTGATCGACATCCATAACATTGTTTGGGTTTCTTAGAAAAGGAATGACATGCTGGGATAGAATAATATCATGAAAATACTGTCGGACTTTTTAATAATTCGCGATAATGTTCATTGTCATCGATTTCATCTGGTGTTGTGGCCCACACTCGATCATTTTGGTAGTTAGGCCGACGTGTTACGTAAACAAAAAATTCATCGGAGACAGCTAAATGCATGAAATCATCTACATCCAAATCTTCAAGATAATGGGCAAACCACATTCTGTCATCGATGTTAAGTCGAGTTTTCTTGGCTTTGGAAGTTCATGCCAAGGCTTTAAACCTTGCCTATGACGGTACAGTCGAATGATCTCACCACTAACGATCTTTCCTCTCAACACTTCGGTCTCTGTAGAAAGTTTAGCACAGCTGTTTTTCCGCTTACGCGTACCGCTTTCAATGATGTCCTTTGTTTCCTGAGAGAGTGGCAAATTTGGGCGCCCAGATTTGGTTGTATCCATTTCACATTCATCCAAAGTTTTATTCCAATTTCTTTTGACGAAGTCCTCACTTCTCGCAACTTTTTGTCAACCCATGAACGTGTTATAAAGGTGGCTCCAGCATCACGAGCTTCCCGAAATGTTATTGCTCGTATGCGATCTATCGCACGTTGCCTCTCCGAATCACCAATTAATTGAGAAGCCATTATATTATCACTTTATCAGCTAGAGTAACTTTAATACCTGCAATAAATAAAGAATTTTATATATTTTTATAATCACTAAAAACTATTTCGATATAAGTAAACATGTAAGCTGCAAATGGGGGGGGCTAAGGTCTTTTGGAACCCCTTATGTTATCTAGACCATTAATTAAGTATTAATCAACTGTAGATTCCACGTAAACTATATAGTAATTACCTGTAAATCCTAGCTGTCGAACATACTCATCTCATTCATCAATCTATCATCTACCTATGTCTACCTATGTCTATTATCCATTGATCTATTGACGTAAATTGTCGTTACGTACACATGTATAATTCAAAATTCCTCCTCTCTTTGCTAATGGATAATTCTAGGACAGATCATGCAAAAAAAATGAAATTTTACACCACACCCATTCCAGTTTTCCTATAATTTGTTGTATAGCATTGCCTATAGTCCACTGGTGGCGAACCTATGGTACACGTACCCATTTAGGTACGCGATCAAATTTGCTGGCACGCCTAAGCACAGAAATTGTTATCCAAAACATGAGTATAAAATAATAGACTTAATGTTTATAATTTGGTGTAATATATATATATATATATATATATATATATATATATATATATATATATATATATATATAAACTTTGGTGGGCACGCGAATTTTTTTTTATGGTTAACATGATTTTTTTGGCACGCGACTGTAAAAAGGTTCGCCACCCCTGGCTATACCAAAAAAACTCGAAATTTCAAGTTTCAGATTGATTGGACTTACGATTCAAAAGTTGTGGCCCTTCCAAGTTTGAGGGGTTGTCAGGTACCCCCAAATTACAAAATCTTAGCCCCTAATTGAGATAGAAGAATGATTCAAATTGCATTTGGAAGATAATTTGTCACATATCAAATGAGTATAGACATGGATAGCAGCTTAGTTGAGGAGTAAAAAAAGTTGTGACAATTTGTATTATTAAAGGGGGGTTTTACCCCCCACTTCAATGGATTTTTTAAAAATTTTCATATCAGATTAAGCCCAGACTCTATCTGTATAAGTGGCATTTAAGAAATTGCTGTGTATTTAGGTGTAAACTATGTGTTTTGAGATTTGAATAGTGATAACTTCACTGAAAAAATGATATTTTCATTTTCATAATGATTTGTCACCTGCATTTAATTTAATTTTTTTCCTGAAAAGTATGCTGTCTTATATGTAACTATCAGTACTTATTTAATTGTAAATTTGTTTCAAGAATGAAACAATTGAATTATTAGCAACTGCATTTTATTTTTGTTCTAAAATGCATACAGAGTACAGCACACGAGTTCAACAAACTCAGTAAACATAATATAACATAACATAATAATTAATAAATTTCTCAACTGAAGCCTGCGAACTATGACTAAGTACTAGAAAGAATATATACACACTTAAACTTGTATGACAGTAACTTAGAAGTACAAGCATCAACTGGGTATAATATACCGTACTAAAAACTTTTATGGCTCCACTAATTTGATCCCTTTTGAATGGAAAGAGTAGGCAATTTTAATACCACGCAGGATATTTGGACTGGATGTAGGTTGAATCATTTCGCTTTGTCTTACCCAGCAAATATCTTCCTTCTCTGGAAAATGGTATTTATTAGAGCCTCCTGAAGATGTTAAAAAGCTAATTTGGTAATCAGCAAATTCTTCTGAACTGTCTTTGATTATTCCAAGCCAGATTTTACTATCATACTTACAAGCAACATATTGGCCAATATGATACTCAGTATCTTTGTTTACTAGTAGACTGCTCTCACTCTGTTCAACTTGACTTATTCTAAACAAAGTAGGATTTTCTGAATCAGATGTTTGATAAGCCTGTATCTGGTTCCTTTACAATACAATTCTGTGGAAGCCTCTTGCGCCCTTGATTGATATAGCTTCATTAAACCTATTAGACAGATGTAATTTATTTGATTCAACCTCATGCTTAGTAACAAAGAAAAAAGTTAGTGATTTGAAGTGCTTAGTACTAAAATCATATAAAATCTCTTGGTGTTAGAATGTGACCAGCATCAGTTCGTTGTAGACTAGCCTTTGCTACACCTCTTTTTACTGTTCCTCCAGTACCATCACACACATTTTTACCATGACTTTAGCAAAGAAATTCTACTCGGCTTTGACACCGAAATTCTGTTCATGATAGCAGAGATTGATGAAATTGAATATATTCTTGTATTGTCCACCGCATCCATCAGAAAAGTAAATAACTTTTTGTACATTGGGGACTCTAGCTTTTATATCTTTTATCAAATATTGCTGAAAAGTGTGAACTGCTGAAGTTGCGTGCTCAAGACAGTCACTGACAATGCAATAACTAGTGTGGCTTGATTCCCCATCCTTCTTATGATAGACTACAAATGGGTGGAGTGTTGCTGGATCATTTGTCCAGTGAAAACTCTGAGGGGCATCCTGAGTAATAAATGAATAGTTTTCAGTAAAATCCCCTAGTACAAGTACATCATTACTTTGAAGATTCTGTTTTTTATTCTTCATGTGTTGACTCTGATATTTTGCAATGTAGTGATGACGAGTGAGGGAGAAAATGTCTTCTGAACGAATTTCAATAAATTCCTCTACTGTAGCTGTTTTGCTTTGCAAAAGTGACCGGTCTGTGGTAGTCCATTGAACATATTGTACTGTATCTCTATCAATATACAGGGTATTCAAAAAGTTTGCTACACAAATACTACCAGGACATTTTAGACATCTATGTAGCCTACCGTTAGAATTATTGATATCACAAACACTTTTTTCCATAAGGTTTGGTATGTAAGGCTTTTCTGGCCAATTACTGACACTATGAGTTTAGGATTTTGGTGATAAGTACAGACACAAACTGAGTGTGTTCCTTTTTCCCAGCAATAACACACCACTTAGGTCTTAAATTTGCAAATGATGAAAAGCCAACACTATCATCAGTTTCCTTATATTTTGCATACAGTTCTTTCAAATTACCTAAGAGACGTTTTTGTTTGTACTCCTTTTCACCATCTTTATTTCTTATACTGACACACTCAGATTTCCTTGCACATATCGACTTACTTCATCATCTTCATAGAAAGCCTTTACTCTGGATATTGTTTCTTCAATCAATTTTTTTTCTTTACTGTACTTGAGAACTTCTGGAAGAATACCAAATTGAGTTCTCAAATGTCTGGCTTTGTCAACAGTGTACCTAGTGGCACCAAAAAACTGTTGGGTTCTAGTAATTGTAAACGGAGACAGTATAAGTATCTGAAGTCTTCATTGATAGGAAGATGTAGAGTTGAATTCTCCTTTGAGATCATTCATCAGCATCTCATACCTGTTTAAAAGAAGAAAAATAAATAATATAAATCATTGCAATTTTTTTTACTAAATATTATGAATTGAATAAAATTCAAATGTTTGAAAGATCATTCTTATAGTATATTAATAAGTAAGTACTGTTAATTTAATTGCCTTATATATATTTAGCTGTATTTGTGGTTTGACTCTGTCTCTTACAGGTAAGAGACCGAGTATTAACGTAATCTAATTTACATACAGTTTCTTACATCCCTTGCAATATCTTTCTCCATTTTTTAAGATCTTGTTTAATGGATGGTCCAGCATCATCTTCAACTGTTACAGACAGTGAGTCTTCCAATTTCCTTTTTAGAGATGTTGAAGCTCTTTGGTATTTTTTAGATGCCATCTTTGATTTATTGATACTGCTTAGGCCATCTGAAAATTTATGATATTTTAAAGTCTACCATTAGGTATATATTGAAAATTATAAAACTATAGAAGTAGAATATAGTACAATAGACTGTATATATATAGTATAGAACCAAAGAATTATAAAACTATAGAATGTATACTTATGTAATTTTACTGGGGTGACATCAGGCTGTTCAAGAATCTTGCCTAGCTGCTCTCTTTCAAAGTATGCTTCTTGAACATTCATGCACTTAGCTGAAGATTTTTGTGGTGAAGGTTCAGGTGTACAGGTATCACTTCCTGAACTTTCTTGCTGAATAACTGTTGTGTTGGGATGATCTCAAAGCACTCGCAATAACTTTTTTGTGTGTTTTGAATGGGTTACAGCAACGATAGGTATAGTCGTTACATTTAGTTGCCATTTTCTATTAAGTACCGTACGAACCTATGTACCGTGAATTTCTGCAAAGAAAAATATTTCCTCAATATATGCCTCTATACAAGCTAATTATTTCACAAATGTACACAATAAACAAGAGAACAGAACACTTTGCTTCCTAAGCACACTTCCTTTGATTCCTCAATGTATTTAACACCAGTTGTGTTAGCTTTTGATTCAGGCTATCTTTATTAATTAATGTAGGTATTTTTAAATAGCTTTTGAATAGACTATCTCTACTTATTTACATATTTTGTATCCTTTATATACTTACATAGACATATGTATAAAATACATTCCTGCATAGTTGAATAAGAAAAGGTAAAATAATTTTATATTTGACAATTTGCAAATTTTTTTTATTTTTTCAGTGAAGTTATCACTATTCAAATCTCAAAACACATAGTTTACACCTAAATACACTGCAATTTCTTAAGTGCCACTTATACAGATAGAGTTTGGGCTTAATCTGATATGAAATTTTTAAAAAAAATCCATTGAGGTTGGGGGTAAAACCCCCCTTTAATAATACAAATTGTCACAACGTTTTACTCCTTGACTAAGCTGTTATCCATATCTATACTCATTTAATACATGAAATATTACCTTTCAAATACAATTTGAATCATTCTTCTATCTCAATTAGGGGCTAAGATATGGTAATTTGAAATTTGGGGGTCCCTGAGAACCCCCCAAAGTTGGAAGGGCCATAACTTTTGAACCGTAAGTCCGATCAGTCTGAAACTTGAAATTTCGGGGTTTGTGGTATAGACATTACACAATGCTATACAACAAATTACAGGAAAATTGGAAGCGGTGTGGTGTTAAGCACTGCATGATCTGTCCTGGAATTACCCTAATATATTACTCGAATATTCCTAGTTGGCAATGATTTGTATCGTCAGCTCTGCTTGTTGTCTCCATGTCCAAAACTATGGCCATCAGCATCCGAGTAATCATTTCTCATGAAATATGTTTCAAAAGTCTCCCTTCGCTCTGTTTTATAAATGTTCCGTGTTACGTTACGCTGAAACTGCTACTGTATGTTACTGTCACAGTCCTGTTGCCTAACTGTTACACCACTGTAATTTACTGTTACTTGTTATTCGTTTCTTATTACTTGTTGCGTTACTACACATGTCTACATATAACATTTACCTCTACATTCATGTAAATCTCTGTCCATTCGTGTACAGTCATCAACATTTTATCATTCATTCTTCAGTCTACGTCATAAGTAGGTCATTAAGTAGGTCATAAATTGTTATAAGAATTGTAATTATAAATAATTAAGTGTCGTATAAAAATGTTCATTTAAATTCTAAGTTATATAACGACGAATAAATATACAGGGTGTTTCAAAAGTCCCTGTACACACACACACACACACACACACACACACATATATATATATATATATATATATATATAGGGTGCACAGGGACTTTTGAAACACCCTGTATAAATCTTATAAACTCTATAGATAAATGCAAGACATATTGATAAATATTGACTAATTGTACTTAACTTTATTCATAGTATTGTAATGTATTAGTACTAATAGGTGTACAATGTACAATATATTCAGGGTGTACTCAACGTAGTCAGGATTCCTCAACATTGTTGCACCAAGTAAGAAATGCAAAATTAACATATTAAATTCATTTTTCTTAAAGTTTGAAATATTGAAAATGCTTTATTAGGGAGTCAAACTCCCGAATCTAACTCTTGTAAATCATTATAATCTATATATTTCTTTGTACAAAGTTTAAAATCATTCTTTACTTGGCCACCAGCAACATTTCGGGTTTTGGTCTAGCCTCTTACATTTTCTCGTCTGAGTCTCCGACAAGAGAGAAAACTTCTCCCTTCTGCCCTTTGTATTTACTTCTATTATTAAAGTCTGAAGAGTACAAGAAGAGTGAAAACTAACTTTTCTTGTTTTTTTCTCAGTTCCTGGGTCTTTTCGGTTTGGCGGACAGCTACAGATTTTTACGAAACTTATCAAATCAATTATTTACAAATTTTATATTAACGAAATGTAAGTTAGGTTAGGTTAGGTAGGTTAGGTTATGTTAGGTTTAGTTAAGTTACGTTAGGAATTAGACATTTCCTTAGGATAAAATTTGCAAATAATTTATTTGCTAAGTTTCGTAAAAACTGTAACAGTCTGCCAACCGAAAAGATCAGATCTCCTTCAGATAAATTTGAAGAAAACTTCTACAAGTCCAGAGTTCTACCAGAATCACCACCAGACGAAACCAGGGTGTGACAATTAGACAGTGGCGCAAAGCGTGATTAAATGTGACATCATTAAACGTGCGTTACAAAATTGTCTGGAAAGGGTCAGGGTCACCCAGATGCACGATGGTACTCTGATCTGCGCAAACCTCTGCGCTTGGAATGATGGTGCAATTCTTACGTAACGTTATGCAACAGACTCGTGAAATTATCTGTCGTGTTGTTAAGAAACGCGTTCTTTTTATCTATCGGGTTGAAATAGCATACCCGTAGCCACGTTGCGGAAGACGAGGCGGCGCCTCGTCTGGCACTGGCCTTCAGCCATCAGTCAAGTAGCAAATGATAAGAACTGGTTTTTGGTCATATCAGTGTAATGCACTCAAACCACAAATAACATGAATAAAAACATAGAGTAGCAACATTTAAGTGAAGTTATTATTGTCCAATTCACTTTCAGTTACCATACGCTCAAAGTGCATGATTTTGTGCTAGGATTAAAAAAATCTCCTGAAGGCCCCGGACCCCCTAGTAGGGCTATTTTCGCCTCGTCTGTTTTTAAGTTCTGGCTACGGCCTTGAAAAGATATTCAAAATGACGTTACGTAATGTAAAAATTTAATGAAATTCTCTGTAATTTATCAAAATTTATCTTATATTAACTTTAGACTGTTATTAATAATTATTTCTAAATTTCCTCGATCCTAAAAGATAAGAGTGATCTAATTGTGAAGCTCGAATAAAATAAATAGTCAAGCTTCACAATTATTCATGTCGTTGTAAATTGAAACGAATGTATTTATTTTATTATTAATAAAGGTTATTCAATTCAATTCAATTCAATAATGAACTAAATTTACCCTCTTTAAATAAGAGAGCGGATCATTTGATTGATTGATTGATTGATTGATTGATAGGCATATACAGATTATCTCTCGCTAATGAAACAGTTTGAACAAACATCAAAATCATTTTACGAAAGTCTCTCAAACGTCGATTTTAATCGACCGAATTCAAAAGAACGACAATGTTCGTTTAAATCTCGTAAATCTCGTAAATCTCGACCATTTTGTTAATGGAATCGAAAAATGACGAATTCACTAGAATGAACTATCGATCAAACAAACTAATGGATAACCATTTATCACATTTTGCTTATTAAACACACACACACACACACACACATAATAATAATAATAACTAATCATCGATGCATTCATAGTTTAAGTGGAAGTATAAAGAATTAAACATCATTTTACACGGAGCACCATTCCATCCATCCGCCCATTTCAGGGTACGAACAGCTCGCAGTAGCATTGCCAAGCAGTTAGAGCAGGGATCTGGGAACCGGGGTAAATTATCCCAAATGGGGTAAAAATGAAAATCTCGGGGGTAATGACGGCTCAATAAACATATAAATAAAATTGCACAAAAATTTATTATTTAATAAGCGAGGCTAATTATCAAAGTTATATTTTTTTCGAACAAATAATTTCAAGTCTAGGGGTAATATTGTTGTACACAAATATATTTTGGGGTAATACCCAAAAAAGTTCGCCGACCACTGAGTTAGAGGGTCAAAGTACTGACGAGGTCTTCGTACGTGGTTTATCACCACTGAAAGCGAGATTGCTCTGTGTTAGTTTAGACCAGTGATGCACAAACCCTGGCCCGCGGGCCAAATGTGGCCCCCCACGGGTCTTTTCAGTGGCCCCACGGGTCTTTTCAATTCAATGAAAAAGTGAAAAATCTGAAATATTACCCCTGGTTATAAAAATGCATATTTATAAAAAATAGAATATCTATATATCTGGCCCCTACATATAAAACAGATGGTTGGTTTGGCCCTCACATCAAAAAAGTTTGTGCACCACTGGTTTAGACTCTAGTCCACATACTGTTCCAAAACAGTGACCACTTTTCTAACCTGGCCGACAAAATCACGATTCCAAGGGTAACTAAATGAAACAGAAATCGTATTAAACCTTTTATATTGTTCTTAAAATGAGAGGTAGTTTATTTAAATCGGATGAGTTGTCTTTTTACAAATTAAACTTGAACAATAGTTGTTGAAAAAAAGTTGACAAGGAGTGTAATTAGAGACTTAACTGAATATTAAAGAAGTTTATAATTAATAAAATCAACTTCAATAAAACATTAACTCAGCAAGTGTTCAATGTGTCCTCCATTATTATCAATGACCAATTGTAGCCTCGTGCGCCACTGGCGAATTGCTGTAGAAATAGTGTCCTGATCGAGTTCATTCCATGATGTCAAAGCGTATTTTCGAAGTTGATTGATATCTTGAATATTTCGCCTGTAAACTTTGTCAACTAAATGTTCCCATTGAAGTAGGCAAGTGGATTTAAATCTGGACTATTTGGTGGCCAGTTTTCTGGCGGGATGAAATCGGGGCATTGTCTTTGCGAGTATGCAGTGATGTACCGGGACCGATGACATGGAGCGCAGTCTTGCCAAAACACATAATTCTCACCGTAACTTTCAATTTCAGGCAACATCTTACTCAAAATATCGTCACAGTGATGTTTTTAATAAATTTTCACACTTCTATCGACGAAAACAATAGATGTTTTTCATAAACGAGATACACCAACAGAAACCATCACAGACTGACTGAAGTGATGTTTCTCTCGAAGGAGGTTGCTTTATGAAATGTCTCGTTTTTCTTGTTTTTCCTTACGCTATCGTACACTCTATTGTTTTGTGTATATCGAGGCCATTCAAGAGAGAAAATCTTTTTATCCGTAAATCAAGTGATAAACACGTCGTTATTTCATGTAAAACAGCGAAGCCGTCAGCAACATTGTACACCTTTTACTTTGGACTGTTCAGATATACGATATACTTGAAATCACTTAAATGTTTTTAGACCAAGGTCTCTTTTTTCATTTCGATGTATTGAACCTTTTTTTAATACCGATGCGATGAGCATTTCTCCGTACACTCAGACTTGAACGGGAGTTGTCTTCTTGACTGCAAATAAGTTCACTTAACAGAGTTACTGTTTGCCGGAGTCCTTCGCTCGCTGCCAAATCCAAACTGATTGCCGTGACGGCAATATCGTCTAGGCCTAGGCGTATTTCATTTATTAGCCTGCCTAGTCTAGACCTCTACAACCCATAACAATGCACCAACTAGCCAAACTTACACCTACCCTGAATCGACGAATGATCCCAAAGTTGACCATAAATTTAGCAATTTTTTCTACTTTCGTATTTGTCAACTTCATTTTGTAACAACTGTTGTTCAAGCTGAATTTGTAAAAAAGACTATTTATATGATTTAAATAAACTACCTCCCATTTTAAGGACAATATAAAAGGTTTAATATGATTTCTGTTTCATTTAGTTATACTTGAAATTGGGGTTTTGTTGGCTCTCTCTCTCTCTCTCTCTCTCTCTCTCTCTCTCTCTCGAGAGAGAGAGAGAGAGAGAGAGAGAGAGAGAATGTGCTCCTGTTCCGAGTAAACAATTGGCGGAAGTTTTTATCACGATTCATTCTAAAAATACGACGCTCGTGTGAGAAACCATCAAGCAATTTTTTCTCTTGGAGGTCAAATCCCCCTTCCCTAATATTCACCTTTTTTGACCTTATCGTAAAAATAATCCTTTTTGACTTAAAGGTCAAAGTGTGAAAGAATTCCAGTAATCACTTCTTATTTCCATAATTTCACATTTTTGTCCGCTCATTTTTGGCGATTCAATTTCGCTTTTTCTTCTCCTTTTTAAGGCTTCGCACCCCCTCCCCCCTCACACACCCCACAACCCTTTTCGTCCAAAATTATTAAAAAAAAATTCTGCTCTGGGGATGAAGGCGACCTGAGAGTGCATAAACCAATTAAGAATATTATCAGTCTCATAAATTTCGTTTTAGAACATTGCACATTGCGAAGACGTCCTCCCATTTTCTATCTCTAAAATAATTTGACTTTAATTGTTGCAATAAACTTTCACTTGGTTTAAATTTGTGATAAAAATGAAAAACTTTGTGAATTATTTTCTGTTCTTTTTTTTCTTTTTTCCCACCCATTCACCGACTGATTTTCTTCTGGAACTGAAAAGAAATAAACTAATTCACTTCAGAACAGAATTTTTTCTTTTTTGTCCAAAAGTTGAAGTTACCCTTCAAGTTGAAGTTATACAAAAGAAAACTTGCAACATTTATCACAATTGGAAAATGAACTTTTCTTCAAGATTGTTTGCGACTCACACATTTGTGGTTACGCTTCCTATTGACTAAATAAAGTAAAAAATTATCTATATGTCTATAAATATCTATCTATCGATGTATTTTTCTTTCTATCTCTCCATAGACTTACGAGACAGAGACCTAAAAGGTGAGAATGTTCTTTCATCTACGTGGTGATGAATATTAGCAATGGTGTGTGACCCTTTAAAAAGCAACACAGTTGATTAGCCCCCCCCACAAAGAGTGTCTTTTCAAGCCCCCGACGTGTTGTTGTTTTTTTCCTTTTTTGTGAATAAGAAACAGCAGTTCCTGACGAGAGAAATCGTAATTTTGGTCTTACGTTTCGAAACTCCTTTACAGACGTTTTCAGATATTAAATTTAACGAATTCTTCGTTGTCTCTCTTTCTTGTTAAGAATTTAATTCGTGGTTTAATACATGAAAATTGGGTCGGTAATTGGATTTCATTCACGCTCTCATCTGAGACCGCTTTCCACCAATCTAATTACGACTAAAGAATACCTCACCAATTCACACATCACCATTTCAACCAGAATATATACAGATATACAGTATATACAGTATATGCAGAGAGAGAGAGAAAGAGAGAGAGAGAGAGAGAGAGAGAGAGAGAGAGAGAGAGAGAACACGCACATATCAAAATTAACACTCCAAATCTGGCCTAAATATTTTACTGTTTCGGGAACCCCTACATTTTTTAAGTAAATTTTGCCTTCAGCTTAAAACGAGAAGGTTGAAAAATAAATATTAATTAAAACGTTTAATTGTTTAAATGCCCAAAAATATAATCTATTAATGAATTAAAACTTTTATTTTTATTGATGTATTTTATATTTATAAAGCAATTAGAATTCGTTTATAATTAATTGAGTGTTTTTTTTTAATGTTTACAAATCTCTTCGTCATTATTATTTTTATTTTTTTTTTAACATTTGAGATAAAAGGAAGTTCAAACAAAGATTAAAAATTAAAACAAATGCCAATAAATTATTTATTTATGTTTTCCGAGATTCATTCTCGGATCAAATCAAAATTTGTCGCAGTTTCGAAACGATATGAAAATGTTTGGTCAAATTTGGTTCGGCGTTTCGGTGTGATCACTATACAACTTCTCGTTCTGAAGGATGTAGTCAGGTTATTGAGGATGTAGTTATTAAAGATTTATTGCTTTGCGTGAATAACAAACAACTTTTTCAGAATATATGGAATAAAGAGAACTTACACACACACACACACACACACACACACACACATACATCATATATACATATATATACAGGGTGGGCCGAAAGTCTGGATCCATAGGAAAATATTTATTTTAATACATAAATTACAACAAATGGTAAATACTTAAAATGAATATCAACTTTAACTCGTAAATGCGTATCCGTGATACTGTACAGTGGTTCGTACTCCAGTATAAACAACAAATTATAACAAATGCTCAAATTGGCGGCCTCTGACATCGAGACACTTAGGGATGGAATTTATGATTTTTAATAATTCTTCGAATTGACGTTCTCGAGATGCGTGTTTCATTTGATAATCTTCTTGTTGACTTTACTGGACTATTCGTTAAAGTTTCACATACCATTGCAGAGGTATTTTCATCAGTTGCAGTTTTTGGACAACCAGAACGCCGTCGATCATGTACACTTCCTGTTTCTTTGAAACGTTTAAACAACTTGCCAACAGTCGCATGTGTTACTGGATGCTTATCAGGATGATTTCTATTGAATTCGGTAGCAACTTCTGTGTGTGTAGCGCCCTGTCTTGCGTACATGAGCACAAGTTCTACCCGGTCTTCTGTTGTTAGATTCGAAGCCATTTCTGGGCTGAAATAAAAAAGTATTTGAGTATTTATACTGGAGTACGAACTACTGTACAGTATCACGGATACGCATTTACGAGTTAAAGTTGATATTCATTTTAAGTATTTACCATTTGTTGTAATTTATGTATTAAAATAAATATTTTCCTATGGATCCAGACTTTCGGCCCACCCTGTATATACATTCTAACTGCAAACACGCAGTATAATTAACGTAAAGAACGACGCTTGTATAGGAAAATATTCCGCGCAAGATGAGAGAGAGAGAACGAAACAAATGAAAAAATGAGGTAACCACCCGGGAATCGAACCCGGGATCTTCCGATTGCCGGTCAGATATGATAACCATTACACCACGGGCCTCACCAGATCATTTTTTCATTTGTTTCGTTCTCTCTCTCTCATCTTGCGCGGAATATTCTCCTATACAAGCGTCGTTCTTTACGTTAATTATACTGCGTGTTTGCAGTTAGAATGTATATAATGTACGGCATGCGGGAGGTGCCCCCTTGGGGCATTGGTTTCTGCGCGTATGTAGAAGAATTACGGCATTTGATCTGGTGAGGCCCGTGGTGTAATGGTTATCATATCTGACCGGCAATCGGAAGATCCCGGGTTCGATTCCCGGGTGGTTACCTCATTTTTTCATTTGTTTCGTTCTCTCTCTCTCAGCTTGCTTGCGCGGAATATTCTCCTATACAAGCGTCGTTCTTTACGTTATATATATATATATATATATATATATATATATATATATATATATATATGGTTATTACAAAGTCCCTATACAACTTTACAACTTTGCTTCTATCTTGTGTACATCAAAAGTTATCAAAGTTTAAACTGTAACTGGCACTTAAAAGTATAATTATTGAAGTTTTAACACACTACATTACAAATTTTTAGTCCTCAACATAACCGCCATGTTTCGCGATAAATCGTTCAATCCGATTTTCCAAAGATCTGAAAACATTCTCCAGTTGCTGCTGAGTGATTTCATGAATTGCATTTGTGACCCTGGTCATAAGTTCATCCACCACAATTCCCACATTTCGGGGGTGGGTGGGCAAAGAAACCTCATGAAGTCTGGCAACACAAAGGAGATCCACCAAATATCAATATCTGGTGCGCTGTCAGAAAGTCCCCTGTATTATTGGTCTTTTCATTTTTGAAGAACAACAGTCATTAGTGAACGTTACCTTGCAATGTTGTAGAATTTCTTTATCCCTGAACGAAGACAATTAAATCTGTCAGATAGCACCTTCTTTCAGGAAGACAATTCTCCCTGCCATTATGCTTTGAATGTGCGATAGTTCTTGAATAAAGCCTTCAATAAAGTGGATCGGTAGTTGTGGACCAATTGCTTGGCCACCTCGTTAATTGACCCGTCCCCATTGGACTACTTTCTGTGGGGCCATATCAAAAGTGTTGTTTACTCATCAAAACCACATTCTTCTGATGAACGTATGTTCAGGATCAGAAATACTATTCATGAAATCACTCAACAGCAAATGGTTAAAATCTTCAATATTTATACTTTCATATGCCATTTACAGTTTGTTTCCGGCATCTGTACATCTAAAGTTATTAAATTTTAAAGTTGCACAAGGACTTTGCAATCACCCTATATATATATATATATACACACACTCCAGGCTTCAATCTTGTCTTTCAAAGAAATAATTTTTATACAATAAGAGTAACAATAAAAAAAAATTAAAAAAACGCCAAAGCAGAAGTAGGAAAAACCTTGAAAACGACATTGGAAACCCCCCCAAAACTTCAGAAATTGGAAACCAGCGAAGGTGAAGATTCTGTTTACTTACTTAGAAGAGGAAGAAGAGAAAGGAAAAAAAAAGGAAGAGAGAGAGAGTGATAAGAGGAAAGAAGAGAAAGTTTTGTCGGGGAAAAATCCCTTTTTCGAAAAAAAAAAGTCTTTTGTAACTTTAAATTTTTCTTTTTCCTTTTTAGATAAAGTTCAAAAAGACAAGAAATTTGACAAACCTTTCGCAACACGACAGCAGACCTTAACACCTTTCTTTATATATATATATATATATAAAGAGATAGATAGATAGGATGATGAAGAAACGAAAAGCTTTAGCCATGTCATCTTAAAGCTGCTTAGCGTTTCAGAATGAAAATGCTTCCATCATCGGTTCGCGTTGAACTGAAAATAACGATTTTAATTCACAGTAAAATAACTTTAAAAAAAAAAAAAAAAACAGTTAATAACGTCTGTAAAACCTTAAAATGGATTCGCTGTTTAACGATTTGGTTTTCATTCTGATTTTGTCGAAATGAAATTTGAGAACAGATTTTCGCTTTGAAGAAGTTACGATCAAAGGCGAAAATATCTAATACAGAATCACTTTCGTTACAGTATTTACTTCCCAATTTTCGCTTATTGCCGGAAGTTTGTTCCGAAACGAGACTTAACATTAGAGTAAGGATAAAAAACGTTACTTCACTGCTGGATAAACAAACTTCTTAACAAGCAAACATATATATATATATATATATATATATATATATATATATATATATATATATATCATCAGTAAAAACAATATAACCTTAATTGAACTATTGATATTTATTTAATGTGTCCTTTAAGCCTTTGGCTTTACTGGGCTCTCAACTTAATTAAAGGGTAAAACATATTACTTGAAAGGTAGAGTATATGTAATTAATATTTAAATTTAAAACGGTGTAAATTGTGCAACTAAATTCATTAGTAACAGAATGTAAACAGAATGTAAACAGAATGTATGAAGGAAACAGTATTTAACAAATAAGTAAGTACAATAAGTTAAAGATAATAGAGGGGGCGTTCCAACCCTAGTTTGTAGGGGCTGGGGAGGTTGGGGGAAGCACGGCAGTTACCCTATCAAACCCTTTTTAGCAACAAGCGTTTTTAATTAGATTTGACAACGCTAATTTTGCTCTCTGGTGTTGTTCCACTTTTTGGTGGGGTGCTGATGGGTGTTCTCCCGCTCCGTCTATCTTTTTTTCATTTTGTGTTCTTGTTTTCGTTATTCTTTACGCATACGCTCATTATACATATATATTATATATAATAATTATATGTACCTATTATATTATTCATAATAATTATATTATATATACTCATATATAAATTATATATACTGTATAAAACTATATGATGCAAGCCGCAAACGCACAAGGAAAAATGAAAAGCGTTTCTAAGTACTTTTCTATATTCAACAGTACACGTCGTCAGGGAGTTTATTTCACGCTTTTAATTGTGAAATTCCTTATATATATATATATATATTATATATATATATATTATATATATATATATTATATATATATATATATTATATATTATTATATATATATATATATGATGAATAAAACCACGAAGGAAAGGAAACACAAAAAGGTTCCTTTTACATAGGTCAGACGGGAAAGGATTTGCACACACGTATAAAACAGCATCAATATTCCGTTAGAACAGGACAGTTGTCCAGTGCTCTTTTTGTCCATTTGTCAGAGTTATCCCACTGTATTGATTGGAATAATGCTTCAGTTTTATTTCACTCTAGCAACATTGTTAATAGAAATATTCTTGAGTCTGCCATTATCCAACTTTCAAATAACTTCAACATAAGCAAAGGTCTTTTTCAACTCGATCCTGTTGTTTTGAATTCCTTCAAAACAGATTTAGATAAAAAGGGTAGGACGCTAAATCTTTGGTAAACTTGTATGCTACTTTATTAACTTTTAATCTTCATTTTATTTTTATATATATCGAAACTTGACTATAAAAGGCAAAGTGTTAAAACCCGGGCAGATTTCCAGTATAAATTTGTATTTTTATAATTCATTTGATCTTGTGCTAAAAATCGATATTTTTCCTTACAAATCTGTATGCCTCTTTGTTAATCCTTTAATTTTTAATTTTTATTTTTACTTCTCCGTTTATTGCATATATATATATATATATATATGTGTGTGTGTGTAGATATGTATGTATATATATATATATATATATATATGTTTGTGTGTATGTATGTTATTTATTTATTTATTTATTTTTTTCTTTCTGTAACCTATATATAGGCCGTAACCTTTTATGTACTTCAGTGTTCCTGAGGATGTCATTAGACGAAAGCGCTTGAGCACCTTTTTGTGTTTCCTTTCCTTCGTGGTTTTATTCATCATAAATAAATATTTTTCACGTGTTACTTTCGTGAAATAATTTTCATATATATATATATATATATATATATATATGGGAATCGTATATAACATAAAAAATTGAAATTGAAATTTGTCCTGTATCTCTTTGTGAGAATCGTAATAAGAGTCGTGGAATGGGATAAGCGCAAAAGAGATGCAAAAAAGAGAGAAGTGGAGCAGAAATAAGGTATGGAGATGTGTAGATTCAATCGAAATGACATGTGATGATTGATTATAGTGTAAAAGACTGCATTTTAATCTCAAATTCTGACTGCAGTTTTGTTGAATTCACAAATTTGGCGAAATGTAAACAAATCGTTTTGTTCTCTGTTCAAACAATGAATCATGGAAACGTTAATTGCATTTACTTATTAATTACACCAAACTACTCTTTATCGTTATATTTTAAACGAACCAAAGATTATGTTCAAAAATTCTGAATCTCATTTTTGCTAAAACTGAATCAATAAATAATGTTGCTTCAAAATAAATTTGGTTTAGTTTAACGATTTACCGCCGAATGTGACGAATTAGTAACGTTCCAATTATATGCATTCGAAACTTAATCGTACAAAAAATTCCGGCCTTAAAGGGTTAAACAAATATAAGATTTTCTTTACTTGGAATTGGACTTGATTTTATGTCAGGAATTAGAGAGTAATTAATTACACATAAATATGATGTGAACGTGTTTTACTCTAAATCAAATTTATTTTTAAGTAATAAGAAATATGTTGTTAATATTTAACAAAAATTAGACTCATAATAACTTTGAATACTTTGTTTAGCTATAATCCTAACAAATGTTATGTTTGAATTACTAAGTTTTTTTTTAGCGTATTGGCATATTTATTTTAGACAAACTCCTTGCCCTTCATCAGATTAGAATGCAATATATATATATATATATATATATATATATATATTTCAACTGCAAAGAACACGCAGTATAATTAACGTAAAGAACGACGCTTGTATAGGAGAAAATTCCGCGCAAGATGAGGAGGGAGAACGAACAAATGAAAAAATGAGGTAACCACCCGGGAATCGAACCCGGGATCTTCCGATTGCCGGTCAGATATGATAACCACTACACCATGGTCCTCACTCGATCAGAAGTCGTAATTCTCCTACATACGCGCAGAAACCAATGCCCCGAGGGGGGCACCTCCCGCATGCCGCACCTATATATATATATATATATATATATATATATATATATATATATATAAACACACACACACCCTGACCCTTATTTTGTTTTTTAAAAAATAGCAAAACAAAAACAAACAAAAAAAAATTTTCCGAACCTCAAAAATTTTCTGCCAAATTTTGACCAACCTCCCTCCCCTCCCCATCCCCCATCCCCCCCATGCAAAATTTTGTTGCTTTTATTCCCCTAAATATAAATAAACAAATAGATAAAGCAGAAATACTGCAAATAAATGTTTTCTACATGCAGTATTTTTAAGGAAATTACATATAGTAACAGCATTACACGACGTGTGTATATACTTTATACAGAATATATATATATATATATAGCATTTGTATTCGCAAATTATGTGTCCTACTCTTTCAACCACCCCAACCCCCAACCCCCATAATGCGTTTTTATATTCATTTCTTTTCTATGAAAGAAATGAGAAGTAAATTTTTGTTGCAAAGAAATGCAAGAACCTTTTTCACTGACTGTTCTCCTTATACAGGGTGATTCATATGTCTTGCCTAAAAACAAATTAGCGATAAAATAAATACTTTTGTGGAGGATTTTCTAATTACCCTTATATGTATCTCAAAATTATTAAAACGAGGCAAATTTTACGGGAAAAACGTGCGCTGCAATTGCTGCAAACAAGAGGAGCTGCTTCTTTATCTGTCAGCATTAAGGGTGTTTATAAAAAGTTAGATGAATGTATGACTGAAGCCTATATAATGAAAGTCAATAATATAAAAAGTGAAGTGTATCACCGAAAGTTTCGTTCAAGCTGGTGGCACTACTAGGCCTGGCCTGATGGAGGAGCGAGTTGCTTTCTTGCACACCCGATTCATCTGGTACCGTCCTAAGCCAGGCATCTAGTCTTCTTTTGAAGATTTCAACTTTGTCCCCTGTGACGTTCCTGAAGTCCTTTGGAAGCTAATTAAAAAGTCTTGGACTCCTGACAATCAAGCTATTTTCCTTCAGTGCTGAGGGTGTCCCTTGTCGGGCCTTTAGTTTGGGAACACTACACATTTTACCTTTCCTCTACTGCTTTGTCTTAATTTGTGGTACTGAAAGCTGATTCATATTGAGCTCTCAATATCTCAGATATTTGTTTTAGGTCATCAGTTAGCTCATTATTTTCTTTCCTTAAGGGTGTGATAGGGCCCGCGTATTTGTTTTTCTTTTCGCGAAGCTATAGAAGTATTTTGGGTTAGATTTTATTGTGTTCACCTCATCTTCCTCTTCCGTCTCTGAATGATCCTTAATTAGGGCTTATATTTCCCTGTCTGTACTCTCCAGTTTTACTTGTATCACTTTTTCTTGTGTTGTTATTTGTACAATTAATTAACTTCGTAGCTACTCTCCTTCTTTTGAGAAATAGTATTCGTTTTGTCCTTCGAAATAGTTCCTCTTTCCCTTTGGTTGTACTTTCGGAACATATTTTCTAAGATTTCCATCGTCTTTTTTTTCCAAGGTTATTTCTTCGGTTGTTTTATCCTCTAAGACTGTTTTCCACTCTATTTGTGCCATATAGGATCTGATTTCTTCTCAATTTATAGTCTTAGAGTTTAGATTAAAAATCTCAAATTTGCTTCTTTCTTCACTAAAGTATTTTCTTTTAGCGTTCTCGCCATATTAGTTGATATCTCGATAATGTTGTAGTCTGAGATATTTGTTGGTGTTATTTTTATATTATTGATTAAATTGGTATTATTGGTGTTATTCGTGGAAGCATTTATTTTTCTGGTGTTACCTGTTATCTCCTGCGTTAACATAAATTCATTTGTTAGAACTAGCAACAGTTTTGCTTGCTCCAGGTCTTCTCATGTGCCTCCCCTTGTCCTGATGTATATATACACTTCTTCTCAGTCTTTTGTATTTTACAAATGAGAAATTAAAATCACTGCAGAGTATTCTACTGGGGGATGGGTTGTTTAAGGACTTTATTAGGTTTCTGATGTCGGAATTTTGCAGTTGGAGTGTTCGGAGGTCTATAGATGACCCACGTAAGCTCTATGCACTGTTTGGTTTACTTTGGTTTGGTTTACTTAAGGGCCAAATTAAATAAATTAAATAGTCAAGCTTCACAATTATTTATATTATTGTGAATTGTAAGACCACTGTATTTATTTTATTATTATTAATATTAATGAGGTTATTCAATATATATATATATATATATATATATATATATATATATATTTTAGAAAAAGAGAATTTTCGGAGGAAGTTCACGTTCCCTGATTAAAAAAAATGCTACGTTTATTTTTTAAAAATGGTTTCACATTTTTCCTCGAGGGTGACATGGACCTTAAGATATACAGTGTATATATATATATATATATATATATATATATATCGGGTGGCCACAAAAAAACTTTACTTAATTCAAAGTTTAATAACTGCAACAATTCAAAACTTATGCGATTGAGCTTTGGAACACATTAACAGATGGTTATAATCTATAATTGCTGGAATTTTCAAATATGTAGGTTCTATAGTTTTGTTACAGTGAACAATTTAAAAGCATATGTCTAAAAATAGCATGCCGAAGAAAATGAATTTGAACTTAACAAAATTTACTTAAACAAATGGTCAATGTGACCACCTCCCTGTTGGTAAACTGCCCTCAATCGCTTCTTCCACGAGGAGATGCACTTTCGAACCTCATCTAAGGTGATATCCTCCCATGCTCTACTGATTTTCTCCTTAAGTTCATCTTCGGTGAATTTGTCTTTCTGGCTGCCGTAAACCTTCACTATGAGGGAATCCCATACTGAATAGTCCATCGGATTACAGTCGGGAGACTGAGGCGGACTTCGCCACTGAGGCGGATGAAATTAGGGGTCTCTTGCTCTAGATGATTTTGGGTCGCTCGGCTTGTATGGGCGGGTGCCCCATCTTGCTGGAAAATGTAGGCCTCATCAGGATACAGCTGACGACAATCAGGAAGTAACCCATTATCTAACAGGTTGATGTAGCGCTCAGAGTTAACTTTAGTTTCGTTTGTGGCAATAAAATGAATTCGTGTTTTCCCCTTCCATGAAATTCTCGCCGATACCATTACTTTTCTGCTGAATCGTGAGGTTTCATGATAAAGCCTGGAGGGAGGAATGTCCTTTTTCCTTGAACCATAAACCCTGTCATTTTGCCTGTTTTTGGCCACCTCCAACGTGAAATCCTTTTCGTCTGTAAACACAACTTTTGCTCGTCTTCAGCTGAGTAGCGTTCATATAGGGATTTACAGCGGGTCTTTCTACGCTGTCTTACATTCTGATCACGCCGAGAAACTCGAATTCTCTTGTAGGCCTTCAATTTCAAACGTTTTACAATCCCTTGTACAGAGGAGCGAGAAATCCCAAGGTCGAACGCAATCTGTCTCTGGGAGCGATGAGTTCCTGGTGTATTCTCCTGGGATTGAATCAGTTCCTCCACGGCAGCCTTATTTTCTTCTGTTGAAACACTTTTGGGCCTGCCGCTGCCGGGTTTTTCTAGCTGTTGATCCAGTATCCTTTATCTTTCTTATTAAGTTATAAACACTTTGACGAGTCCAGTTCTTTGCGGGGAATTCTCGGACAATCCTATTTCCATTCCAACCTTTTTCCTTGACACATGCTTCTATGATGGCTTTATCACTTTTACTTAACGTCATGCTGGCGGGGTTTTAGCGGAAAAATAAAAGAAAGCAAATTCACATTAGGTTTAGCCTACGCCAGCGCGCGTGTCATACTACGCTACATTAGGTTTAGCCTACGCTAGCGCACGTACGTGTCAGATGCACACCAGGCATGCTATTTTTAGACATATGCTTTTAAATTGTTCACTGTAACAAAACTATAGAACCTACATATTTGAAAATTCCAGCAATTATAGATTATATGCATTTGTTAATGTGTGCAAAATCTCAATCGCATAAATTTTGAATTGTTGCAGTTATTAAACTTTCAATTAAGTAAAGTTTTTTTGTGGCCACCCGATATATATATATATATATATTATATATATATATATATATATATATATATATATATACACCTTTGGTTAGCTTCCGCCCGAATTGTTAATTCTGACGAAGGTCAAGCTTTACACTCCATCTTAGACCCACAGTTTAACGTGGAATCCGAACCACGCCCCACCAGCAGTCCAGCGTCTTAACCACTAGGCCACCCAGGGTACCCATTTATTTTTATTGTGTGGAAGGATGAACAGCTGGGTTTTGCTGCGCGCCGGCTGCCGTCACCGGGTCTCGATCCGACCGCTAACCACTACACCACCGAGGCGCTTATATATAACATATATATAACAGTATTATTATATATAATATATATATATTATTATTATTTTTTATTTAGGTCTTTTTTGAAGAAAATGTTAAGTGGCAGATCCGTCTGATAAAATCAAGCGAAAATCAAAAAAGTTTTGATGGCTTCGCTTCTCTTTCAAAACTGGACGCTGGCCACCATAAAGAAAGAAATCAGACGAATGTGGAGAATGCATTTTGGCACAGTAGTTACGAGAGAATGGAAACTTATAAATCATTTTATGCTTCATAATAAAAAGTCTACAACGAAAACTGTGTGAAGTATTAGGCTTGCTTACAATAATATATTAGGGTGGAAAATTTAACTCTTTATGGACTGAGGATACTTTTTCCGAAAGGCGGGACGTAAGCCGTTTTATGTGCAGCAAAAAGCTTGTCAATGTAGACTAAGAATACGAGTATGGAACAAATATATTGAAAAGAAACTGGTTAATCTCTAAGCCAGGGGTTCCCAACCCTGTGCCCGCGAGCACCATGGTGCCCACCGACCCTTTTGCGTGTGCCCACCACTGACTGACTACGATTGATAAGTTTTTTATTTAAATTTTTAATAAAATGTTAAGTATGTTACATATTTTAAATATTTAGTTACTAAATATTTAAAATATGTAACATACTTAACATTTTATTAAATTTTAGTAGTTAATTACAGAAACAGATGCTCATTTTTTGAAAATAATTATTTCTTTATAAATAAATTAAGTTATCGTTTTGATAATTTTTCTAAGATTCTTAGTTTAGCCCATCCTGTTTTTTTTTTGTGTATTATGTTCATTATTTTATATAGGAATTAAATTTTTTTTTGTGTATTATGTTCATTTAATTTTACATAGGAATTAAATGTTTTTTTTTGTGTATTATGTTCATTATTTTACATATGAATTAAAAGTTTTTTGTGTATTATGTTCATTATTTTATATAGGAATTAAATGTTTTTTTGGTGTATTATGTTTCATTATTTTACATAGGAATTAAATGTTTTTTTTTTGTGATTATGTTCATTATTTTACATATGATTAAATGGTTTTTTTTGTGTATTATGTTCATTATTAAGTCCAACTATAATTTGCTTGAAAAAGTAAATGGTGCCCGCCACACTACCGGTAGTCCTGAATGTGCTCTTCGGCACAAAAAGGTTGGGGACCCCTGCTCTAACTATGACGCCATACCAGTGAATGGATGGTCACTATATGTAAAATTGTAATTATAATGTTTCCTTTAAGTATTGAATTAATGATAGCTCTTGGTTTTACGGAGTACCTAAATGGCTAAAACAGGGATGGGCCAACTTCTTTATGCTCGCTGGCCAGTTTCTTACCTATCTTTGGGGCCAAACTTACGACCGGGTAAAGTAACTTCAGAATATTTGCTTAAAATAATTTTTATTCCTATTGTCTGCATTCTATACGATAGACTCATTACTTGGCGTTTTTTTTGTTTACACATTTTTGTTGGTTTGTTTTGGTCATTGTTTCATTTTCTGTTAAAATTTGCCAGTTTTGCCAAAAAAATCTGATAAAAAAAAAAAAACGGGGGCCGGATAAAATACCTTCGCGGGCCACTGCTTGGCCTATATTGGCTAAAGTGTTGCAGTTACAGTGTTTGCTAAGCAGATAGGGGAATTGTACAAAATACCCCTTGGGCGTTTGAAGACAATGGAGGTTTGGCTTAAGGAGCACCCGAGATATTTGTAGTTGCAGGATGTAAATTACATTTTGAAACTTGGAATACAGGTTCGCCGCCATATTGGAATCATGCAAATGAAAAGAAGTCTCTTTTCTCCCGTCTCAATTCTCCCCTGTAATTAACATAAACGTTTATTTAAAGACCTACTTCTTGTGTTTGAAGATTAATACAATGCATCGTACAATAATAATTACTGAGGAGGACCAAAAACTGGCACAGCGCTCATGCCAACTAATGTGCACCATTGCTGTAACTATTGTATTATTATTATCAACATCATCGGGATTCGAGCCCCCGACGCCAGTCTTCGCTTCGATTATACGGAAACGGTGTTGCTACGGACACTGGTCAGAGTATCATATTGTGACAGTATCGATGTTCTGTGAATACACTGAAAATAATGTTTTTATGAAGACTTTGCGATCGGAACAATCATGGAGAAACATATTAGATAGATACATTTTAATTTAAAATAAATACAGATATAGAATAAATATACGATGGGTAACTATTATATTTGTGACCAACTTCACATTTGAGATGTTATTTTCACAGTCAAAGTAAAGGAAAATTTAAATTTCGAGATATCGCCATAAAATATTATTATTTTTAACGGTCTCTCACGCCGTGATTTAAAAACTTGGAACGTTGTTCAAATTCATGGTTACCAACCTATCGGAGAGTAAATACCAAGTTTTATAAGATACACGTTTTCTTTTACAAAAAGGGAAAATTATTTGTTATGATTTTTTTCATTTAATGATAGAATCCACATTATATTTTTTATGAAAGGATCATTTAATAATGACGAGATTTTTATTACTAAAAACAGTTTCGACATATATTCTATTTATCGATCAGGTAGACTCCAAATGAGCGAGCGGGTTAAGTGTGGTAAAAAATACACAGATAAGAGATGGAGTTATATTCTGTTACGTTTCGGCCCAAATCTTGCTCACACGGAATGACCCAAATACTTAATATGATTTAAGGAAATCACGAATAAAAATCGAACTTTCCTGAGGAAATATGAAAAAAATCATGATTTTTACAATTTAAATATTTTTAAATATCATAACCATAAAAATCTTGTCTTTTAAATACCAATTTAACCAAAGTAAAAAACAAAAATCAACTCTACAAAGTTTTTATGACCAACTATAACCGTTAGTAAAAGGGTAAAAGTGAATTTTTATACATATTTCCAAATGTCATTTTCTTTGAGAAAATTTCATGAGAGACTCAATTATTTATTAATTTTTTTTAATCGTTAAACGATAGTTCGTTTTGTAATTTTTAATTGTTTTAGGTTTTTCTTTGTTTATCATTTACTTCTTTATTTTCACATTTTGCTTTAATTATGATTAAATTCTGTCTTTGTTTCTTGTTAATTTCCTTTAGAAAAAGTCTCGAATTTTGGTACAATTCCTTAATTTACGAATGTAAAGTTTTAATAGCTGCAGAAATTATTTCAAAGCATTTTCACTGTTTTAACATAAAGGATTTTAATGAGTTAAAATCTTTTGTTTTAAATCTCATTTTCGGACGATGATAATGTGCGTTAAATAAAGTTAAAATAACATTTAAATTAATCTTTTTAACTTTATAAAATTCACCTCTCCATCTTTGAATGCTTCGAAGGACCTTTTGGGAAAAAGGAACAAGTACTTTATTAAGTTGAACTCAAAGTAAATGTACTCCATTAATGAAAAAAAAATACAATTCATTAAAAGATTATTATCACTTTCTGCACAAGTACAACACACGCACACACACGCACAGACACACGCAACATATATATATATATATATATATATAAAAAATTAAATTTGTGCGTTTCATTTTATATTTTTCTGCTTCGTTTTATTTACTTTAATGCGACTACATTTTATTCTTTTATTTCTAGGAATAACCAATCTATCTCTCTCTTCTCTCTCTCTCTTCCAGTTATATCACAAGCATTTTCAAGGACTACGAACTCTTTATATAAACTTATCTTCATTCCGGTTTCAAAACAAACCTGTCGTTTTTTTAACCGGATTCCAAATTTTTCATTTTCGTGTTTATACTTATCAAGATCCGCTTTTTATGAATCAGTAAATTTGACGCCTAAACCCCAATTTTTATGGACTGAAATATCCTAAGACTTACGAAGACTGATTGTGGCTACCAAAAAGTAAACATTTACGAACAACAGTGAACTTGTGTGAAGTGATTCATGGAAAAGTTATACTTCACCAAAAAGTCATCACTGCAAAATCCAAGTCTGTTCACGTCATTTTAGACATTTAACGAATTTTTATTATGGAAACGCGGTCTAGTTACAAACATCTATAAATAAAGGATCATCAATGATAACAAAGAAAGTTCCCTTTTTCAAAGGTCCTAATGTTCATACAAATAATGGGGTAGTACCTCTGTAGTAAAACCTCACTAATTCTTCCACTCTTCTTTCCGATATTACTCGTATTTTATAATAACTTTTCGGATACAGTCATATAAAATCGATTTTTACTCATATATTCACATACTGTAACTATCTTCTCACACCTTTGGTAATCGTCTTTTGTTTTCAGATGATGTACTGACCTGTAGTTCTAATTTCAAGTAAAGCTGTAAGCGCCTTCTTTACATAACCTTTTTTGCCATACAAACGAAGTTAAACAAACCCAAACATTATTAATATTATCATTATTATTATTATTATTATTATAATCGTCATTGTCACACCTTCACATTTCACAGTTAAACATCCAAACGACACATCTTTCTCTCCGTTTCCTTTTCACTTCACAACTTTCTTTATTTTACATTTAGGAAAGATTTTCCACAAGAGTCAAACTTCACAGATGATTCCGTTCAAGTAAACTTACTTTTGAAATAAGGACTGCAGTTACTATGCCAACTAACATTTCATATTTACAATATATATTGTCCACTCATCCGAAAATTATTGCTTATATATATATATATATATATATATATATATATATATATATATATTATTAAAATGAATAAACGCATGCATATTACAATTTTTGATGGAATTATCTTTAGAACAACAATTAATTCTCTACGAGGCCTTTTGACCGTATTTTGTACATAATACAATTTTATAGAATTATTTGAATCCTATCTGGCTATTTCACCATTCCAATTATAATGTTTAATACATGCCTTAGTTACATTGTTTACCTACTTCCTTTTGACAGTGGTAATTATTCTCTTGAGAAATTGTACATTATAATCCTGTGCATTTTATATTTCTACCGAATGCGCGGACTCCGTTTTATAACGGTGAATCAAGGACACACTATTTTCGAGCGTTTACCGACACGAACAGAATATACGGAGTGTCTCCGCTTTCTTTATAGGGAAGACTAATTTGCGTTTCAATTTTTTTAACCAGCACATTCGCTTTATGAGTGATTTACGCGTTAGGTCTGTTTTCTATACTTTTGTAGGGAGACCATTTTAGCTTGGCGAGTAATTTACTCAAAATTGGAAGAACGATTTCGCTTCTAAGTGCCACACACGATTTGAATTTTATCATTACGGCACAATATATGTTTTTATATACAGGGTGTCCCGTAAGTCTGGACCCATAGGGAAAAATAATAAAATTACAAAATAGTCCAAAAATTTATTTATAATATATTTTTTTATTATTTTTATTATTATTTTTATTATTTTTTTATTATGATCTTACTCCACTGGAGTTTTATTTGTGGGGCCACTTGAAAGCCAAAGTGTACGAGGTCAAACTTCAGAACATTTTCCACCTTAAAGCACGCATTGTGGAGGCGTGTCAAGAAATTTCTGCGACTGTGATTCAGAAAGTGCTGTCGCAGTGGAGATTGCGTCTTCAACTATGTGTGCGACACAACGGCGGACACTTTGAACAGATTATGTAATAAATTTTTGGACTATTTTGTAATTTTATTATTTTTCCCTATGGGTCCAGACTTACGGGACACCCTGTACTTGAGCAAACTTCCATTAAGAACTCGTTTTTGGTTCGTTCCCTTTGTTTTCATGAACCATTCATTTATACATACATTTCCTTTTGTTTGCATGATAAATTTTGTTTGTAGGTTAATTTATAACCAGCAATTAATTAACCTTATTATATTTTTTCCATACTTAACACCTCCCCCCTGAGAGAGCCCTTGTACGTAGGATAAGGCGAGAGAAGATTGTTCATGCAAACTCCCTTACCAAGCGGTGGTTAGGAACCGTCACGCGATAAGTATCTAGAATTAAATGTCTTAAAACTAGCAAGTCAGATAAACTTTATCCCTTCAATCCTTAATCCTAGAAAATGCATTCGCGATTACATTCAGTTTACAAGGTACATGTAATGTAGATATTTATAAGGTTAACGTAAACTCACTTACCAAACGGCGGTTAGAAACAGTCACGCTATAAGTATATAGAATTAAATGTCTTAAAACTAGCAAGTCGGATAAACTTTGTCCCTTCAATCCTTAATCCTAGACAGTGCATTGGCGATTACATTCAGTTTACAGGGTACATGTACTGTAGAGATTTTATAAGGTTAGAGCGCTAGAGACCACCTTTAGTCTCCGTTTTTATCTTCAATTTTGATAAAATGTTATTGGGTTATGATCGTTATAATTTTATTTAATTAACGGTGATTTTTTGACAATTCCATTTTCTGAATTTGTCCAACAAGAATAAAATCGCTCATAGCTCTTTCTCAATCGTCGCGTAGTCTTCTTGATGTTTCTCCAGCTTAGAGGAAGCATGGCAGATAGGATGGAGGTCCTCCTCCTAACTCATCTGCAAGAGTGTGATCCCACTTCCGTTTCGCTCGCGTCCACTTGGATCTGGAACGGCCTGGAAGTCGAATGTTCGGAAGATCGGAGTCCTCCCTAGGAGTCTCTTAGTCCCCTCAATGCCGGTTGGCACCTTTCGTCCCACTAGAACTTCAGTTTGTTGCTCAGAAGATCGGTCAAAGGAAATTTCATCGTCCCGAAGTTTGAGCAAAGTCATTGCCGAAGTTGGAGCGTCTAGACTTCGACCTATGACGTATTCCAGATTCGACATGAGCTGCTGCTGCCATGGACTCGTGCGATTTGGAAGTTGTTTGATGGGTCGGCTTCTTCTTCAAGCTATACATCATATGCTATGAGAGAAAACGTAGTCGGTAAGTCACTGAATAGGGAGCAATTGATATAACAATTTTGGTGAGCTGTGAGTTTGGGCTTAGGTTTAAATGTCCCAATTTGATTTTCACTTTTTGCGTGGCTGTGTTATTTAACCTTTTTGGCTTAACACTTAATTCACAGTTCAATAATTTCCTCTTTACGAGTATTCCCTTCACTTGCGACATTTAAATTCGCGACTACTTTTATTTTAGTATCGCCATTTTCGACCATAAACGTAGAAATATTGTCCATGCGCTCAGTATCTTTTAAGAGATTAAGGTGACAACAACCTAATTTTTCATCCTTCAGTTAGGAGTTCTAATTTAAGAAATTTTGATCACTGATTTTTGTGTGTCCTCATACGGACCAAAAAATCTAGTGTCCAATAAGTCTTTAGGTTTAGGCACTGGTAGGAACGTCAAAACTTTATCTCCACTTTGTAACTCTCTACAATGAGCATTTTTATCAAAGGTTTCTTTTATTTTCCCCTGAGTTGCCCTTAAGTGGTATTTGACAATTTGATTTGTCCAATAAAGTTTTATTTTTTAAATTCTTGACGTATTTAAGTACGGACAAGTTTTGTTTTTGTTCAGTAGCGGACCCAGGGGTGTTGCCCTAGTTGCCCGGGCAACACCCTTTTTGCCGACTCCAAAATTTTTTATTTGAAATTTCGCGTCCATTTCGTCCATTACACATTTTGACTTCGTGTTCTCGCTGATCACGACCAGCAAAGTGTTGTCTGCTACAAAAGGACCGTGTAAGAAACTACAAGCCAGAGCTATGGACATTATCAGTGCTTATGAACATGTCAGTGACGTTAGACACATGGTTTGTTCGATGAGGCAAGATGTTGACTCGTTCCATGGTGAGTGCTTTGAGGAAGCCACAGACATTGTTCAAACACTCAACTTGGATGTCAAAGCCCCCAGGAGGTGTGGTACACAGACTCTCCGAAACAACGCCCCTGCCAAATCTGTAACGGAGTATTACAAACGCAATGTTACCATCCCACTGCTTGACCATCTAGACCAGCAGCTGAACGAGAGATTCTCTTCAAGCCAGCAAATTGCCATTCATGGAATGCACATTGTGCCTGCAGTTCTTCTGGGGTCTGACACTGACATCAAGGTCTTGACGCAGCAGCTGGTAACATCCTACAGCCATGACCTTCCAGAGCAGCGGTCACTGGAACTTGAACTCAAGATGTGGGAGAGGAAGTGGAAAACTTGGAGAAAGAGGTACCTTCTAGTCCTCGAGATGCATTGCCATTCGCAGATGAGGAATTTTTTCCAAATATCAGAACCATCCTGCGGCTTGTATGTACCATTCCAGTGACCAGCTGTGAGAATGAGCGAAGTTTCAGTGCTTTGCGTCGCCTGAAGACCTGGCTCAGGAGCACCATGACGAATGAACGCCTCAATGGACTTGCCTTGATGAATGTCCACTACAAGATACATATTGACATTTCAAAAGTGATTGATGTGTTTGCCAGGAAGCACAGTAGACGTATGCAATTTGTGGACATTCTATCGGACAAGGAGTAAGGACAATAACCAAGAACTGTGTTGAATAATGGTATGCGATTATGAGCTCCAAGTACATGTTTTTGTATTGACTAGACTAACTAGTCTGTTACCGCCTTTTTCTCAGAAATAATACATGTATGTACTCTATTAATATACATGTATTTTTTTTGTCTATGTGAAAGGATAAGTATTCACTGAACATGTGGCAGATGTCATGATTTTTTCTATAGCTTTATTTCATACATTATACAATGTACATCTTGCATATTTGCTGAGAAGTTGCGATAGGGAAATTACCTGCCTTACCATAGCGGTTTACTGAATACTCTGTTTTTCTTGTATAGTGCCAAATGTTATGCATTTCCTGAAATGGTAGCTGTGATTTATGTCCTAAAGTTAACTGTTTTATTTATTCTTTCCTGTTGGGTAATTTTCAATAATTTCAACTCTTGATGTAAATGTAGCTTTGATTTAATATACATGTATTACAAAGGAATACCATGGTATAATTCTGTTAGAACATCAATATTTATTATGAAAGCAATTTGAGTATTGATTCATTTGAATAAAAATTGAAATGATATTATAAAAAAATACATATACTTAAAGATTGTAAACATTGTAAAGACAAAATTACAACATTGTAAAGATGAGAATATCAATATTTGACTATGGAAGAAGTAAGAGTAATAAATGATGAATGCGATTTAAAGCTCCTTTGTTGTTATAATTCTTCATTAGGAAGGTTATGTCAAATCAGTCTCTTATGACTCATATGTAAAAAAAGGATGACTTGGATTTGGAAAAGCTTTCTTAAGTGCTGAAATAGAAAAAAAAGGCAGATAACAAGTTTATACCCCATTTAAATATTAATTTGTTTTTGACATATGTTACGAAACAAAAATTTTGAGCATGGAACACGTCGCGATTCGGAAAAATGTCGACAGTGGAAATTTGGGCAACACCCAAAAAAAAATCCTGGGTCCGCCACTGTTGTTCCAGCCAGGCTTTACACAAGACCTTAATTGGTTCCTTGACTTCATGACCATAAGTTAACTCAAATGGACTGAGCCGAGGCTTTCTTGTTGCTCTCTTTCGTGAAGAACACAAATATGAAATCCCATTGTTCTATCTTTGTTATTTTTAAAAAAAATCGAAAAACAGTATACCCTCACAGGTTCTTTGTGTCTGATGAAACCCCTTTAATACCCCTTTTGATCGTGGATGATTTTGTATAGAAATTTTTATGGGTTATACCTAGTGTATGTTATATGTTATTCAGTGGTGGCTCGTGACTAAAAATTCTAGGGGTGCTGTCTCTAAGAATGGGTTGAAATAATTACTGAAATAAAAGGATGAGCATTGAGCAATGAATAAAAGTTTCAAAAGTTATTGAAAAAGTTATTCAGTGAGCTCATCCTTATATTGTTCTTGATTATTTCAATTGTAAATAAAAAATTTAGGGGTGCTGCAGTTCCGCAGTGCCTACCGACGAGCCGCCACTGTGTATAACACTCCAGAGGCGAAGTGTTCCCCCTGTCGTTTGTTCCCTAAATTTTTTTAGGTTTATGAGAGTTCTCAGGTTTTCCTGTAAGATCCCCTGTTGTGATGTGGAGTTTTTGGTGTACCTTGAAAGAGTTATTTTTTAAATTTTCCCATCCAATTCGTCACTCTCTCCTACATCATCTTGACGAGTCCCTTCTCAGATGACTCTTTCTGAGAGCTTTCGCTTCTCAGTGGTCCACTTTTGGACCCAGTAAGAACAAAGTTACCTTCTCCAGAGGTCCTTTTGGTTATCCTCCTTCGAGTTTTTGTTCGATTTGGTGACGACCCAATCCTTTTTATCGAGTCCCATTATAGATGACTCCTTTCTGAGAGCTTTTGCTTTTCAGTGGTCCAATTTTGGACTTGGTAACACATAGTTACCCATTTTAGAGGTTTCTTTGTTCCTCCTGTGAGCTTTTTGCTCGATTGGGGGACGACCCAATCCTTTTTATCGAGTCCCATTACGGATGACGCTTTTCTGAGAGCTTTTGCTTCTCAGTGGTCCAATTTTGGACTCGAGTGACAACCTATTCACCTTTCTTTGAGGTCTTTGGGTTGTCCTCACTTGAGCTTTCGCTTCGTTGGGTAATTACCCAAACAATTTGGTTGAGTCCCATTACGGATGACTCGGTTCGAGAACTTTCGCTTCTCGGCGGCACAAATTTGGATCGAGAGACAACTCAGTTTCCTTTCTTTGAGGACTGGTTGCCCTCATTTGAGCTTTCGCTCACTTGGGTAATTACTCAAACAATTTGTCGAGTCCCATTTCGGATGACTCTTGTTGAGGGCTTTTGCCTCTCATTGGTCCCATTTTGGACTGATTGACAACACAATTGGTTACCTTCTCTGGAGGTTCTGAGTTGTCATTTGAGCTTTTGTTCGATTGGGTAATGACCCAATTATTTTTTCCGAGTCTCATTTCGGTTGACTCTGATTGAGAGCTTTCGCTTCTCATTGGTCCAATTTTGGACTGATTGACAACACAACTGGTTACCTTCTCTTGAGGTCTTGAATTGCCATTTGAGCATTTCTCCCGAGTCCCACTTCGGGTGACCCTTTTTCAGAGCTTTCGCTTCTCATTGGTTCAATTTTTAACCGATTGACAACACAGTCTGTTACCTTCTCTGGAGGTCCTGAGTTGTCCTTTGAACTTTCGCTCGATTGGGTAATGACCCAATCATCTCGTCGAGTCCCATCTTGGGGTGACTCTTCATTCGCCCCATCACGTCCTTTTTGTTGACGGTTTTGCTAGCTTTGGCTGCCATTGCTGGGGTTTCGGGAGGTTTTGTTCGGCTTTTATCTATATGGCCTTTGCCGTTTTTCTTTCGTCCTTTGAACCAGCAATTTTTCCGAAGGTAGCCCTTCTTCCTGCAGAAAGTACAGAACCTCCGTTTTTCTTCAGGTTCTTTGCCTGTCTTGTTTTGGTGGTTTTCTTTTCGTCGAAGGTTTGTGTAGAGACCGACCGGAAATTCCTTTCCTCGCCGTTCTCAAACATCATGGAATCGAAACAAAGGCTATAAAACTCAAACACGTGGGCATGAAACAAGCCCACGGCGCAAACATAGATTTTGTGGTATTTCCGAAATAACCACCAGAGGACGTCACCAAGGCCTATAAAATGCGAGTCCTTTCTCAAATCACTCTCACTTGCCATTTTCTCGTTTTTGTCCTTATAGCTCGCTCTCAGCGTCTTCGTCAGTAACACCACTCGTCACACCACCCGCTCTCCGGCCTTCGCCGGAGAGCGGCCCGCTGTTCCCTCAAGGCTCCGGTCGAACATACACGAAGTCTAGCATCAAGTAAGGCCCTCTACAATTTCATCCAGCAAGAAGCAACGTCACTGCTGCAAGATTTCCCGCTGGCCCCTTTTTCAACTAGTCTCAACCGGCCTTCAACATTCATCCTCTCGCCGGTAAGGCCAGTCCGCCTTCAGATCTATGAACATCGAAGCCCAGGTCCATAAACCTTCTTGGAGGTCACAAGCCTCTCTTCTGTTTTCATATTAAGCAACTCTCGCGTAGCCTACATAGTGTAACCTCAGCCTAGCGAATAGGCTACCTTCAAAGTGTCCCAAACAACCGGCAAACTAACTGTCCCATTACGAGTACAGTAGCCTGTTCAATTATTTTACCGTATTCAGTTGTCTTACCGTATTTGTATCCGCTTGTTTATGTGTCCATTTATGTATTTCACTTTTACTTGCCTAATCCGTTTAATGTACCACACCGTACTTTCATTACCTCGGTTATTGTTGGCTTAATTACTTATATTATTGTATGTTCACTGCGGCATAACTCATTAGCCTACCTAAATTCGTGTTTCTTGTCATTATTGTATTTACTTAACACTTATACTGTGTAACCATTCCTTATTGTTAATAAATAATCAGTTATTTGTAATACAGCACAATTACCGTTACAGAATTGTTAAACACTGTGAACAAATAATTCATTAACTTTTCTAATTAAACACAAAACATCAAAGTAATTTCACCTCGTGCCCCGAACTGGTGACCCCTAACTATTCGTTTCAAATTAATACATAAATTATAGTAAGCCTACTTTCTACGCCACTACAAACTGGTGATCCGTAGGCTACTATAAATGTTGCACCTCTACATTTTATTAATCTCTCTTTTTGTAAACATCGCGTGAAATATTTGATTTCTTTTAAAGAATAAATAAATAATGTTTCCAGTAATTTTTACAGCTCCTTTTTTTGTTTGTCACCAAGAAATTTTTATTTATTGAAGTCACCCAAAAACTGTTTGTCACAAACAATTTTTTGTTTACTTCACTCACACTCGAACCTTTGTTCAACGTTGCAATATTAATTTTGTTGATAATGGCTCGTTACGACAAAGTCATTTTTAATGACATTTTAATTATTAAAACATTCACGGAGTGTCCGAGGAATCATGGCAAATGTTATCACGAATTTTGTTTGACGCCTAACTTCAATTAACCACACAAATATTTATATGCTTCCTTCTTTTGTTTTTAACATTTGAATTTAAATGTTGAACGTTCAATAAAATTGTTACGGAAATAGATTTCGAAACATCAGTACAAATGTGGGCGGAGCTTCAATTTGTTTAAATCAGTGTATACGATTTCATTGTTCCACTCTATAATCATGAAAATGTACACAACAAAATTCATATTGTAATTCTAAGTAAAGTAATTATTTTATTCTAAATAAAGTAATTTTTTTTAATGTAAGAAGGAGGGGCCAAGGGCAATGCCCCCGTAAAAGCGCCCTTCCCATAGAAGAAGACGAGAGCCAAAATCAAGGTCAGGAGGGTTTATCGAGATGCCTAGACACTCTGCGTTTGAAAGATGGGAGGTCATAGACAGGAGGAAAGGTGGATTGAGGAAGATTGTTCCATAGTTGACCGATTGAGTAGATGAAAGACTGAAAATACCGATTAACCCTTGCATTAGATAGTTGGACAGAATAGGAATGAGAAAGTGTAGAAAGTCTGGTACTGCGTGCTCTCCTTAAAGGAGGAGGCATGCAGTTAGAGAGTTCAGAAGAGCTGTTTTAGAAAGAGGTGTTTTAGAAAAAGAGTATATGTGATCTTTCCACATTATTATTATTATTATTTTAATATAAACAAAATTTCATTTGTTCCAAACAAAAGTAATCAACTATAAATGTTATTTTGCTTAAAAAACTAAATTTCTCGCGCGCAGCGTTGATTAGATTTGACTGCTTAATTATTTTTATACATAACCGCTATTTGCATTGGATGTTGCGCATCCATTTTCATTATATTGGATTTGTATCTCATTTCAGTTTCATTTTAGGATGACAAATCTGTGAGAAAAGACCATTCTCACAATACTAAAAGGTAAAAAACCTTCCAACGACAGCTCTCTACTTCGATTACGTCATTTTGAACAGAACACTCGGAAAACATTGAAATATGACTGTTGAAATAATTACAAAAATTGAAGCGACATTAGGAGTAATTTCTTCCATATATAAAGAGAAAAGGTCATACACTTATAGTATTGGAAATGTAGGTTATTCCACTCTGCTCTCAGAAGATAATGGGGTCCATCTACAGTACGTGACATTCACTGACCGCCAAAATTAATATCTCCTCTCTTAAACTCTCTAAACCGTTATTTTTATGCTTTTTCCAACCATTTTCTTTCATTAAATTAATTAAAAAGAATAAAAACTTAAAAATAGTGAATTAAAATTTTGGTTTTAAAATTTTAATTTTAATCATTTTTTATTTTATTTCCGACGAAGAAATTAATTTATTCATTTTCACTTTTTGTGAAATGATCTCCTCATCTTCATCTCTCTCCAGAGAATCTCTTCTTCCAAACACACATTCTCATTCTAAATATATATATCTCCAGAGAACGCCTTCCTACACCCACATTCTCCACCATTCTCCACACCATATATATATATTATAGTGTGTGTGTGTATGTGACTATGTGTGTGTGTGTGTGTGTGTGGGTGGAGAGAGAGAGAGAGAGAGAGAGAGAGAGAAAGAGAGAGTGTTTGCAGTAGCGGAACCGCAAAATAACGCGTTTTGTGAGGAAATAAAACGTACAAAGGACGAATTAACTCTTCCCAGTACTTTACGAGGACACTGTGCAATAAACCAGAATCGTGTAACATTCAATAGTAACCTCTCTCTCTCTCTCTCTGTCTCTCTCTCTCATGTAACAATGGGTCCCATATAAATGGAAGGGAACAAGAGAAGCCTATTAAAGATATAAAACAGAGTAAATAAAACCGAATAAAGACACTAAAAACAAATAAAGAAAATAAAAGAAAATATCTCTTCCCAGGAACTGAAACAATTTCTTTTCTTTTGTCTTTTGTCACTTATGAAGAAAAATTATTCTGAATACTTTCTTGTTCTTATTTTTATGTAATAATTGTCTTCATTTCTTTGTTCCTGTCTACTTCCTCGACAAAATTCCTTCCTCAAATGTTTTACACACAATATATATATATATATATATATATATAATATGCGCCTCGGTGGTGTAGTGGTTAGCGTCGCTGACTACGAATCCATCGGCCCCGAGTTCGAGACCCGGTGACGGCAGCCGGCGCGCACCAAAATCCAGCTGTTCATCCTTCCACATAATAAAGAAAGTTGTTGGTAGATAAGTGGGTACCCTGGGTGGCCTAGTCGTTAATACGCTAGGGTGCTGGTGGGGCGTGGTTCGGATTCTACGTTAAACTGTAGGTTTAAGGTGGAATGAAAAGCTTGACCTTCGTCAGAATGAACAATTCAGGCGGAGCGCCTCGGTGGTGCAGTGGTTAGCATCGCTGACTACGAATCTACCGGTCCCGGGCTCGATTCCAGAAAAAATAGGTTCTTAGGTAAATGGGTATCCTAGCTACTCTGGTGGTTAAGACGCTGGATTGCTGATTTGTAGGTTGTGAGATTGAGTCCAGGCAAGGGCTTTGTAATTTCTGACCACCCGTTGTGGTTCGTGGTTCGGATTCCACCAGTGACGTAGGACTCGAGACCGGTCTGGTTTTTTTCTAGTCTCGGTCTCGGTCTCGGGTGCTTAGGTCTCGGCTTCGGTCTCGGCCATAGTGGTTTTGACTACATCACAGCTGAGTATGTTGATGTTCCTCATGTGCACCGAACATTTATCTCGTTTTAAAAAGGCAGTTAACTGCTGAAAAATGTCACAAACTATGAATTTGTGAATAAATTATGAGTAAATTTTGCAAATGTCACTTGATAACCTCTTTAGAATCTTTATTCCTCAATGTGAAATACAGAGCTTAGGGATAGGAATTACACAATATTGAATTTCGGTCAGTTTCAGTTTCGGTCTCGCTCTCGGTCCCGAGACCGGTCTCGAGACCTTTTTCTGGTCTTGGTCTCGGTGCTTAGGTCTCGATCTCTCTCTCTTGGTTTCGGCCATGGTGGTCTCGATTACATCACTGGATTCCACATTAAGCCGCAGGTCCAAAGTGAAGCAACGAGCTTGACCTTCGTCAGAATGAACAATTCGGGCGGGATCAAAATCAAGGTTACGGGAGTGAAATGAATGAATGAAAACATATATGTAATATCTTTCTTAGTGATCAACAGTTCAACCGAACGTTTCAGTACTTACTGTTCCTAACTTCAATGCTTTTTCACCTATTAAAATCAAATAGAATCAACGAACTATAAAGATATTGAAAAATATTGTATCGTCGTTGATACACAACTTGTGACAAGGCCCGCTGAAGATGGAAAGAGTAAGTATCGAAACGTTTGGGTGAAATGATAGAAGTAACAAATGAATGAAGGGTTAATAACGTTTCCAGCATCCAAATTTGTAAGCTTTAATTTATTTAGATTGAATGCATTTATTTTTATTGGAAAGAAACACAAAAATTCTCGTTTTTTGTTGTCAAATTTCTACTATTTTCTTTTATGATTTTGAAGGGTAACTATTTGGAATATTTGGAAGAAAAATTAGGTGAACATTATTGACGAGTATTCCACTGTTTCTACATATAATCAAAGGTGGGCAGGACCGAGTTCCAAAAGGACCGAATTCCAGGAACTCGGTCCTTTTTAAGGACCGTGAGCGGGAAAGTCGGTCCTTTTCTCAGTGAGGACCGAAATGAGGAGCGACGGTCCATTTTTGAGCAATTCCGGACGGTCTTTTTTAGTGATTTTAGTGTGTTTAGTGATTATTTGAAGTTCTAAAGAAGATGCTAGTCTTGAAATGCTAGTCTTCTTGAAGGGAAACTCAAGCATTTAACTTAATAACTTTTTTCATCATTTATGTATTGTATTAATTATAATTTACGTTAATAAAATTAAAGATTTCCGGTGTCTTTAATTTCATTTTTCATTTTAATAAAATTTTTCACTTATATTATATATAAGGACCGAGGACCGAGTCGTTCCTAGGTCCTATCTTCAGAAAGGACCGTGACCGGGACCGTCGGTCCAGTTTGAGGCAAGGACCGGGACCGGGACCGTCGGTCCTTTTTGAGGCCCGGGTACCCACCTTTGCATATAATGTTTTTATTTCCTTGCTGAGAAATTATTTTATATAAGTACAGTTATATATAGGGTGTTTCACAACCGGTCTGCCATACTTTGGGGGTGATTTGGAGGGGGGGGGTGATATCGAGTAAAAAAGTTAATACAACATAGGTACTATTTCCAACCGTTGCGGAGCTACGGACGTTTTAAGATACATGGGAAAAAAAACGAGAGTATTAATCTGATATATTTATTGCTACATTTTATGAGATACATTGATCGTGCTGGTCCAATATCGTGGACCCCGAGATCTCCGGACCTAACCCCGTTAGATTTCTCTTTATGGGGCCTTATGAAAGAGATGGTCTACAAGACCAAAGTACAAACGAGAGAGGAACTCTTGCGTCGGATTATGGAAGCCGCTGTTTACATACGAGAACACCTCGAAATGATTCAATGGGCAGTTGATTCTTGTTTGGAACGAGCAAGGCTGCGCATGAAAACCGAGGCGGACATTTTGAACATTTATAAGGTGTATCTCATAAAATGTAGCAAAAAATACATCAGATTAATACTCTCGTTTATTTTTTCCGTGCACCTTAAAACGTCCGTAGCCCCTCAACGGTTGGAAATAGCACCTATGTTGTATTAACATTTTTACTTGATATCACCCCCTTAAATCATCCCCTAAAGTATGGCAGACTGGGTGTGAAAACCCCGTATATATATATATATATATATATATAATATATATATATATATATATATATATATATATTAGGGTGGCTCTTATCCATATGGTGGAATTTCAGAACAGAGCAATGTTACGTCTGACCCCGCCAAATGGTTCCTTTTATGAAAAAGTATCCTATGTGAAATTTGAATAGATGTTAATATTTAGAGGTGGCTCAAACCGTCAAAATTTGTACACTCTAGCACCCCTCCAGACATAGGCCTAGTGTGTTGGCCGTTTAAGTTATTTGTCTAGGAAATTAAGTATATTTGTTCCATGACTCCTTTTATTGCATTATTATAAAGAAAGATCATTGTACAAAGATGTAATTACCTAATTTCAAAACAGTGTAGAAGGGACACTTGGTTATAACAGAATCACACATCACGACTTCATCAGCAGCATTGATTTCTTCGCGTTAGGAAAGTTTGCCCGGCTCTGCTCGATAACTTGGAGGGCATATTGCAGCTGCTCTTCATTTCGAAATCGCCCTGACCGCGTCGCGTCTTGTATCAGGGCAACGCCTCGCTCTGCATGGTCGTTGGTCGTTGCTAAAGAGCCGACGATTGCCTGGGCAGCCTTGAAGTCATCCCTGTCATTCCATGTACCAGGGTCTTCGTTCAGGAATGTATCCGGCATGCCTAGCGTTGCGAACAGTTTTCTGCTTTCCTTTGACACAAAACTGGCGAGCGTTTTCTGTTCCACCGTCGCCAGATCCACGAACGCCCGTTTTGGTGGGTCGTCCTCTCCTTCCTTCTCTGTTGAAATTTTCAGAATGGCCTGCTTTGTGGTTGAATCCACCTCTGGATCAAAGAGGCTTAGAAGAATCAAATCCTCCGACAGGTACCATAGGTGGCCGGTCAACTTGCGTGATGTAGCTGCACTGATGTTTCGTTGAGGGTATGTGTGAAGCTGCTGAAGAAGTTGGAGATCGTTTCTAGCTGCGGTGGAAACAAGAGGTGCCAGAAACCAGGCCTTGAGGTAAACCTTTGCAAGAAAGATGTTAAAATCTCTCAGTCCCTTAGCTTCCCTCGCTGTCAGATGAAACTGAGACCGAAACATCCAAACTTTGAGCGAGCAAGATGCATAGGCCCAGGAGCTCGAAACGTCTTCCCACGTGAAGGTGTGCTTCCGAGGAAGCTCAGCATAAGGTTGAGTAGCTCGCGATAGTTATCTCGAGGTTGGTGTTCCAACAGCTGCTGCTCACTGAACGCAATGACCTCGTTCCGGATATCGGCGAGCTCTAATGCAGCGAAGTCGTCCGAGAAGGCGTCCTCGTACCTTTCTTGGTCAATGGATGGCCATTGTGCTTGAAACCGCTTAAACAAGAGGATTTCCGGTGCACTGTTGGGGCCCAAGCAAGCTTGAAAGGCGGCGGCCAAGACCAACTCCAGGATATGGTGTCGACAGGCAAAATGCAGAAGACGCCGGCCCAGTAGGAGCTCAAGAATTAAGCAGGTTCCTGACGAGCGACCGGTGTTGGAGTTAGTTGTGTCAAAGCACATGGCACGGATAAAGTTTTCTAGCCCCCACTGGCGAATGGCGTTGTACACAGCTTGGGCCATAGCTTGGTCGGTCCCATTGGGTATCTTCGGAATCTCCAGCAGCTTCTTCTCTCCCATTGTCGAGACTAGAATAGCCAGCCTATCCACCTTCATGTTCCCTGTGAGATTAGGCATGAGCTTGCTATCCCAGTGGACTGTAAGGGGTGTTGTTGACGTTGACGTTGGATGGTCGACCTGTTCAGAGCAAGCTCTTGTGGGTCTTGTCCAAGGGCTCTGGAGGCCTCGAAGATGATCATCATAGTAGCTCTGTCACTTAAACCATTTCGATGAAGCATAGCGGCCAGTTGGGGTGAAATGACAGGTTTGCGTCCTCGTTTTCGTGGCGGAGAGGCACTACCTGCACTACTTGTGCTGGGACCTGGTTCTTGATACAGATCTTCTTCTGAGTCAGTGCTGCTCTTCAGCTCCGTTTTTCACACCAAGGCTTCTTTGTCAAGTTGTGATCGATGACGTCTCCTCATCAGTTTTTCTTCCTTCTCCTTCTGCTTCTGCTATTGTTGGAGCAGCACCTTGTCAACTCCCCCAAGGGAGCCAGGTCGTCCCTTCTTCCGCTGAGATTCAAGGAAAAGCTTGTCTTCTTGATTCTTGATGAGCTCCATGGCATAAGCGTGTGCTACGTCAAAAAGTTCCTCAACTTTGGCTAAGAACGTGGCTTCATTAGCTTGTTGGGTGTGGGTTCGACGGCTTTTGTTGTTCTTCAGCCCCTTCCACTCGAAGAAGAGTTGCTCAAGCTTTTTGATCGAATCCTGGCTATGTTTGGTTGGGATTGTGACACGAGACCAGAACTCTTCGACTCGCTCGATGGTCCGAGTTGCTGCTGTTCGGATTTTTTCTTTGAGAACAATATGGCGATGCAAGAAGTGGCCAAGAACTTGCTTTCCCGAAGGGAGTTTACTTCCTTCGATCCCGTCTGCGGGGCTAACCAGAAAATCGTGGGAGCGCGTTGCCATCGTGCATAAAACCTGTAAGCAAAGTAAAGGAAGCAGATCATCGAGGTCACAAATAAGGGACAAACTTTGAAGCCCTTGAGCCACCCCTAAATATTATTCAATCTGGCTCATATTTGACTCATCTTAGTTTTTACCAAAATGGAACCACCTGAGAAGATCAGAGGTAGAACTTTCCAAAATGTAAAAATAAGGGCTACCGTAATATATATATATATATATATATATATATATATATATATATATATATATATATATATATATATATATACACACACACACACACCTTTCAACCTTTCATATGTTCCGCGCGATGATTCCTCATTTCACGAAGGTCAAGCTTGTCGCCCTTCCTCTCGAGTTGGCCTGGTGAAGTAGTGAGTTGGTTTCTTGCACTCTCCACCTCACATAGCCAGATACGCCCGGCTCAGAACAATCCCCGATGAGCCGGGGATTGTTCTGAGCCAGGCGTCTAATCTTCTTTTGAAGATGTCCACTGTAACCCCACTCGTGTTCCTTAGGTCTTTGGGCAACTGATTAAACAGTTTTGGTCCTCTCACAACAAAACTATTTTCTTTCAGGTTAAGGATGTTTCCTGTTTCGCCTCTAATTTGGGAACATGACACAGTCTTCCTTTTCTACTTTCCACTGTTGTTTGGGGAGTTACAGGGTTCAGAGTAAGATTAGGGACTAGTTTCTCCATTATTTTCCAAATGTAAATAATGGTGTATCTCTCTCTCCTCCGTTCCAATGAATATAGGTTTAATTCGCGTAACCTTTCCCAGTAATTTAGTTCTTTGCACCCCTTGATCTTGGCTGTGAAGCTTCTCTGAATCCCTTCTAGTTGTTTAATGTCTTCTTTTTTATATGGGCATGTTAGGACCGAGCAGTATTCCAATTTGGGTATGATCAGTGTTTTCAGTAGAGGAATCATTATATTCCTATCCCTTCGTTTAAAGGTTCTCAGTATCTGCTCAGTTACTCTCTTCGTTCTGTTTACTGCTATTTTATTTTGTGTTTCAAATTTCGCATCATCAGTCATTACAACCCTATAAATCTTTTGCTTTAGAATTTCTCTGAATTTCCTGTCCATTTGGGGTATAATATTCCATGGATTTTAGGTCTCTTTTTCGTACCGTAACAGCTGAAATTTCTCAGTGTTAAACTTCATATTGTTGTCTTCCGTCTACTTGTAGATTCTGTTCATGTCTGTTTGTAGAGATCCTATATCTTCTGGGTTTCTTATTTTTCTACTGATCTTTGTATCATCGGCAAAGGATGTTACTGTGCTGTCTTGGTAACGTCCTCATCTATGTCAGTTAGCATGATTATGAAGAGTAGTGGAACTAATACTGTTCCTTGTGGTACTGAGCTGTGGACCTCGGATTCTGATGAAGATGTTCCGTGTACTGTAATGACTTGCCGCCGCTCACTAAGGAAATTATATATCCATTTTCCTACTTTTCCTGTTATTCCCATATACTTCAGTTTATGTATTATGATTCCATGGTCACACTTGTCGAACGCTTTGGCAAAGTCTGTGTATATTACATCATAGTTTTCATTACTTTCCAGTGCATCAATAATGTTGTTGTAGTGTTCCATTAGTTGTGATAGACATGATCTGCCTGACTGAAACCCATGTTGGTTATCATTGAATTTTTTCTGAGTTTCCAAAAAGCCATAGATTTTCTGTCTAACTATTCTTTCAAATATTTTAGTGAGATGAGATGTAAGCGACACTGGCCTATAGTTTTTGGCCTCGGATCGATCTCCTTTATATACTGGGTCTATGTTCGTGCTCTTCAGGATGTCTGGTATTTTTCGCGTGTCTAGTGATCGTCTCCATATCAATATAGGGCTCAGCGATTGCATTCTTGCAGTTTTTGATCAGTGTGGCATTCCATTTGTCTGGTCCTGCCGCTGAGTGTGCTTTTAGTTTCCCTATAGCTTGTGTAATATCATTTGTCGTAAAGTCGAAGTCCGTTATACTTTCCCCTTGTAGTTCTTCTTCAAAGAATGGGTTTCTATCGCATATCAGTTTGTCAGTTTTTGGGATACTGAAAGATGATTCGTACTGAGTTCTTAATATTTCGGATACTTCTGTTAGATCATCAGATAAAGCACTGTCTTCGTTTTTCAAAGGTCTGATAGTCGCATGGTTTTTCGACTTCCTTTTTGCAAAATTATAGAAGTACTTTGAATTAACCTTTATCGTTTCTATAGCATTGTCTTCTTCTTTTCTGTATGCTTCTCAATTAGTTCCTGTATGACGCAATCGATACTCTGCAGTTTATCATTTAATATTTTTCTGATGTTATCTTTACAGTTACTTAATTTTGCAGTCACTCTTTTTTTCTTTCGGAACAATGCCCTCTTTTGTCTCTCGAACCTGCTTCTCTTTTCCCTTTGTTGTATTTTTGGGACATGTCTTTCCACAATTTCCAGCATCTTCACCTCTACGGCCGTTAGCATCTCTTCCATTGTCTTGGGCTCGAAGATGGATTTCCAATCTATTACTTCCATGCTGGATGCAACATCTTCCCAGTTTATAGCTTTGGAGTGAAAATTTAAAAAATCGAATTTGCGTCTTTCTGTGTTCGTGTTCTTTCCTTTCCTGTTGCTTTTATGTTGGTTATTATTTCAATAATGTTGTGATCCGATATTATAGTTGAGGATATTTCTACATTATCAGTTAGGTTGCTGTTGTTTGTGAACACCAAATCTAGGCAGTTGTTTTTCTTGTGTTTTCTGTTATTTCTTGTGTTAACATAAATTCATCAGCCAGAGCTAGTAGCATTTTCACTTGCTCCTGGTCTTCCCGTGTGCCCCCCTTGTCGTGGTGTACACATATATTTTTTCCTATCCTTTTATATTTCATGAATGGAAAATTAAAATCACCACAGAGAAAAATATTCGGGGTTGGAGAGTGTAGATCTTTTACCCAGTTTCTTACCTCTGTAATGGAATCAGAAAATTTTGAGGTTGGCGTGTTTGGGGGTCTGTAGTTTACAATTAGCACCATATTTAATTTTTCAACTTTTGCTGCTACACATTCTACGTAGCTGTTTGAGGTACTTATAGTCATTTCTGCCATATGCCTTTCGCGTGTGTAAATAGCACATCCTCCTTTACGTCTCACTGTTCTGTCGGCTCGGAGGATGTTATATTTGTCAATTTGTATTTCTTTTTTATCAATACAGAACTCACAGTTTTCACAGTTCGCCTGGCAGTCCTTTAGATGAGTTTCCATGAGGCATGCAAAGTCTGCTCCGGTTTCTTGCATGAGTCCTTTCAGGTATAAAATTTTGTCCGGGGAATGATTTGATTTAAGGCCCTGAATGTTGGCTAGGATTATTTTTATTTTTTCTCTATCATTTTCACATACATTCGATTCGTTTTCCAATAGTGGTGCCGGTTTCGTTGTCTTGTGGTCCTCCGAGAATTTGCCTCTCTTTATCTTTGTCGGTACCTGTTGTCCCGATAACGCATGAAGTGGCTTTGTGCGTGCCTTCTGTCCGGCTCTCGGATTCCTATATTTGTCAGCTGACTTTGTATTTGCTGGATGGTATTTAGCAGCTGAATTGTGTTGGCTACGTCTAAAAAATTGGTAGCCCTCTTTGATGTTCGTTTTTCCTGTTCACCTGTTGCGTTCCTTTGAGGGTGGTGGTAACGGCATTTTTGTCCGTATTTGCACCTCCCATATCTTGCATAGGTGTTGCAGACAGTAATGTGGTGGAACTTGCACTTTTTTTCAAATTTGCAATATCCTCTTGTATAATGTTGTTACATAATGTGGGATGTGCATAAATGCATTGCCCGTCCAGATATCTGCAGTACCCTTTTGCGTAGTATTTACAAACGGTATTTTCTACGCTTCTAATTCTTGTTATCTGATTATCTTCTACGTTCTTAATTTTAATATTATCATTATTTTTCTTTGGCTCTTTATTTCCTACGTTTTTATTTTTTATCTCTTTATTATTTTGTTCGTTGGGCAGTTTCACTACCTCGCAACTTTTACCTGTCTCTTTTCTTTCATCTATGTCTTCAGTCTATATTATTGTTATTCATTATTATATTGTTATTTGTTATTTCGTCTTCTCTCTCATCCACCTGAATTGTCAGTAGGACATTTCCAGACTTTTGTTTCCCCATTTTACCCTCCTTTTCTGTAAACACCTGAATCCGCTTTCTCCATTTCTTTAAATACCGCGAAGGAGTTTACAGTCTGCGTACATGCGGCACACAGAAATGTGACTCCTGCGATCTGTTTAGCGTTCGAGACGAGGGATATTTTCCTATCATCACAATTCATGCAGATGAAGTCGTGCAGTTTTTGACAGAAATCGCATCTTATTGCTGCCTTCTCAGTTGTTTCCAGATTACACAAATTGCAGATTAAGTGAGAATTTGGACCCATGGTCATTGGTCATGCTATTCATTAATTATCGTAAAAAGAAATACACACACACAAATTATTTATTTATTCATTTATTTTTTCCCCCTTTCTTTGTCTTTCCTTTCCTTTCGATGGTCGCGAGGGTTTTCTGACCTTTGCGTTTTATGACCTTTTTCCTGCCTTGTTTAAAAAATTTCTCGAATGCCAACCGTATTACGGTGATATATATATATATTTATATATAATATATATATAATATATATACTGTATACACACACACACACACACACACACACACGTGTGTGTGTGTTCCAGTTCTTGAATTAATACTTTTTGGCCGGAACTGGAATTGGAACTGGAATCGATTCCAATAGTGAAAATGAAATCGGAAATGCAAATGAAGTCGAAAAACTTTTGTACTGTAAAAAAGAAGTAAAATATTAACAAAACATTTATATTTTTAACTTTTCTGAAAATGTATTTCAGGTTTTAGATATGCATCCATAAATATACATGAGAGAGAGAGAGAGAGAGAGAGAGAGAGAGAGAGAGAGAGAGAGAAGTGGGTTTGGGAATGAAGATATACCTGAAAGGGTGTATGTAAAAGATGTTCGATGATTGAGTGGAAGTATGTCAGATCATGTGAGTGTAGTGTGTAGTGTATAGTGTTAAGTTAGTTGGTGTTAAGTATGAAAGAAAGAAAGACACTGTACAAACACAGAGAATAAAAGTTGAAAGGTTGAATTACAAAATTGGAATGAGGTGGCAACAGAGTAGAGAGGAAGAGCAGAACAAGTCGTTGGAGAGACAATGATGATGAGCAAATGGATTTCCAGCATGTGTGAAATGTGTATAAAGAATGTTTAGTGACGACAGCATCGGATGCACGTCAGTGTGTACGAAATGGAATGAAGAGGAAGACGACTGCGAGGTGGAAAGATAAGGTGAAGAATGCAGAGAAAGAAAAGAAGAGCGTCTTAGAAAGAATGTTTTCAAAACACAGAATAGCAGTAATAAAAAATGAGGATAAACTAAGTTGTAAAAAGAGTGCAAAGGAAGTGTTAAGCGAAGGGTAAAAAGAGGAATAATGAGAGAAGATGAAGACTTGGGAAGGAAGATGAGTAAAAAATTGACGTGAGTAGAGTTATTTTGTAAAGAAATGAGGCAGTCTAAAGGTCAATCTGGTGAAATAAATGACAATATGAATGATCGAGATGGTAATGTTACAGTGCAACATGACAAATACACCAAAGATTTAAAGTGTATTTTAGTGAGTTGGTGGGTGAGGTACAGTAATTGGAAGCAAACGCGGATGCAGTTCGTTTTGTGGTGCATGTTGAAGTGTATACCAGGGGGTGAAAGACATTACCTTAGAGAAGTTGAAAGAGCAGAATGCAAGCTAAACAAAGGAAAATCAGCAGGAATTGACGAGGTATCTACTGAAATGATAAAATGCGGAGGTAGAACGGTGTTTTAGTGACTGTGAAAGATGTCATAAAGTGTCCCGAAGGGCGTGCGTTCCAAGTGACTGAACAAAAGCTGTAATTGTACCACTGGATAAAGATCAAGGTGAAAAAAAGTGTTTGCAAAAATTACAGTAGCAAAAATATCCCGCGTTTTGACGAAAATATCACGACTTAACCTAACCAATCGTCAAGAGCGTACAGTTGACCTAACCCTAACCGGGCATTCAAATTTTATCCTATGTAAATAATGGTTCTATTTATTATATGTTTGCAATAAATAATAAATTTGTTGTTATCGTTTTTTATCTTATTTTGGTTAATTTGCAGAGTTTAAACTTTGTGGGGGATATAGTTGAAAAGATCAACATTTGGGGTGGTGATTGTTGAAAAAGAGTATGTTGGGGGGGGGGAGAAATAGTTTAAAAGATCCACCATTTCTAACCAAAGTAAAATTATCATTAGTAGAGTTATTTCTATTTGATTGCAGTTCATCGGCAATTTTAGCTACATTTGCGTTAAATTTTTGTACCTAATCCTCATCCATCTTAATACGATTGTTTAATTTACTCACGGAATTCGAAGATGCGTTAAGCTCAATGCCTTTTAAATTGGAGTCCCGACAAAAGCCCCCTAGGACAAAAGCCACTGGACAAAAGCCCCTCAGTTAAAGTGCAAAGTAGGACAAAAGCCTCCATTTTTTATATTATTGTTCGTGTGCTATGAAGAAATCCTAAACAAATATTATAATCTTTGTCTATGTTGATTCACTCTAGTTGATCACTGTTTTGTCTACCTGAATGGTTAGGTTAGGTTAGGTTAGGTTAGGTTAGGAACGTGCCACAAAAGAGCATCAACAGCGTTTGAAGAACCTATATCTGGACTATGTGAATGAGAGGAAGACCTTGGAGGAATTTCTGAATGGTGTAGGTCACAGCATTAGGTGGAAGTAAAATGAACTTTAAATGAACCTTAACACTTAATGAACTTTTTAATATTGTGCTTTATGTGTTTCATTTTCCCTAGATATGGTATGATGTTCCTTTTATAATGTTCACTTTTATGGTTGTGTAAATAATTTTGTGCTCCTGTAAAATAGTGAGCTATAAATTTATAATGCAAGTGTTAATGTGTGCTACTGTATAATACTTATAAAGCTGACTTTGCCTAGATAAGGCATAATGATCCTTTTATAATGTAATTTTCTATGGTTGTGTAAATATTAGCGTTAATGTGTGCTACTGTATAATACTTATAATGCCTTCCTTATTGCAGTCTTATGATATAATAAATGTAATATTTTAAATGTCAGAGAAGTGTTCATAAACTGTAAATAATAAAGAATAAAAATAATGATTAAAAAAATTCTTATTATTTTTCCGAGGGGGCTTTTGTCCTAGGGGGCTTTTGTCCTACATTCTTTTAAATTATCCTCAACCTTTTTAGTAATTCCTGTAAGATCTTTTTGCACGTCTGCATTAATTTTTTAAATTGCATTATTTTTCTCTCTTTAACTTCTGAAATCGTTAATATATGTAGCTTTAAATTAAAAAATTTACAAACACTATTCCCGTCTATGGGCTCATCCACAAATATATCACGAGTAAATCTGAACCGACATTTTGCACTCGTTTACTTTGTAAACGACACTTTAACAATAAGTTAAAAACTAATAATTATCACATAAGATTTTACGGCTTGAAAACATGAAGCACGACTGTGGCTAAAAAAGATATTATATGGAAATACACACGAAATCTCAATAAAGAATCCCCAAGTATCTTTCAAAATATATAGAATCAAGCAAGAACTCTGATTAGTACGTCTTTTTAGTACAGCTGCGTCCCTGCAGGATCACCTGAAGATCCGTCACCCCAGCCTTTTTTAGTTAGCTTTATAAGGCTAACTAAATATCACGACCTAACCTAACCAATCGTCAAGGGCGTACAGTTGACCTAACGAGTGGTTAGGTTAGGTCGTGATATTTTTGTTAGTTAGTCTTATAAAGTTAACTAAAAAAGGCTGGGGTGACGGATCTTCAGGTGATCCCAGATGCGGAAGGCTGAAAGAGAGAGAGAGGGAGAGGGAGAGGGAGAGTTACAGGCTAATAAAGACCCTATGATCCACTCTAGTCTAGCCCAAGAAGGAAGTAAAAAAGTTAGAAAAAAATGCAAAAGAAAAATCCACTGAAAACTTATACCATGCGTACACTTATAGACGTGTAAAGCTTTCACACAGAAATATTAGTAATAGTAGAGTATACAATAGAACAGACAACACTCTTTCCTTCCTCCTCCAGCTAATGCTGACAGAAAATAGTGGTGAAAGACGATTTATAGGAAAGTAGAAAGAGTATAATGAAAAGAATAGCTTCAAAGTTCACTCACACAATGCGTACACTTATCTCGTGTACCCAATTACGCATTAGATAACAGCGGAAAATAAAGGATAGAATGAATACTAAACTACTAATCTAATCTACGCCATGTATTTTTTTAAGAATTTTTTTTATTTATTTATTATGTACAGTGCTTACAATAAGTCTCGAGCCTCTGTCTCGTCCCAAGCTAGTCTATTAGGTATAAAATGGGCGGTCCTTATGGCAGCGGAGGTGTGTTCGGATTGGTGTACATAATTGCTCTAACCCCATCAATGACGTCCATTATTACGTCACTTCTGCTACATTTTAGTGTTTAAAATACAAATGATTAAGAAGCAGAATGACCAAGTTTCGGGATGTTGGGATGGTTATGGAGCAATCCTAGTCATCATAATATTAGCTGGGCATTACATTATACCGTCTCAATATATACTGTAGACTATAGAGAACGACTAATTCGGCAAATATCCCAAATCATGGCATACCTAAGTTATTTTGACGCAGGTCTAAATTATTTGCTCAAATGCAATGATTGATATTAAGTAATTGTTGGGAATTGTTGTCAATATTGTTGTTTGTGATACATATCCTACGTGAAGAATCTAATGATCAAATTCCTCAGTGAACCTCTCACGCGCTCGCATTTCGAGGAAGTCACGGTCGTCTCACTAATAGATAGTTTATCCATTGTTTTAAGTGGTAACCTATTCCATTTATGAAAGTCATTAGTCTAAAGCAAGACTGGTGGGCCGTGAATCAGAGAAATTTGCATTTGATTTGCTCATCGTAATTATTACGTAATATAGTATACTGTATATAGTAGATATAAAAGTTTATTGGTAGCATATCATATGACAATTCCCATAAACATATGATGGCCTCGATGTTGCCAGTTTTTATTTTTTCCTGAAACTATTACCTTCTCATAGTTTGTTTCAACAATGCATATATTATCATCTCCACGAGCGTAGACTGCAAGAAAAGATTCTAACTAAGGATAAGTAAAGTTCTTTCATGGTCACAATATATACTTTTATAGATGTCAAACATAAAAATATAATAAAATTCTATATTAACATAAATATATATTTGATACACATTTACGTCATGGCTTTAACATCAGTATTTCGTATAGCTTCCTCCGGCATCAATAATTTCTTGCAATCGTTGCGGCATAGAAAAGGCCAGATTGTAGGGAATGTTTGGTGTTCGACGTAAGCTCTCCTAACTATTCCTCGTGTGAGCTAAAAGTGCTTCAAATGTTCTTTCATTGCGTTGCTCCCATTCGTTAATCATTATTGCCCAAAGGTTTTCAATCGGATTCATATCAGGAGAACGTGGTGGCAGAATTAGATTAATAATCTCTGGCTCCCTTTCCTCCTCCCTTCGTAATTCCCCACCCAACCTCGTTTCCTTCGACATAGCAACGCTTACCTCCATCCTCATTCCACTTCCTTCATTAAACCTATTATCGCTTTTACTGTCCCTTCCTTCCATCCTTCAATGCCAGCGTTCTTAAACCTAGCACATAAATTATATAATATGGAATCTAACACCTTAGATCTCTACGCATTCATGTTACTTGAAGACGCCTGTGTCTTAGGGGAATCTAAGTGTTGAGAGTGGGCTTGAGGGGTAGTCGATAGATTATTACAGATGACCTTGAACGCTCCAACTATTTAAAAATGATTATTTATTACGCACATCATATGGCACAATACACACATGAATTTAAGTATCTTACACTATAGGAATGGAATTGAATCCTACCAGAGTTAAAAAGTCGCAAAATATGATAGATTAGTTTGTATTAAGAGGTTACTAAGAGAAAAGGATTTGGGATAGAGCGGAAGGCAGAGAGTATATTTTCTCGAGTTTCGGTTATTATTAACGCTATATGGATACATTGCCATGCGGTGTGATCAGAGAGAGAGAGAGAGAGAGAGAGAGAGCGAGCTTTTAAATCACACCTTTTAAATGGTTTGTGGGTAAGGGCTTCACGTATGTTATTTTAGTCCAGGGTAGTTTATGTGGAGGTGTTAACGTAACTTGCACTTGGGACTGTTAATTGTAAGACAACTACCATAGCTGGGACTGAGACACGTTATCCCCTGCATATTCTATATATATCTATATACAGTATGTCTCTATATATAAATAAATAGAGTGATCGACACAATGATAATGTGGACGTCATTGATGGGGTTAGAGCAATTATGTGCACCAATCCGAACACACCTCCGCTGCCATAAGGACCGCCCATTTTATACCTAACAGACTAGCTTGGGACGAGACAGAGGCGCGAGACTTATTGTAAGCACTGTACAAGAAGTCATCATTTCGTCGTTGCATCATTTCTCCGTAGTTTGCCAAAGCCACCGCACCGAAGATTTACTATCATACATTGCGTCTGATTACCGAGAGAGAGAGAGAGAGAGAGAGAGAGAGAGAGAGAGAGAGAGAGAGAGAGAGAGAGGGGTAAACCTGAATTTGGAAAAAAATGCGGGGCAGCTATTTCATCTAACGTGAGGTGATGACATGGTATTTCAGGATGAATCAGATAATGGATTAAGGAAGCAGCAAAAAGTTTTGTTTACATTTGTAAAAGAAGATTATTAAAAGCGACACACTTGTTTGGCATGATGGTTCACTGTCTAAAGGAAGAAAAGTTGAAGTTGATAATTTAAGAAGCATGATTGGTGTAAAACTGTTTGACCGTTTGAGAAATGAGGATGTTTAGTAAAGATGTGGAGTCAAAAAGACATTGGAGATGAGAAAGAAGGATAGTACGTTACGTTGGTATGAATATGTGAAGAGAATGAGTAATGATAAAATTGTAAAAAAGGTGTATAATAGTGAATGCATAGGTGAGAAGTAGAGGAAGACCGTGTAAAGGATGGAAGAACGCAATTAGTAAGTGTGTGAATAAATGTGGAACTGATAAAAATGTTGGAAAGAGTTAACGAGAAACGGAGCAGAGAGGAATGGAAGCGGTTTGTGAGGTGTGTAAAGAGAGACGTTGTTCTTACGTGACATATCACTGAAGGTATACCCTAACCTTTTCAGGAAAAGTAACAACAGATCTGTTGGGGTTGGGATGGTACTCTATTCCGGGTGTTCACTGTTCATCTCTGTTTACCTTTGAGTATGTAACTGATTCGTGTGTTTTCATTTCCGAATTTCAAGCGTCGTGCCCACCCCACTCGAAATAATAAATGGGTTATTATCTACATATATATATATATATGTAGATATCCGCGCAGTAAAATCCAGCTGTTCATCCTTCCACACAACAAGAAATTGGTTGATAGATAAATGGGTACCGTGGGTAGCCTAGTGGTTAAGACGGTGGACTGCTGGTGGGGCGTGGTTCGGATTCCACATTAAACTGTAGGTCTAAGGTGGGGTGACAACCTTGACCTTCGTCAGAATGAGCAATTCGGGCGGAAGCAAAACCAAGGTTAACCAAGGTTAATATACAAAAATTGGATCTTTTCGGTTTTAGGTCTGGCATTGGATTTTTTTCATATTTTTGGTATAGACGTAGATTTTTATGCTGATTCCATTTCCACAATCCGAAAAGACCCCAAAAATTATTTGCTCATATAAGAAGACAAAGTGGCTTCAGTGTCATCTTTAAAAACAAAGAAAAAGAAAAATTTTTAGCCTTGACAGTTACGTAATACATTTAAACCCAAGTAAGGCTTAAGTTTTAAGTTTATGTTTTATGTTCTATACCTCGGTAACCCTGGTTTTGTTTCCGCCCGAATTGTTTATTCTGACGAGGGTCAAGTAGTAACTTGTTGCTTCACTTTATACCCGCAGCTTAACGTGGAATCTGAACCACGACCCACCACCGGTGGTTAGAAATTACAAAATCCTCGCCCAAGACTCGATCTCATGACCTCCCGATCAGCAGCCCAGCATCTTAACAACTATGTTACCTAGGGTACTCGTTTATCTACCAGCCAATTTTTTTTTGTATGGAAGAACGAGCAGTTGGATGAGCTAAGCGCTGCCTGCCGTCGCCAGAAATCATTAATATTTTAACGAGAATCGTCGCTTTGTTATTACAACATACTTTAATTTAACGCCCTTATATATATATATATATATATATATATATATATATATATATATATATATATATATATATATATATATATATATATGGTCCACCAAAAAAAAATGCGTCCGTACTTTTCCTTTTAAACTCATTAATTTCTTTTAACTTTTGATAAAACTTTAACAAAATAAATTTCTTCAAATTTTTAGCACGTAAACAAAAATAGAATGTAAAGATACCGTAAATACTCAAAATTTCTTTATTATACAACCAAAAATTCCTTTCATATAAAATTGTTATTAAAATGTCAAACTAAAATTACTGTTCAATATGTTTTCCTCCAACTTCTATTACTTTTCGAAGTCTTGGTCTAAATTGATCTACTGCTGAATCAATCTGGTCTTGTGGGAATTCGGCCCATTGTTCAATCAGAACGTCTCTCAGATGGTTAACATTTCTGATTTTCTTACCGTGATAAACTCGTTCTGAGAAGTTTTCCCAGATCCCATAATCAACAGGATTCAAATCAGGACTGTTCGGAGGCCAATTCTCCGGTTCAATAAATTCGTGAACGTGTTCATTTAAATAAGCAACAGTGTCTTTTGCCGTATGTGCCTTTCCTCCATCCTGTTGAAAAACAAAATGACCTCCATTTGCTAGAGCACGTATCTCTGGAATCATGCTTGCTAAAAGAACATTTCGATAATATTCGCCATTAACTTTCATATTCCCTATTAAGCCTGTAATGCTTAATAATTATTTTATCTTCATCAGAGAATGGCATTTGAGGGATATCTACAGTAATTGTTTTTATCTGAAAAAAGAGAAAAATGATTTCAATGTACACTTAGATTTATGGAATTAAAAAATCAAGTTAATATTAAACAACCAAATTTAATCATTCAGTTATAAAAATTGGCTGGCTTATATAAAATTCAATGCTAATTATTGTCTGTAAATTTTGTATAAATTATCCAAACACATTTCGACTTATTAGGTTTTAATCAAGCGCATGTTTTTTTTTGGCGGACCCGTTATATAGGTACTGTATATATATATACACATTATACTGTATACTGTATATATACCTCGTTAACCTCGTTTAAGTTCCGTGTGTTGGTCTCCCTTCACACGAAGGTCAAGCTGGTGGCTCTGCCTCTAGGCCTGGCTTGGTGGAGGAGCGAGTTGCTCTCTTGCGCTCTCCACCACACAGAGCCAAGTATACCCGGCTCATCTGGTACCATCCTGAGTCAGGCATCTATTCTTCTTTTGAAGACTTCAACTTTGATCCCTGTAACGTTTCTGAGGTCCTTTGGAAGCTGGTTAAAAATTATATATATATATATATAATATATATATATATATATATATATATATATATATATATGCGTGTGTAATAAAACACTATAACTTTATTTTATAAAGATTGGTACACGATCATTTTTAGGTATACCTAATGTAAAGTAAATTACTTGGTCCTTCTTTGAGTTAGAGACTCGTTGTTCGTCTCATCCCAAATGCCAAAGAATGTGTTACATTCTTTCAAGACTCATTGAAACATTTTATACGGTATGATATCAAAAAGGAATTTGCCCATTTTTTCCTCTCTCTCTCTCTCTCTCTCTCTCTCTCTCTCTCTCTCTCAAAACATATCCCGGTATATAATCTATTTTTACATTTTTCATAAGACTATATTGAATCCCTATTTTAAGCAAAGGAAACTTTATAGCGAAGATATTTTTAGTTTTGGGTCCAATTTTTTGCCACTGTTTTGAGACGTTTATTTGCGGAGAGACTATTAAAACGTTCATAACTCGATATTGAATATTTGACATTAAAGATAATTAGAAAATATTGAAAGTAACGATCGTTCTTTCGACAAGAAAATACTGCAACAAGACGTTTTATTTTCCTGTAGATACACAGATAGATAGAATTTCTTCAGATAAAATTACTATATTTTAGTTTGCAGGAAATAAAAGCATGAAACTTTCTAAAAAGACGTCATTGTTTTTTACATAAAATTTAAAAATAATTAAAAAGAAAAAGTTGGATTTTTGTGACTTTCTGAAACAAACAAAAATTCATTATTTCATCTAATGATTGTTGACAGTAAATTTACATTTAACTTTACGTGACTGTAATTAATTCATGCTGTAAAATTGTCTCCTTCCTTCACCGGAATACGGCAACAGTCTCTTTGATTACTTTCGTAATTCAAAATAAATTGTAATATTGGTTTCTTGTCAAGAAGGGAGATACTTCCTCTTTCAAAGGAGATTGATTGGTTGCTCAATTTAGCCTCTATCAACCGCGAAGGGCTATTCGGACGGGGTAAAACGCCCTATGAAGAGGAAACCATGATCGAGACAAATAAATTACGAGCGGCAGTCCCGTCACTGCATCCTATTTCTCAGACTGTCTTGGGACAGTTCTTGGCTCGGTTTCAAAGGAGAATCTGAACTCAGTTTGAATTCCACGTCTCTTCGATAGTATAGTGACTTCTTTTTCTTAGTTTTATATCCTTTCCTCCCCTCCGAACTAAAAAGGCCCCCTTCTCCAAATTCTAACGAGGAACACTCTAATTTGCCTTATTCAACCTGTTCTAAAGAGGGGTAACCGCTGTCAATCCTCCAGCTATCGTCCAAATGTTTTGATTTCTTGCCTTGCTAAAGTTTTGACTCTATCCTTAATAGGAAGAGTCTTAAACACCTTTTCTCACAATCTTTTTTCAGATCGTCAGCAATGGACGCTCTACCGGCGATCTTCTTGCATATCTCTCTTACTTTTGGTCATCCTCCTTCCTGGATTTCGGTAAAACCTTTGCTATTGCGCTAGACATAGCAAATCTTTTGATAGAGTCTGGCACAAATCTTTAATTTCGAAACTGCCCTCCTTCGGTTTCTATCCTTCTATCTGTGCCTTCATCTCTAATTTCCTTTCTGGCGGATCTCTAGCTCTTTTCCTTTTATTTATCAATTATCAATGATCTATTAAGTCGCACTTCCTGTCCTATCCACTCCTATGCCGATGATGCCATTCTTCACTTCACCAGCTTCACAAAGCAACCCTCTCTACAATCATTCCATGTTTCGCGTGGGATGACTATGATGCACCTGACCTCTGATCTTCTATTATCTCTGATTGAGTCAGAGAAAACCTTGTGACTTTTAGTGCCTCAAAAACTCATTTTCTTCATCTCTCTACACGTCACAATCTTCCTCACGACTATCCCCTTACCTTCAACAATGCACAACTCAATCCTTCTTCTTCTCTTAACATTCTTGGCGTTTCTCTTTCTCGTGATTTTTCCTGAGAAGATCACATACCCTATACTCTCTTTCTAAAACAGCTTCTGTACCGGCTCCGCAGTTTCTTCAACCCCACTCAGTTGCTGTCTCTGTACAAAGGCGTTGTCCGCCCCTGTATGGAATACGCTTTTCATGTGTTGGTTGGCTCAACCAACACAGCTCTATTTGACAAAGTGGAATCAAAGGCTTTTCGTCTCATCAATTCCCCTCCTCTTATTCACTGTCTTCAATCCCTCTCTCTTCGCCGCACTGTTACCTCACTCTCTCTTTACTATCGCTATTATAACGGACACTGCTCTTCTGAACTCTATAACTGTATGCAACCTCCTTTAAGGAGAGTACGCAGTACCAGATTTTTGACATATTCTCATTCCTTTTCTGTCCAACTCTCTAACGTAAGGGTTAATCGGTATTTTCAATCTTTCATCAACTCACTCGGTCAACTCTGGAACAACACTTCTCAGTCCATCTTTCCCCATGTCAATGACCTCCAATCTTTCAAATGCAGAATGTCAAGGCATCTCGAAAACCTTGGACCTCGATTTCGTCTCTCTTCTTCTTCACAATTCGCTCTTGACCCCTCCTTACTGCATAAAAAAAATGATGAAATATTGCATAAAGGTGAGAATAATTTATAACTTAATATTTATAAAACATGATAACATTTCAATTATATATAACTAAAATAGCCTCTCAAGGACGAAGTAAAGCGTTTGGGTCAATAAAATCTACGGAACGAATCCACCCTAAAATGGTTCAGTATTCATATGGCGCAGAATAAGACAATAAGTAGGAACATAAAATATTACTTATTAGCCTTTCGTCCATTTCCATAAAATAATAAAAGATTTGCGAGTAAAGATTTGTAATCCTGGTCTGGTGTTTCGATATAAATCGATGTTATTACTTGGCAGATGATGTTAGTTTATGTCAGAAAGAGAAAAAAAAGAACCCTTTTGGCTTTGGATTTACGATCCTATTAAATTCCCTAAGACCAATTTATGATCCCATTTTATTTACTCTTTAAAGAAGATTGTTTTTTTCCACAAAAAAAGATTTATTTGCCATTAATAAAAAAACGAATTGAAATGAGGTATAAAAGGTTTTAATTTAAGATGTTAAAAATAAATAATAATTGTAAATTGATGTAAATAAAGAATTTTGTTATGATGTGTTAAAACCTCGTTTCAAATTTAGAAAGAATAAAATAATCTCTCTCTCTCTCTCTCTCTCTCCCTCTCTCTCTCTCTTTATATATATATATATAGAAGAAGCAATAAGTTTCGGTTGAGTGCACGATATATAAATATGAGATCTGAGAGGTTGGTAGAGATGCGGGATGAAAGCCAAGGCCGTAAACACCGCACCAAATTACCGTTAATTCTGTCATGATCACGTATAAATGCCCAGTGGTCATAATTAGTAAATCACGGTTAACTCGATTCACGGTTGAGTGAATCACGGATAACCGCGTGAGTAATATATATATATATATATATATATATATATATATATATATATATATCGTAAAGAACGACGCTGTATAGGAGATATTCCGCGCAAGACGAGAGAGAGAGAACGAAACAAATAAAAAAATGAGGTAACGGAATATCTCCTATACAAGCGTCGTTCTTTACGTTATTTATACTGCGTGTTCTTTGCAGTTGAATATATATATATATATATATATATCTGCTTTTAAGTGTAGAGAAGATGAAAACGTATAAACACGTTAAAGTGCGTTTTGAACAAAGAGGAACAACAAAATGGATGAAAGAATTTATAGAAATTTTTAAGTGTGTAATTTATTGGTTGTAAGTTTTGAGTGGGTTGCCTACACTCCACAAGCAAACTATTCCTCTACGTTCTATTCTTGCCGCTTATAATTCTCCGAACTAGCCCATTGACAAAATTTTCGTCCCTTTACTTTTGAAACTTACAACCAATGATTACACACCTAATTAGTTAGGATATTCAGTCATTCTTTACGAATGTCCTCCTCCGCGAAACTGTTGACTTAATTTTAGATAAACTTTTTCCTGATCGTTCCCTCATTGTCAGTGGATTGGGTTATGACGCTATTAAATCTCTTTTAGAAATTGCAGTACTAGATACGCATTTTATTTTTAATAAAACGCATTATAAGCAGACTGATGGTATGGCTATGGGTTCACCACTTGGATTCACGGTTGCCAATATTTTTACGTGCAATTCGGAAGAAGTTTTCCTAAGTTTTGTCTTGAAGATTTTAAACCTAATCTTTTTACAGACAATAAGTGGACGACACATTCGTCCTTTTTAAAGATAAAAAAAAAATATTCTCCGGTTTTCCTAAATTTTATTAATTCTTTCAATTCTTTCTAATATTGTTTTCGAGAAAGAGAACAAACTTCCACTTTTAGACCTTTCATTTTCTAGACTTTTTAGAAAAAAATGTCAAGAAAATTTTTCTAGACAAAATTCTAAATTTGTAACTCATGATTTTAGGAAATCCACATTTTCCGGACAATGTCTCAATTTTTCAAATTTTTTCCTGCGTAATTTTAAACTTAATTCTTGAAAAACATTAAATTTTCGTGCTTACAAAATCTGTTCGGATTGGCTGACTTTCCACCACGAAATTAAATTACTCGAGGCTTACTTTGTTAATAACAATTATATTACGAGTATAAAGTTGTAAAGTTGTTTAAAAAAATGCGTTAATTCTTTTCTTGATGGAATTTATTGGTCTATCCCTACCCCTTAATTACGATGTACCGAAAAAATACCTTTTATATGTCTGTTTCTTACGTGAGAACCCATTCAACTTTGTTGAAGAAAGAATTAAACAGTGTATTTTTCAAACTTTCTCCGTTCATTAAGTTCACTTTTGCTTCACTAATCTGAAGAAAATTGGAACCTTTTTCCAGTTCATAGACGCCATTCCCGAATTGATTCACTCCAGAGTTGTATATCGTATTAATTGGCCTTGATGTAATCGAGGAACATACGTCGGATCAACTGAACGTATGCTTAAAGTGCGCATCGATTCGCATAGCGGCGTCAGCTACAGATCTGGCTTCCTCTACTTAATGCAAAGGAGAACTCTGCCATTCGGTGTCATACTAATAAATGCCATTACACCATCCAATATAAAGATTTTAAAATTTTAGCTCAAACGAAAGATGAGAAATCCCTCACGACTGTGGGATCACTTTTTATTAAATATACCAATTCTTCCATCAACACAGATTTTTCTCTATCCCCTTCGTACATTGAATAACAAATTTAAACAACCAACTGAACGAAATCATAGATTCCCTACTTGCAACTCATAAATCTTTCATCCATTTTGTTGTTGTTCCTCGCGTTCGTGCGGCCAGTTGTTATTTTCTTTATTCAAACTATGCGTTTTAACTTTTTTTTTTTTTTTAGACATAGTGTGAATTGTTTACAGTATTTTTGTAATTTTAAATTTTTGTAATAAGTTTTTTAATGTGTTTTAAATTTTAAATCCTGAAGACGCAAGATCCTCTTGAAACGTTGCTCAACATACTATATATGCTTCTCCAGGTAGCCAGCCTTTGTCCTTCTTTCCCTTTTGAAAATTAAGCCTCAGGAACGAACCTGTGAATAATTATATATATATATATATATATATATATATATATATATATATATATATATATATATATATTATATATATATATATATATATATATATATATATGTGTGTGTGTGTGTGTGTGTGTGCAACCTTGGTTAACATTGGTTTTGCTTTCACCCGAATTGTCAATTCTGACGAAGGTCAACTCCACCTCATATATGAAAATGAAAATGAATGAAAATGAAAAGGTTTATTGGCAGACTATAGTCCATATGACAAGTATTACTAATACAATGACAGTTCACATACTAAGGATAGAAATATATACAGTTGATTAGAAATAATACAGTAATGTCCAAGTTAAGTGGAGCTACAGACAGACGTTTTCGTACCAAGAATTCCATAACTTAGAGGATAATCGGGTTGGTTGATTTTTTAATTCTTTGCATTAGACTGTATTGAACACGTCTTGTTACCTCCAGGAAGCTCGGGACGTTGCGGGTAAGCAAACATTTGCGAAGCTGAGCATCTCGGGGGTAATTTATGTAAGAGTCTAAAAGACCTGTTGTACAGCAAATTTAGGGTTCTGCCAGAACCTTTCTTATAATTCACCCAGAGTTGCTGTCTGTATATATTATTGCAGAAAGTATGAAAGAGAGTGTCTTTAGCTTCACTTGTACAGAACCGAAAGTTCCTTATAGTCATATTCGCTTTAGCACAAAGGCTTCGAGATTGTTTTCTTATATCCGAGTCATCACTCAAGGAGCTGGTAATAGTTTGACCCAAATACTTAAACTCTTGTACTTCCTCAATTACTTCACCATTCATTTTAAACCTAATATCAGCTGGCTGATTACAGCTTTTAGGATGAAATTGCATAACCTTAGTTTTTGTAACATTAAAAAGAATATCATGTTTTTGCGAATACACTTCACAGACATTTAGTAGCCGATCCAGACCTTTAATGGAGGGACTTATTAACACCATATCGTCGGCATAAACTAAGTTATTTATCCTTCTGTTATCTACACAACATCCCACTGTTGCCTCATTAAGTGAAGCAATTAATCCGTCAATATACACATTAAACAGCATAGGGGAGAGCAAGGAGCCTTGTCTCACCCCACAAGATGAGCCAAAACATTCGGATAGTACATTGCCCCACCTAACGGTAAAAGATTGGTGGGAATACCAAAATTTCAATAAATTTAATATGTACATGGGAACCTTCCTGTCTTCTAGTTTTTTAAATAAAATATTGTGGTTCACTCTATCATATGCCTTACTTATATCGAAGAAACAGCTCTAAATAGTTGAATTACTGTCAGTGTATTTAGATATTGTTTCTTTAAATACATAGATACACAGGTCAGTTGAGTGGGACCTTTTAAAACCAAACTGATTAGATGTCTACAGGTAATCATTTAATCGGAGTAACAAGAGTTTTTCTAGTAGTTTCGAGAAGCAGGAAGCGACAGCAATAGGCCTGTAAATATCAGTGGCGACTGGCGTATAGGAGCGATGGAGCGATGGAGCGGTCGCTCCCCCTTGCTTGAAACGATAAATATTAATTTAACAGATAAAAAATATATTAATTTTAAAATATTCAACAATTATTTTTATATTTTATTAAAATATTTTTTTAATACAAATTTATGGCTTCTTTTGACATATAAGTACCGTACGGAAGCACCATGTGATTGTTTATGTACTAGAATTCTAAAAATTATAAATTTTATGAAATCGCACCCCCATACATTTATACCACGAGTCGCCACTGGTAAATATTGCTGGACAGAATGTCTCCATACTTATTTTTGACCCGGGGCAAGATATTTCCCCTCATGAACTTTGCAGGGATATCGCTATGAGCAAGCATGGCTGATAAAAGCAATAATATATGCAGACATACCACGTCATTAGCATATTTTAAGTGCTCATTCGATAGATCTTCTACCCCTGACGCAGAACCAGTCTTTAACTCTTTAATTAACCTCTTTACTTCAGGAACTGACAAAGTATTTTCCCTTGTCCCTCCCAGAGGCGTTTCGCTGCAATCTATCTTAAGATTATCCCTACTCACACTGTTAAGAATGTTAGAGTAGTGGTTTTTCCACAGCTTTGCAATTTCATCCTCCCCCGACACCCCATCGATTGTCGAAGGGAGGACACTTTTGACGGTGCGAGGGCAATTCGTCCCCGGACAATTCGTCGCCGGACAATTCGTCCCCGGACAATTCGTCGCCGGACAATTAGTCCCTAGGACAATTCGTCCCCGGACAGTACGTCGCCTACAAAATTAATTTTTAAGTTTTAAATTGTAATATGACCTTAAGTACTCGTCGCCTTCAAAATAAAAGTAAGAGACACTCGGCAACTTTTTCTTCATAAAACCTTCATAAATTAAAAATTATTATTTAAGTTAGGCTTTAAAACAAGTAAAAACCTAACCTAACCTAACCTAACCTAACCTAACCCCGTACCATAAACGGCTTAGAAGCTTTTCACAGTGCCCTGAATCGTGCGGTGAGCGCAATCCACCACAATATATGGACTCTTATAGACGTGCTACGACGCGAAGAAGGTTTGGCGAGAAGCAAAATGCAGAAATTTCTTCAGGGGGAAGTCGTTTTTAAGAAAAAAATACAGAGATCTAGATAGTCGTATACTAAAATTAATAGAAAAGTATGACTCGATAAATACGCTTCAGTTCTTAAAAGGGGTTGCCCATAATCTCAAATTTTAAATGCCTTTTATGCTTTCACTTTATCTGTTTTTTAATGTTTGTTACTATTAAAAAGTATTGTATGTATTACTATGTAACTGTATGTAATAGTAAATATTAGAAGTTTTTTACGTTTTCTAAAACCTAACTTAGATAATAAATTTTATTTGTACGCGGCGAACTGTCTGGGGACGAACTGTCTGGGGACGAATTGTCCTAGGGACGAATTGTCCGGCGACGAATTGTCCGGGGACGAATTGTCCGGGGACGAATTGTCCAGGGACGAATTGTCCGGACACCACTTTTGACACCCGTTTGATTCTTAACAAATTTCCAAAATTTGTTATTATCGTTATTTATGTGAGCTTCACAGGCTTTTCGTGCTCGAATAGACTCTTCTTCCTGTTTACATCGCCTTATGGCCGCCTTATACTGACCCATACTTATACACATATCCATGTATACTGGTCCTAATCTGGGTCTACCATGAAAGCACCACAAATCGTAGGCGCCTTTCGTTTCGATTCCCCCTGCAGGGGAACAATAAAATCATTCCAGCCAGGAATAATCTTAGTATTATATTTGTAAGATTTAATCAGAGGGCTTCCTGCTTCTCTTAACAGGGATACTATCTTATTATAATATCTATCTATGAGTTTACAGTGAGAATCATTTGAGCAAAGATTACTACAGGCAAGATGCAAAATTTCTAAATTATTATTAAAGAGGTGTCCTGTTCTGTCTTTATATTCTATTCTCTGTTGCATATTAACATTAGACAAATCAACGCGATTATTCTTACCTATTGAGTTCTTGTTATGTCGTGTTGCGCATAAATTGGTAACGTTAATTAATATTTCTAATGGTCTATGATCAGAAAGAAGGAAATCATGCAGAATATGAACTCTAACAATTCGATCCTTTAGATTATTACTAGTGAGATAACGATCAATCCACCTGGTGGTACCACTCATATCACTAACATATGTAAAATTACCACTGGTTACTCCTAATACATCTACATCACTTATACTTAATTTGGCCGACTCGCACATGTTACCCAATTCTACAAAGAATTCCGAGTTCACATGCGCGTTAAAGTCCCCCATTATTATACAATGAGAATATTTGGGGTTATCTGATAATGACTTAATTTTGTACAGCAAATCAATGTATTCATCTAGATTACTGCCGTTATTGTATGGTAAATAGCAGTTTACATTTAATATGCAATCATTGTTCACTCGTAATTCAATGCCTAACAACCTTACATTATCGCTTGTTAAAAATTTTATATGTTTTGACAAATTTTTCCTTATTAAGAAAGCAACACCACCAAAAGGCCTACCGTATATTAATTCATCTGACAAGTCTACTGCTGATGACGCATGGTACATAAAGTCATCATGGACGGTAGAGAGGAATTTTAGCTCTTGCTTAGGTAGCCAGTGCGCTTGCAGGAGTATCAAATCTGCACTGTCACAGATTTTATGAACATCTACAATTGAATTCCTCACTGACCTTACGTTATATGAGACTATTTTCAACAAGTTATCCGCCATGACTGATAGAAAATTTATCATTAATATGATTATTATTATACACAGAACAACTTTCAGGCATTACCGTTAGGGCGCCTATTATTATTATTATTATTATTATTATTATTATTATTATGCCTGTTATCAAATCTCCTGGAAAAGTGAATAAACTCCTTAACAATAATACCGTCTGGCCATTGACTCATATTATACGGGTTGAAATGCGAATTTACACCTTTAATTATTACTTTAAATGAGTCATAATACGAAGATTTTGTGTGTATAATATATATATATATATATATATATATATATATATATATATATATATATATATATACACCTTTCAAATGTTCCGTGCGATGATTCCTCATTTCATGAAGGTGAAGCTTGTCGCTCTCTCTCTCTCTCTCTCTCTCTCTCTCCTCTCTCTCTCTCTCTCTCTCTCTCTCTCCATATATATACTGTATAAAATTAATTTTGTTTAATTTAATTAATAATAGAAATTGCTTATTGGCTTCTTGGAATCTATTCCAATTCTAATTCCATACTCAAACAAAAGCTCTCATATCAAATCAAGTTTCGATTCGTACGTAAAACAAGAACAACATATTATTTTATTTGTAAAACAAGAACAACATATTATTCTATTTTCACTCTGACGTTTGCGAAATTAAATTTGAGATTTCATTTGAAATACAAGACCAAAAAAGAATTTTTACTGCAATCCTGATTTCAACTTGTATATTTCTTCTCGGATCTTATTTAAAATGCATTCATTACGTACACACACACACACACACACACACACACACACAGAGCTGTGCTTAGCGACGCTATGTTTCTAGGAGCAACGCTACATTTGAAAATTCAGAGCGATTGCAGGTAGTGTCGCTCCATTTTTCATCTATGCAAAGCGCTACTCGCTACAATTTTAATAGAAAATATAAATCATAATAATTTGTATATTGTAAATAATAATTAAACACTTATAAATTGAATTTATGGTTATTGATTAAACCGTAAACGTCATTTAACACAAAAGCGACTGCGCAGTCATTTTGATTGCTTTTCTTCATTAAATTAACTGTAGTTGCAGAAATTTTAGGAGTTGTATAAAATCACTTTGTGACCTTTTTTTTTATTGCATTTCTCTATAAAATAATATAATACATTTATAAAGCTATTTTTGAATTTTTTTC